>VTFQ01000017.1:35766974-35906974 GCA_036281575.1 Ancherythroculter nigrocauda
CGAGCTCTGGAGGAAACAAAATAAAGCATTCAAACGGAGAAGTAAATCTTTTCAGACGTTTGCTGTGAGATTTTTCCAGGAGATGAACCTTATCGTATCAAAGCACGGTCGAACTGCGTTTCGCCTTCTGTCACGAGTGTTTAACGCTGGTAATTGTTCTGACAGCGAGTCGATGCGCTCTTTCTGAAAAAGAGGTACAAACAACAGCTCTCGACCTGTGCGCTCGTCTCCGCACTTCATATATTCACGCTTACAGTTGTTCTACAGGCGCAATGCAAACACCAGCTTTCCCCTCATAAAGCCATGCAAATGTTGAGTTATCGCAGTTCCCGGCTAAGCCCTGTCGAACGTTCCCATTTGGCACGGATCCCTTTCTGTGTGTCTTTCTCATACGGTACAGATGTGAATTTTAAGACCATCTAAGCGCTCTTTTGCACAAAGTAAGATGGCGAGCTTTAGTGAGACGTTCCTTTGTTCATTGTTCGGCTAAATTGTCTTGTGATCTGTGATGTATTTTATTGTCGGGATTTCGGCGGCACAAGTAATCCCTACTGCCGCTTTGGTTTTGTGTTTTATTCCGCGTATAAATACAATGGAGAACACTGTTTCGCTTTTTAGACTTGACAAAAACGCACCGAAAGCCTTGTACGCCGCACGCGTCCTTATTGTGTGTCAGATATTGTGGAATCACGCAACAAATCCTTCGCAAAACAAAGAGGAACTAGAAAAACGCAGCTTTGTCTTTGTCTTGGTTTGCATGTTAAACAAAAGACACAAGAAGTAGGAGACAAAAGAGAGCAGGCGAGGGAAGAAGCAACACTGCTGATGTTGATTATGAGATTTACTGAAGCAACGACACCAATACGAGAGTATCTGAAGCTCCTCCATCGCTCCTGTACGCTGCTTATTTGTGTTAGCCACTGCAAATGCTGTCACCAAGCCGTGTGTGTGTGTGTGTGTATATACAGTCAAAGCAAAATGTATTCAGACACCTTGAACATTTCATTCATTAATTCAGTTTATTCACTATAGTTAAAAAAATGGTAATAAAATATGACAAGATCTCAGAGTTAAACTGTGTCAGAAAAAAATAATCTTAATTATGTCAGATAACACTTAAGCAACACATGGTCAGATCAAAGTGTCTGAATCAATTTTACTGGTAGTCACTGTATGAAGAATTTTTGGGTAAAATATGTCACAGTTTCCTTTATTTTGCTATCATCACTTACATAAATGAACTGTAGTGTCCTGCACCCACTAGTAAAAATATATCAAAAATGTGTAAATAATTTTTGGTTTGACTGTATATAATATTTGCATTAAATATATATAAATATTATATAAACAATATACATTAATATATTTATATTAATATAAATAATTGTGTGTGTGTATATATATATATATATATATATATATATATATATATATATATATATATTAAATGTAATATATACAATATTTACATTAAATGTATATAAATAATATATATATAAATATGTGTAAATGTATATAAATATTATATAAACAATATACATTAATATATTTATATTAATATACATAATTGTATATATATGAAATGTAATATATACAATATTTACATTAAATGTATGTAAATAATATATAAATATATGTAAATTAATATAAATGTACATAAATATTATATAAAGATTATACATTAATATATTTGTTAATATAAATAATTGTATATATATGAAATTTTATATATATATGTAATTTTACATTAAATTTATATAAATATATATAAATATATTAATATAAATGTATATATATATTAATATATATATATATAATATTTGCATTAAATATATATATATATATATATAAATATTATATAAACATAATTTCTAACAATAATATAAAAATAATTGTATATGAAATGTAATATATTTATTATATATAATATTTGCATTAAATTTAAATCACATATATATGTATTAAACCTATATTTATATTAATATAAATAGATTTATAAATACATTATATATATATATATATATATATATAAATTGAATTCTAGATTCTGATTAATATATACATAGATACATCTGTTATATTATTCTAATTATCTAATAGAATTCTGATTCGTATTAAATGTATATAAATATTATATAAATAATATACATTGATATATTAATTTTAATACAAATAATTGCATATGATATTATATATGCATTAAATTTACATAATAATATACATAAATATATTTCTATTTTTATATTTCTAAATTTGTTTATTTATTTTACAATTATCTTATTTGCTTTATAAATGTAAGTATTTGTTAAGAAAAAATATATTCAATGAATTATTTAAATTAATATAAATAAATAAATGTATGTATAGATAGATAGATAGATAGATAGATAGAAGTGTTAAATTTTTTATATTAATATTATGTTAATTACTTAAATTTAAGTGTTTGTTTGTTTGTTTGTTTATCACAGCTCCACAAATGTCCACAATCGTGATTTCCCAGGCGAGGGAACACTGCTGATGTTGATTATGAGATTTACAGACACACCGACACCAATACGCGAGTATCTGAAGCTCTTCGATCGCTCCCGTACGCCGTTCACTCGCGGGGTTTGGCACTGCAAACGCTGTCATCGAGCCAACAAAAAATCTGCAGTGTCTGCCGCATTTCAGCAGCGGAGGCTCCTCTCGAACAAACACACGCACGCAGATCCAGTTCCAACTTTTCCGCTTGTACATAATTGTTCAACTTTATAACTAATGCCAAAACTGCAACGGCGGCCGGGGTTAATTTTGCGCCGCGGCAGACGTGCCAAATTGCCAAATGTATTCAAAGCGACGCAACCCCTGAACGCCACCTCACGTCGCCGACAAACTCAGGTGCATTTCTCCGAGCGCCCGTGTGCGTTTGCCAAGCGCCTCCCCGTGATGTTTTAGGGTTTGGTGATTATATCGATCCGCGTACGGGGCGTTTAATGAGGGCTGTTTTGCACGGGGGTCTCTGCCTAGAACGCAATCAAGCGCTTTCAAAGGAACTTAGCGAGTGCACGGCTCCCCCGCCGGCACGGCAGAATTTTAATGCGACAGTTCAGCTATCGATATCGAAACACAGGCCGCGCTAGCAGGGTCGTGCTGACGCCGGCTCGCGGAGCCATGTGTAAAATTAATTTATGATGTGGCACAAAGAACTTTGCGAAGGAGGACATTGTTTTTAGGGTGTTGTGCATGTGTGTGCGGGTTGTTTTTGACGCCAGCTCCCCGTGGATCCGTGCCGTCTCCTTCTGCACCTTTCAGACTTTGTCGGCACGCTGGCCTGGTGCCCACTGATGTCATGGAAACTGTTGTGTTAGTGCGAGTGATTCATGTCCGTACGGCCTCCCCCACATGCAACGGGCTTTTTTTAACCCTTCCCCCTCAAGGACCCTGTTTTAAATAATCATCCCTGGTTTGCGTTTCCACTCAGCCTCGTCGAACTCAAATGGACGTGATGACATGTTTAATTATTGAGGTTAGAGCAGGTTTCTGTTTAGACTGTGTCAGGAAAACATTTAGACTCCCACTCCGAGCACTTTCGTATCTGATGATAACCCGTGCGTTTGAACCGAACGAGTGTGTGTGGCGTTAAAGGGGTTTTGTGTAAGTTTTGGCTTTGAGACATGAAAAGCTCTTTGAGCGCTTCTTTAAAGATGAACTTGGCACGAGAACACAGTGGCACGTCCAACCCCCGAACCTCGACCTTGACCAATCAGGGCTCCCCCTCTCTCTCTCTCTCTCTCTCTGGTCGCCCGTGTGCCAGATTCACTTTCATAATTCTATCAGAGACGCCGCAGCACTCCGGCTCGTCTTCCAAACCGCTACCTTGTCTTTTTTTCCTCACCGAAACTATTTTAAGCCGATGAGCTGCTAAATGCGTTTTGGCTTTTTCACATTGGAAAAATGTGCTGCATGTCGGGAGCTCCTTCAACCCACTGCAATCAGACATGAACAACATTTAAAATATAACACAGACCAGTTATATGTGTCTTACTTTTCTTAATGACCTATATGTATATATATATATATATATATATACATTCAAGAAAATAAAACTAAATAAAACAACCTGATGCAAATGATATGTTGTAGAGCTCATAAGATTGTACTTTATTTAACATTTGACCTAGAGAAAGAAAAACACATTACCTTTGTACTGTATACAAGAACATTTTCTTTCTAGTTAAAACTGGTTAGTTAGATGTGCTGATTATATACATTTTTTATCATATTGAAATTTTTAAATTGAAATTGTGTAATTTTGTAAATGTGTGTGTATATACACAATAATATACAATAAGTTATATATGTGTGTGTATAAATAATTTAAATGTATATAAAATAGAATTTATATATATTTTCATTTTATTTTGTTTTTATGTTTACATTATATATATATATATATATATATATACACACATACATAATATATATATAACATATATATAACACATATATATATATACATACACACATAATATAATATATACATATAAAAATATATAAAATAGAATTAGAAAATGGAATACACACACACACACATATATATATACATACATATATAATAACAATTATATATACATACATATATGTATATATATGTGTGTGTGTGTGTGTGTGTGTATATGCATGTATATACATGCACATTCATACACACAGATAATATAAAATATAATATATAAATATAAAAATTGAATTAGAAAATAGAATATATATATATATATATATACACATTCATACACACGTAATATAAATTATAATATAATATATACATATTAGACAAAAAATAGAATTAGAAAATGGAATACACACACACACACACACACATATATATATATATATATATAAATTACACAATAATATACAAAAGTAACGTATATATGTTTGTATAATGTAAATATATATATAATAGAATTTATATATATATATATATATATATATATATAGATACACACACACACACACATTCATGCACACAGATAATATAAAATAGAATATAATATATAAATAAATATATAAAATAGAATTAGAAAACAGAATTATACTATAATATAATGTAATATAAATACAATATTTACTACAATATTGTGATTCTTTTGTGTGAAATAGAAATATCGTCTTGTCCATGCAGATCTGGACAGTGTTTTATTTTGTCATCATCTCTACTGTAACGTGTTGTTTAAGATACAGTTACTGATTTAACATCTGACATCTCTCATATAACTGAGTCTCCAGGAATATTTAGATTAGCTGTCAGACACTATTAGTTTGTGGAAAACCAGCCGAGACGATCAGCGGTTAGAAAAGCACAGAAATCGCTCTTTCTCACAGTAAATGTGAATGTTTTTGCACCTGCTCTCAGTGTCATATATGAGGCTTTATGATTCTTAAAGCTTCTCGCACAGTACGATTATAAGAAAAGACCTCACTTTATGTGCATCTGAAACTACTTCTGTTTTTAATTAGTTGTCTTCTGTCTGTTATGATGTTTTACTATTAGTAATTAGAGTCTTATGCAAGAATTATATTACATAATATCCCAATTATTTATACGCACACACACATATGTATATAATCATCTACAGAAGCACAGCTTATATACAGAATTATTTTTTTTTTAATTTATTTAATTTATATTATGCTCTTTTGCACTTTGAGACTAATCATTTTCCTTCATTTTAGCCTTAATATGTATGGTTTTCGCACATCAAATACGTTTTGTGTTGTCAGCGCTCATTTTTGCAGTATTTGGGCTCAGTTAAGCTGCTGGTGTTGCGTGCGGCCCGTGGCTTTGGCTGCGTTTCAGACGCGTCTCTGACGGTTGCGTCTCGGCTGGGTTTCGCCGGGCCTGCGGTCGGGTTTATGTGCTGCGGAGGGTCGGAGATGAAGGGCGAACTCGCTGCGTCTCCCCGGGGCGAGAGAAGCGTCCCTCCCGCCGCCCCGTGAGCGCGGACCACGCATCAAACAGGATTAGAACCAGAGGAAGCCCTGCCATGCTGGAGCCGTTCCATATTTGTTTTCCACGTCGGGATGGGGAGAGCAAAACATTGTGTAGCTTAATTTTCTCCAAAGAAATTGCCTGTCAAGAGACATCATTTCCAAATTATTGTTCATTATAAGCAGCCCTCAGCTGCCTGATAGTGCCGCCATCTCTTCCTACGGTTATCCGAACTACAGATCCGGATGCCTTCCTAAACCTAAATGAGTGGCTTTAACAGTTTCAAACCTCTGAAATGATTTGATTTGTGTGGTTGGTGGTTTTGTCTCTCTTTATGTTTTAAAAAGGTTTGTGTCTACCTTTAGATGTGGATTAAATATGCTTTTATTCAAGCATTGATCGAAAGCAACATTTATAATGTTGCAAATAAATCCTGAACTTTCTATTCGTCAGATAATGCTGAAAAATTAAATGCATCACAGTTTCCACAAAAATATGAACTGTTTTCAAGTTTCTTGAGCAGCAAATCATCATATTAGAATGATTTCTGAAGGATCATGATGCTTAAAATTCAGCTTTGATCACTGGATATAAATTACACTTTACTATATATTCACATAGAAAACAGATATTTTAGATTATAATAATATCTCACAATTTTTAATGTATTTTTGATCAAATAAATGTGGTCTTGGTAAGCAGAAGAGACTCAAAACTCTCACTATATGGTAGTATAGATCTTGAGTTTGGGTTCCTTGCTGTTGTCACCTTTGGCTTGCTTAGTCGGGGACACTTGACATTTATTCAACAGTGCTTTGATCTGCCTGCATTGACACTATTCTTTAAGAGCTGCTGTGCAGCCAAAATTATGTACCAGTTATCACTGTAAAGCTGCTTTGACACAATCTACATTGTAAAAAGCGCTATATAAATAAAGGTGACTTGACCTGACTTGACCTTTATCCTCTTTTTAAGCCAATTTGGGTTTTATTTATGATTATATCAATTTAAAACATGTAGTTTAGGTTGGGTTAGTACAAATGTGTGATTCTTGTAAAATACAAAATCAATGCATCATGTTCTCAGTGCTTCCCACAGGTTTGAAATATACTTGCGGTGGTAGCCGGGCGAAAAATCCTCCTATTTCCCACAGCACAAAAATGGTCTACTACATGTGACAAACAAATAATGTGTGATTTTTAACAGTATTTTTTATTTAATTGAAATTAATTTTAATTACATGACATATTACATTTAATTACATACTAATATTATGCATTGTAAATTATGCAAAATTACAGCATTTAAATGGTTCACCTTTTCCTATGTTCTCCTTGCTGTCATATAGTGTCTCTCTCAGTGAATGGGACACAGATTTAAAATTTATAAAATTAATAATATATGTGTCAAAAAATGTTCTTAGTCTTTTCTTCCTGTGGGGGAGACTACAATAATTTACTATGAATTAAATGGAAATCAAATTAAATACAATTTATTGTGTAACCAAAATACCAATAATGCCCAAAAGAAAAAGAAAAAACTTAGCGTGTGACTTTTAATCATAAACAAGCCCGAAATACACAGGTACTCTTATTTTGAAATGTCTGTACTATTGCAGGCTGATCCTTCAGATTCTTACAATCGTCTAAAACATTTTATATAAAGGCCATAAAGTAGACTTTGTAATAATTCATCAACTTGAGTTCATTAGCAATCGCTTGGCATAAATCTGCGCTTTTCATTGATTGAGAATCACTTTGAAGCAGTCTGAAGCGCTGTTGCGCGAGCTTGTAGAACGCGCAACAGCGCCCCCTTGTGACTTTGCCAAATATAGCGCCTGTGGGAATGTCAGCGGGAGCAAACAGTTCTGACGCACACATAACGAGCAGGTATGAAACGTCTAGTTTATCGATCGCGCATGGTTTCATTATCTTGTGCGGATATAAAAGTATAAGAGGATAAAAATAATAATATACTTGGGCGGCCGTTATTATACTTGGGCGGCCCACCCAAGTAAAGTCTTATGTGTGGGAAGCACTGTATTTATCATTTATACGTTATTTATATATATATATATATATATATATATATATATATATATATATGTAACAAGCATAAGCTGCATTTGGAGTGTTTTTTAGTTTGTCAGAGATATAAATCGACTAAATTGATTATTAAACATCAGATTGTGATTATTTTCCCCCTCAAAAGCAGTTTTTTCAGGCTGACAGAATCAGTGTTCAGCGTTTTATTGAAGGTTGTAGGTTTAGTTTGTGTGTGATGTGACGGAGCAGCTGTCTGATGTTCTCGTCCTGTCGATCGCATGTCGCTTTTTTGATGAACTGTTTCAGAAGGTTAAGCACATTTTTTTATCCTGTCTCTCTTCTCTCTTTGTCTCTCTTTCTGTCTTTCTCTCATCCCTGCCCCCCTGAACACTCTGGCACGGATGAATCTGGCATGTGTGTGTGAGAAAGACTGCTGATAACGGCCCGTTTCTGCCTTAATTCTACCTGCTTGATCTCGGTTTTGGCAGCGAGACGGTCTTGATCTCGCTGCTTTGTGTCGTAATGATCACTTCTGAATACAAATCAATGTGTTTTTGCTGTTTGAGCTGTTTTGGTCGTGTGTTTTTGGCTCGGACGTGATAGATTGAATGTAATCTTCATTTTGTCAACGCGATTTATTAGCGCAATGAAACCCGAACCAGCAAAATATCTCGCGTTTGTGCTTCTCAGCAGTTTTTCCCGAGGAAAACGTATGACGTTTGTGTTTCGCGTAACGTGTGCTAACGACAGCGATGATACGCAGCTGGTCCGGAGAAACTCTGGGAAACTCTGAATATAATCCATAATCTGCCGGTGTGGATGAGTCAGAGCGGGTTTGTCTTTGACTAGCTGATGATTATGAGCCAGTTATTATCCATAACATAACCACTTATTCACGGGCCGCGTTCTCCCGTGTAATGAGGGGCTGTCATGCGTGTGCCGAAAACACCCTGTCAAAACCGCAGAGAAACTTCAGCGTGACTCAGAAATCAGCCTGTGCTAAAAGTCAAGAGATCAGAGCAAAACGATATTATTAGCCTTAAAATACCCGCGCAGAAACAAAGACATGAACTAATGAGGGAACATGAGAAACCAGCGGCAGATCTGTGGTGTTAAACGCCAGAGAAATGAACAAGAACCAAACAAATGTGTCTGTAAAATGTAAGGTCTTAGAAAGTGTGTCTTAATTATCAATATGTCTTGAATTTCAGGAATTGAGGCCTAATGTGATTATTAAACTATAAAACATTCGGTTGACCTCTCAAAAACAAATAAAAATGTACTGATTAAAGTGTCATGACGTTTGTTGCAGTTTTGCAGATTTTGGGCTGTTTTATTTCAGACTGGAGGAAAGAAAACAAACTCTTAAAGTGCATATTGCAGGTTCGAGATGAATATATAACCTTGTATGAAAATATAAAAAGGTACTGCAGGATTTAAAAATGTTTTGCGCACAAATTTAGTTGATAAAGTGACGGTCTCTGTAAAAACACACTTTTTTTTCAACGTCGCGTCATTTTACGTCACGAGAGGGAGTCGTTCGCCGGGCTCTGTGTTGACTCAGTGCAGAGCAGGTTGATATTCAGGTACAGCGGTCGTGTGTTTTCGGTAGTTTTTGTATTCTATTTATGATCATCATGGTCAATGATTGTGTTTGTGGAGGTTGCACAAACTCCAGCCTGTCAGGACATCGAGTCCAGAGGTTTAATAACAAGAAAAAGGATGTTGCTATCGTCCGTGCCGGAGTGTGTTTTGTGCAGGTGAAGAGACGGGACTTCACTTCTGCATCTGCTTCGAAAAACGCGTTCATTATAGACCGGAGGATTATCATCCTGGTGATATGATGGAGTTCAACATAGTAAAACTACTGTAAATGATGATATTAAATGAACTTACACATGTGATGCTTCTTCACCATTTTTACATGAATCAATTTCAACACTGATGAATACAAATTATGTATACAAATGCATACAGTCTCACACAAAACAGTTTGAATTATGTGCTGGTAATGTACTCCAATTTCATTCATGCCATGTATGTACATTCAAGTTCACTCAACTACATACTCACGACGTCATATGCATCCTTACACTATCAGTGATCGGCACGGAATAAACTCACAACGCAGAATTAATGAATAAAGGATAACATGAAACACATTCAATAACACTGTCTGTGGTTCGGCCGCCGGCGGGAGACATGATTTTCGCAGATTTCGCAGCTTGATGAAAACTTGAATTGTGCACCGTGTCTTTTTTTTTTTTTTTTTTTTTTACATTTGCTAACTACCAAATCAATCGTGATGAGAAACCTTTATATCGTAACGTTAGTGTGGACGGATATTAACGAGTGTTATTAACAAAGTTTATTAGTTTCTGTTATTAGTAATCAATACTCCTGTATAATCTGTACAATATTGTGATCTGAGCACAGTGTTGCATATCGTTAGCTAACATCGGTCTCCTGCCCTGTTCTCCACTGCTTCTCCTCACACCACAGCTCAATGGACTGTTCTTTAGAACTGCCGCAAATAATATAAGCCAGCTGGAAAACTTCCGGTGAGAGTCATGTGCTGGTGTGTTGAGCATCAGTAGTGTAATACTTAGTTTATAATCAGAATATAGTCACTTAAATAGTCAGGCATAGCATTAATTTAGTTATTCAAACATAAGACAGCATAAAAAAATGAATAAATAAAAATGTACCTCAGTGTTCCTCCTCGGCTAAATTCAATTCGACCATCACACTTTTCACACTTTTATGTGGAAAAAAAGCTTCAAAAAATAAATATTTATTGTGCACTTTAGTTCAAGTGTGCTGAAATCATTGATCTTGCGCTGCACTGACTTACAGCTGTTGTGATTATAAAGAGAGAGCGGCGCTCGCTTTCTGTGTCATTCATTCACATTAAAAGTTATTGTTTTTCATGAGATTTTTTTGAGTATTTCATACTTCACATTGACAAAATGTATTTTTAAACCTAGTTATTTTATAATGTTTAATATTTAATCAAAAACGTAGTGAAAAACGATTGGAGGAAATGGCTGATATATGCGCAAATAAATGCTACTCTGCCGCCACCTGCTGGTTAAAGTGGTAATTATTGTCTTTTTTATTTTTAAATAAGTGTTTTCTATCAAATGTTGAATTTCCTACATTTTGAAACGATCGTTTTTACAATGAGGACAATCTCAGAAGGATGAACAAGTAATGTTTGTGGGAATCACATTAAAAATAACGGGGAAAAAATGCGTGTTTGCCAAAAAAATTGTTTTTTGGCAAATTAGGTATATGTGATAACTGCATTAAAATATGAATACAACATTAAAAAGTCAATCATAGATGGTTTTGTGTCGATGTACAGCGACTACAGAATGAACAGCTAACAGTTCACCGGAAATGCCTGAGCTGGCTTAACCACAACCAGGAAGTAACCGTGCATATAGTACATTTGTCTCTTTTGACCATTGTTCTGTCTAATCCTGTCCTGTCTCTGCTCTCTTAAACACATAGCAGGCTAATTGTATGGCTGTGGTCCGTCATACGAGTATGAATAAACATTTACAATTTCCTCAGCGTCCGAACTGTCATTGCGATCCATTGTTTTCCTATTGTTTATATTGACCGCACTCCCTCCCGTTATGTCACTTCCGATTTGGCATTTTTCAGATGCGGAAGTAAAATTTTCTCACAAAAAACGACTCCAGAAGCCTAAGTAGCGTATTTATACGTGCATTTTAAAGAAAATCTAGTACCTACATTATTTTTCTATACATTGAATCACTGAAGTTCTAACCTGCAATATGCCCTTTAAGTGTTCTTTTGTTACATATTATCTTTGCGTCTGTATATTTCAATTTCAATCCATAGCTTTAAAGGCTGTGAGATGGAAATCTCCACGTCAGCAGCTTTACATACACCAAACTTTACAGTTTTTTAACATTTTATTCCTAATAACAAAAATGTTGTTGACAGTATTTTCTGATTCATTTACAAAACCCCCTCTGTTAAAACCTTTAACGGTATGTCAACAAAATCAAACAATCATTTTCAACCTGTCTTTATCCAATGTTCAGACTTCTGTTGTATGCAAATGTGTATATATTTCATTAGGGCTGGGTAAAAAAATCGATTTCTCTATCAATTTTATAAACCGACATAGATCGATTAGTCTAGCCTGTTTTCAGTTGATGAATGAATGGATGTAGACCATCTCCCTTTCAATAAATCACAATAAGCTTTGTGAAGTCTCAGATTTCAAGTTATGGTGCACTTTAATGTGGCGCGTGACAGATCGCTGTGTCGCCTCAGTTCAAGAGAAGAGGAAGCACGAAGAAGGGTGCGTGAACTGATCATCTCCTCCAGTTTAATACCAGTTACAGCGCAAAATAAACATGCATGAACATCTGAAGGTATGTTAAAATATATAGTACAACTTACTGAAATCCGTATCATGTCTCGTGTAATCGCTCAATCAGTGTTTCAACCTCGGAAAGACGTCAATAAAACAGCTTGTAAACAATGTCACATTTACCTCAGAAAAACATATTCAGTGACCATAAACTCATTAGTCAGCTAGAAAAATGAACTCTACAGAGGAGTATTTTGCTAAATATGTGCACCATATTCATTATAATTTTTAATGTTCTTCAATATTTAATACATGTTTGAATAAATCTGTCGTTTTTTAAAGTTGGCATGAAACTTAAGTTGCACTGGTCTTTTCTTCTCTATTGCCGTATATATCTGAGTGAAACGCTTCTCAAACAAGAACAAATGTAGGGCGGGGCTTGATTTTGTCTGTGGGGAGTTGATTGGATGGTTGTGGTTTGCTATTGGTGGATCTCATGTGAGTGACAGGTTGCCCCGCCCTCATCTTCAGAGAAAAGAGGAGATGTCGCTGCAAGAGGAAGTTAATCTGATTCAAGATTATGAGGAACATGTATTTAAAACAATAATGTGCATGGATAAATCATTTATAAGCACTGCAATATTTCATAAAAAAAATAAGGTCTTAAATCTGGAACAAGCTAAAGAATAAAGTGAAGTAACAGCAAACACAAGACAGGAAGAGCGCAAGCATCTGTGCTCAATGTGTGTGTTTTTCCGGAGTGATGTTCCGTCTGTGGCATTCCTGTCCTATTCCAGCTCTCTTCCGGATTTCATTCCCACTTCCAGTTCCACGGTCCTGTGGATTAGCAGGATTTAGATAGATGTTTTTCTGAATCCAGCGAAAGCTCAGGACTCAGGAGGAAACACGACCAGTGTTCTCGGAAACTGTTGAACGTCCCGAAGAACAAGACAGATTTATTTCTCCCTCCGTGTTTGTGTGAAATCATTCAGCGTCTGTATGCAGTCAAATATACAGTATTTACATGATCTTCAGACGATGTTCCTCACGTGTTCTCCTTCATGATTCAGATGAATGCAGCAGGTTTTGTTGTGTGTTTGGACGCGGGTCATGCATGTGGTAGTGGTTGACCTCTTGTTTGACCTTTGAGGATTTGACGTGTTCTGGGACGCCACCTGGAAAATGTTCAGATCAGAGCAGAGTACAATGATTCCTGTGTGTGTGTGTGTGTGTGTGTGTGTGTGTGTGTGTGTGTGTGTGTGTGTGAGATTTTAGAGTTATAATGATGATAGTACTGCATGTACTTTATTTTATTCTGTTGTTAACATGTTAATTTTTTGAGAGAAAGTGTACATTTTAGTGTAAATTTAGTGAGTTTATAGTAGTAAATGGCTTTGTTGTCTTTATCAGATGGGCTGTTGACACATAAAATGTCGAGAAAACACAACTGATGAGATTTTCATATTAATTTATGATGATTTTAGAGTTATGACTGTGGGACGTACTTTATTTTACTTTATGGTAACCAGGGTCATTTTTATAGAGTAATTTATAGCGTTTGAAGTTTTACAGTAGTTTTGTTGTCTTTGTTGATTTTCATCTGAATTTATGATAATTTTAGAGTTATAGTGGATGATTGTAGTAGGGCCCTAAAATTTCCGCGATCACGGAATCGCGGACGGAATCCATTCATAAAAACGGAATTTACTATATAACACGGAATGTCACGGAATTTGTCAAATTTTTGATGAATGAATTAAAAGCAGGTCAGTACACGTAAATTAAATCGCGATATAGACTAGTGTCTGTGAATATTAAACTGCAAAAAGACGATTTAAACATGAATCCTGCATGCCTGTGTGACTCTGAAATGAATGATGCGGAAGCGCAGTTTCATTTACCTCACACCGCCTCACACTCAATCGCGCGGGCGCATGCGACGCTCGCGTTTTCATCCTCTGTCGCCTCACTATATGAACGCACAAATTCATCTCCAGAGCTGCTCTGAAAGTCACTTCATCAGCATTTAACCGCTTCGTTTGAGAAAACTACCGTCATAAACACAGAGAAACTCAAAGCTCTCGGCAAACCGTCAAAATAAAAGTTCGATTTAACTTGACAGAAACATATTACTGTTGTACAGTAGAATTTAGATTAATTTAACAATAAATTATTAAAATATATTTTTAAACAATAATGTCAGTGTTTCTTCCATGTTTTAATTTGAACAGTAAAGCTCTGTTGTGCAGCACATTGTTTGACAAAAAAGTTTAATTTCATGATTAAAAGATAAATTAAATGGTAAATCAGAAAAAAAATAAATACACAACAAAACTTCATACACAAAATACACAAAAAAATCATAAAATATATTTTTTAATTAATTAATATTGTTGTTTTTAAGAATTCAATGAATTAGACATGCTTTTTGATTATTAAAATGGAATTAAACCATTAAAATGGAATCCAGAAAACAGAATTTGGTAAAAATAAAATTTGAGGGGAAAGAATAAAACGTTTATCATAGGGCCCTAAAAAAATGTAATTTTTTTGTTAAACTTTTATTAAATTGTTGGTAAATTGGACAAGATTCATTATTTCAATTAATTATACATGCTTTTTGATTACTAAAATTTAATTTAACCATTAAAAGGGAGTCAAAAAATAAATAAAACTGGAAAAAACAGAATCCAGAAAAATTAACATGGAAAAAACGGAATTTGGGAAAAAAAATAAAACGGATTTCATAGGGCCCTATTGTAGGATGTTTTTTGTTTGGCATATTTTGAGAGAAAGTAGAAATTTTAGCGTTTGAACATTTATTGTGCACTCTAAAAAAAATGCTGGGTTAAAAACAACAAAAGCTGGTTTAAATATGGACAAACTCAGCAATTGGGCTGTTTTGACCCAGCGGTTGGGCTAAATGTTTTCCCAACCTGCTGGGTAGTTTTATTTAACTCAACTATTGTTTAAAAATTACTGTATTGTTGCTTAAAATGAACCTAAAATATGTTGGAAATGAACATTTATCAATAGGTTTAAAGAATAATAAACAATAAACATTTATTAAATTGCTTATTAATAAATGTTCATCTTTTGATTATTATTGTTGCCTCTAGTAATTCTGTGTCTGATTTTTAATTTCCAACATACTGGGTTCATTTTAAGCCAGACATATAGTCATTTTTAAACAATAGTTGGTTAAATAAAACTACCCAGCATGTTGGACAAACATTTAACCCAACCGCTGGGTTTGTCCATTTTCAACCCAACTTGGGCTGTTTTTAACCCAGCATTGTTAAGTGTAGTGAATAGCTTTGTTGTCTAAATGGGCTTTTGACACATAAATCACGACTACTGAAATTGTCTTCATTTATTATGCTTTTAGAGTATTATAATGATGATAATATGTACTTTGTTTTACTCTATGCTTAATTCTTTTTAGTGTTTGCAGTAGTAAATAGCTGTTGTTTTTGTTGATTTTCATCTATAGTTTTACTGTATAGTCACTGTGTTACATTTTTGTGATGCATTGCAAAGACTTTAATAGTTGAAATAATGTTTGCACATTGAACAGCACTGTTGTTTTTTTAAAAAGGACGTATTTGGACGTTTATACAGCGTAGCGGACGGCTCAGGTTGGTCTGTCAGAAGGAGAACATGAGCAGGCTCCTGTAATTGGGCTCATTTGATTATGACTGGATGAGGTCACAAGACTTTAACAATATTTGCAGTGTGTGTGTGTTTGGCTGCGCTCCTGCCCGTCCCAGTGCAGCTCAAGGCAGGGCGCATTCAAGCATGTTCTTCTATATAATTAACAGCCTGTAGACGAGTGTTTGTGAGACTTTGAGAAGGTCTTTATTCCGCTAATACCAGATTTCACATGCCCGCTTGCCTCTAAAGGAGCCCGAACCGCTCGTCGTCTACTTCCCTGGCGTTTCTTTGTTCTGGCAACATCAGTAAAACAAAACACAAGTCAAACATCTTCATTCTTTCATTTAACACAAACCAGAGCAGATTCTGTTCGTCAAAGGCGTCTGACTTCAACCTGCGGAAATAAATAGAGCTTGTGATGTTTGAAGGTCTTGAAAAGCGCCGATTGAAAGCGAGGCGTTTGTGAGCCTCACGCCAGCTGTCCGTGTGGGAATTCACGCGGCCGCCGCTGGCTTTTGCCGTCGTTTCGTCCCATTGTCGCTCATCCTTTTAAAGGACGTTATTAGAAGATCAACAAATGTTTATATTTAGATTGAGTTGAAGAGTAATGAATTCAGGTGCTAATGATCTGTCCTTCGTCTCTTTAAACAGGTAAAACGGAGCGAGCGTCGTACTCTTACGGACGAGACTCCAGCATTCACGGCTGTCAGGTAAGAAACCCTCAGTGAGGATTGCTCATTAACTGCTCAAGATGTCTCAGATGTTTCTCCTAAAGCAGAAAACACCCGAATGAGTCGCTGGTCATCGTCTGGTACGAGTCTGTTTGATAAGTTTATATTGAGTTTTGATTGCAGGTTTTGTATCCGAGCACAGTTTGAGATCTCTGATGAAACTCACATGTGAACCTTGACATTTCATATGTAATATATTGATATATGTGATTTCCAGGTCTTTAAAAGCCATAGAAATGAATGAAATCATAAAAAAATATACATATTTGACTAGAAATATATGAGCACACTCTCCCCAAAATATTTTTAAAACATTATCCAGTTATCAAAAATGACTGGAAGAGTCTTCAATAAAAGTCTTAAAGGGTTAGTTCACCCAAAAATGAAAATAATGTCATTTATTACTCACCCTCGTGTCGTTCCACACCTGTAAGACCTTCATTCATCTTCAGAACACAAATTAAGATATTTTTGGTAAAATCCGATGGACCTGCATGGCCAGCAATGACATTTCCTCTCTCAAGATCCATTAATGTACTAAAAACATATTTAAATCAGTTCATGTGAGTACAGTGGTTCAATATTAATATTATAAAGCCACGAGAATATTTTTGTGCACCAAAAAAAAAAAAAAAAATAATGACTTATTTAGTGATGACCGATTTCAAAACACTGCTTCAGGAAGCTTCGGATCATAAATGAATCAGTGTGTCGAATCACGATTCGTGTGTCAAACCGCCAAACGGCTGAAATCACATGACTTTGGCGCTCCGAGCAACTGATTCAACACATATATAATGTTAATATTATACTGTGCTCACATGAACTGATTTAAATATGTTTTTAGTACATTAATGGATCTTGAGAGAGGAAATGTCATTGCATTTTATTTTATTTCATTTATTTATTTATTTTTTGTTTTATTTTATTTTGTTTTATATTATTTTAATTTATTTTATTTTTTTACTATTTATTTTATTTTATTTTGTTTTATTTTTTTGTTTGTTTTGTTTTATTGTATTTTATTTATTTATTTTTTTACTATTTATTTTATTTTATTTTGTTATATTTTATTTTATTTTGCATCATTCAGAATTGAACTCATAATGCCTTTTAAATTCCACTTCAACTCAACTGAATTGAGGTTGCAAACAGAATGGAAAATTGCTAATTTATTTTAAATGTAAGTTGACATTTGACTTGACATTGATATTCAACAGTGCTATGATTCGGATCATAAATGAATCAGTGTGTCGAATCATGATTCGTGTGTCAAACCGCCAAACGGCTGAAATCACGTGACTTTGGCGCTCCGAGCAACTGATTCAACACATATATAATATTAATATTGAACCACTGTACTCACATGAACTGATTTAAATATGTTTTTAGTACATTAATGGATCTTGAGAGAGGAAATGTCATTGCTCAGGCCTCACTGAGCCATTGGATTTCATCAAAAATATCTTAATTTGTGTTCTGAAGATTAATGAAGGTCTTACAGCTGTGGAACGGCATGAGGGTGAGTAATTAATGACAGAAATTTAATTTTTGGGTGAACTAACGCTTTGAATTTTCTAGGAGAAACTCTTGATTTTTTATTTTCCTAAGAAAGGAAAAGTTAGTAATGATCAATAGTAATTACAGCAGTCATTGTTGAGTTATTTCCGGTAGTTGTTCTGCATCTTTTTATGTGAAATAAATTTTAAACGTGATATTTCAAACGAATAGCAGCTGTTGGAGTTTCTGTAGTGGAATAAATAAATAAACAAGCGGTTTGTTTGCATTGCAGCCGGTACCGTTAGCAGATGGCCCTGTAGCACGCTTCTGCTAAAGCACATATATGAACGCATACAGCTCTGTGTGTGTGTGTGTGTGTGTGTGTGCGATCTCTCACCAGCCCATCGTGTTTATATTAAGAGACATATGGATGTTCAAACGCCAGATACAACATCAAAAATAGACCTGTTTCAGTTTAACCACTCCATACTGTGTTCATTTATAGTAGTTTGCTTTTTGGAGTCTACTTTTTAATTTTTGTGTTTTTCATCTTTAACTGAAGGCATTTTATTTACTTGCTTCAATATTGTAAAGGACTGCTTCACAAACGAGGGTCAATTCAACACAAAAGATGAACATGACGGCACATGCTAGTGGATGAGTTGAATCAACTCCACAGCAACTACATCAATTTATCCACTAACCATTCAGAAACGTCTAAAAGTTGTAACTTCTTCCTGAGTCTCTCCATCAGTGTTGACTCCGGTTTGAACAATGTAAGGCTGAACACTTTCCTCATTTTGGCTGCGTGAGATTCTCCAGCTTTGTTGTTGTTGAGCTGTTAAAGCTCCGCCCTCTTCTGGAAAGGGGGGCGGGAGCAGCAGCTCATTTGCATTTAAAGGGACACACACAAAAATGGTGTGTTTTTGCTCACACCCAAATAGGGGCAAATTTGACAAGATATAATAAAAGATCTGTGGGGGATTTTGAGCTGAAACTTCACACACACATTCTTGAGATTACATCTTGTGAAAGAGGCATTATAGGTCCCCTTTAAAACATTTATTATTGGACAGATGATATACCTAACATGTATAGTGCTGTATGGTAATTGTTCACACCTAAACCAGTTTTTGGGGTGATCTCAGCATCTCAGAGTGATTATTACATCTCCATGATGGTCCATAAGGATGTTCAGCAGTTTGTAGGTTGTTCTGGCTGAATATTTAATTCAAAAGTTGTCAGTTCTTCAAAAACAAACAGATCAATGTTCTGAAAGCGTCACGGCGTTTCAATCTTCAGACTTACACTGACTCTCACTTCTTGTGAGAAAGTGTTTTAACATCCAGAAAATGCCACACTTCACATTGAAGTTAGAAGAATGGCAGCCATGGAAACGTGCCTAATTAATCCAGCATGCAAATGCGGTCTGAAGTGATGCGACTGGTGTTAACGTGAGTTTGTGGAAAGTTTTCTCACTCGCCGGGTTTGCGGGTCGCCAGCAGGGTCTTCAGAACTGCGAGCTCGCTCTCGAATTAATCTTTCCTGACAGTTTACAAGACAAACCCATCAGAGGAAGGCGGACCGTCGGGATGTGAGTGACAGAACGGTGTAACGCATCCGACAGCGTTTATGTCGCTTTAAAATCCTGTGTCGCTTGGAATTCTGGGAAGGGTGGGTGAATTCGCATGAGGAGGTCTTCACTTCATCTATCCTCTCGATATTGCTTTTAAAATCAGTTTTATTAGAACATATCTGCAAAAATCTCATGTTTACTCTGAGCTGAATGTGAGCTGACGGACAGACCGGTTTCTCGTACCTGACTGGACAGATCTGACCTTTGACCCCTGCGTGACCTTGAGGTGGTGCTCCAAACGGAAGCTCACTAGCTAGGGGAGATGTTTCCAGCGCTCTGGGTCGTGACACACACACTCACTCGCATTCAGACCAGAGCTAATCCTGAAACATCAGCCGCTGCCAAAAACAGGATTTAGACGTCACAGTGAAGAGTGTGTGTGTGTGTGTGTGTGTGTGTGTGTGTGTGTGATTTTAGGTTTAGTTAACAATAATAAGTTAACCTTGCTTTAAACACTTCCTCATCAATCATTAAATATGAAATAAAGTGGTGTTTAAAGCTGTCATTATTATTACTACTGCTGTTATTAGGGTTAATAATTAATTCTAAAAATCCCTAAAAATTAAATGTCTTTTAAAAATATACTTTATAAAATATAATTTATATATTTTTAAATTATATATATATTTTATTTTTTGTTATTTTATTTTATTTTTCATTTTATTTTATTGTATTTTATTTCATTTATTTATTTGTTTTTCTTTCATTTTTTTACCATTTATTTTATTGTATTTTATTTTATTTCATTTCATTTATTTATTTATTGTTTTATTTTGTTTTATATTATTTTATTTCATTTATTTAATTTTTTTTACTATTTATTGTATTTTGTTATATTTTTATTTTATTTCATTTATTTATTTATTTATTTTTTGTTTTGTTTTATATTATTTTATATTTATATTTATTTATTATAATTATTTATTTTTATATTTATTTTATTTCATTTATTTTATTTTTTTTTACTATTTATTTTGTATTTTGTTATATTTTATTTTATTTTTTGTTTTATTGTATTTTATTTATTTAATTTTTTACTTTTATTTCATTTATTTTATTTTTTTATTTTTTTACTATTTATTTTATTTTGTTATATTTTATTTTATTTTGCATCATTCAGAATTGAACTCATAATACCTTTTAAATTCCAGTTCAACTCAACTGAATTGAGGTTGCAAAAAATGTAAGTTGACATTTGACTTGACATTGATATTCAACAGTGCTTTGATCTGCCTGCATTGACACTATTCTTTAAGAGCTGCTGTGCAGCCAAAATTATGTACCAGTTATCAATGTAAAGCTGCTTTGACACAATCTACATTGTAAAAAGTGCTATATAAATAAAGGTGACTTGACTTGACTTGACGTAAAGAAAGTGGAATTAAAAACTAATTTAAATGTAAAGAAATTCAGGTAACTTTTATTTTTAACTATAAATGCACAAACTTTCAGTGTTGGCTTGATAAAGAACATTTTGATAATATATTTTGACAGTCTTTATAGGCTTTCAGTAGACAGAATGCATTACCACACTTGAATTCCTCTTCCTGTCCAATTCATCTTCCTGTGGGTGTGGTCAATTCAATTCAGATTGAAAGTGAGCTAATTCGGCAGTGTTTCTCTTTTCACGCGTGATGGTAAGAAAGCACCTAGCAACCACCCACAGCACCATAGCAACTGCATAGCAACACACTAACATGCAACATTTTAACATTTGGAGCACGTTAGCAACCGCACAGCAAAATCTGGTTTATTAATCTAATGGTGGTAAAACTCTCTCTCTCTCACACAGACAGACGGAGGGTCTCAGCTGGTCATATGCTGTAATATAACACGTAAAAATAATAACGCAAGAAATTATGTACAGAGTCAACATGAATTATTATTGTGTGGTGGTTTATTGTGTGTGTGGATGTAAGTGAGTTACAGTGTGAATATGAGTTAACAGCAACACAAATAAACATATTTCACACACACACACACACACACACAGGTTGGATCAGAAGGGTTTTATTGCATTGCAGAGATAAAGATGCTCACGGGTCACATGACAATGTCATTTATGCAGTGTGTGTGTTTGTGAGAGAAAGAGTACAGCTGCAGTTGAGTGGTGCTCTGATATGGAAACATCTGTGTGAGTGTGAGTGTGTGTGTGTGTGTGTGTGTGTGTGTGTGTGTGTGTGTGTGTATGTGTGTGTGTGTCCGTTTCCTGTGCAGAGTCTCAGACTGTGATTGGGTTGCTGGTCAAGGCTACACACACACACACACACACACACATTCCTAAAATGTTTCCACAGCAGACACATCTCAAACTCTCCCACACACAAAGGCATGAACACACACACACACACACACACACACACACACACACACATATTGGTGTTGACCAATAAGAACATACAATGAAATGCAGACACATTTTGATATGAAATGAAGTAATTAAAAACTAGTAAATAAGTAAATAACTAAATTTTAAGTTAATGATTCATTAATTTAACAACACATTCACACGTTCACAGTTCTCTGATGTCCATTAGTCAACAAATGAAAATATTTAATCCTTTTTAATAAGTGCTTTGATTGCATTTATTCCAAATGTATTCATTTACTTTTTGCATTAATTTTTCATTATAAAATATTTGTAAAAAAATAAATAAATAGAATAATATACTTCAAAATTATTTATTTTAATTTTATTTTTAGGATTTCATTAACTATTTGCCTCTTATTAACTAATTTTCATTGTTTTTATTTTAAAACTAATTTCATTTTTTTTATAATTCATTAGTTATTCGCTATTGTTTCGATTTTAAAATTATTTAATCACATTTTTATGATTTCATTAATTATTAGCTTCTCATCAACTCATTTTGATTGTTTTAATTTTAAAATAATTGAATTTGACATTTTTATGATTTCATTGGTTATTCACTTTGCATTTTGATTTGTTTTTATTGGAAATTATTTAATTTTTATGATTTTATTAATTATTTGATCCTTATCAATTCATTTAATTTCATTTATTTTTTATTATTGCATTAGTTATTCACTTCTTATCAATTAATTTTGTTTGTTTTTATTTTTTGATTATTTAATTAATTTTACATTTTTATAATTATATTAATTATTAGCTCCTTGTAAAAACATGTTGACCCTTTTTATTTAAAAAAAAAAGTATTTTAATTTTTTTATTTTTTTTATTTCATTAGCTCCTCTCTTCCCAGTCTGTCAGTAATGCTCTGTTTAGTTCCTGTCTCTATGAAGCCCCTCCTTCTGAAAAGCACAATGTGCTCTGATTGGTCGGCTGGAGCAGCATGTTGTGATTGGTCATTTGGGAAATGTCCCGCCCCTTACCATGACCGCCAGTTTCAACACACTCCCTGCATCCCAATGTGCATACTATCCACCCTATCCGCTCTAAATAGTATTGAAAATGACGAATGTCACATACTATTTAGGATGGATAGTTTGCACATTGAGACGCAGGCACTACTAACTAACTCAACCAGGCCCCGCCCCTTTATTCTGCATATTAATTATTTAAATGAGGAATATTGTGAACTAGACTACAATGGAGGCGTTTCAGGGAGTTCAGAAACACAGATAATTTTTCATGCTCAAACAGACACATTAAACACACTAGCATCATATGACCCCTTTAAATGTTCTTATTGTAAATCTGTCTTGACTTGCTCAGTGTCCAGGCTCTGTATAGTCTGTACAGGAGTGTTATGCATGTGCGCATCATTCGCTCTATTTGACTTGCTGTTCACGACTCATTTATGATTTGATGTTTAACTCGAGATGTTATTTTTTGTTTGAAAAAGCGGTGATTTACACTTATGCGTGTGTGTGTGTGTGTGTGTGATTACTCCTCATGTCTCTCTGATATTTAGCTGCTTGTCTGCTCGAGTACTTTTCTCCTTGTTGCACGTCAAAGTGTTAATTGCCCCTTGTTAAAAGCCCTGCTGTAAAAAGGCCCGTGTGTGTGAGAGTGTGTGTGTGTGTCTTCACCTGCCGTCTCTTTGCATCCAATTCCTCTTCCTGTGCTAAAGCTTCGCTAGGTGACGAGAGCCAGAAATCAGTGTGAGGACTCTTACACACACACAAACGCGTGGTTATTTTCAGACTCCGCTAACATCACCTCCACTTTAATGGGTTTACAAATATTCATTTATACCCGCATTTACCTTTTCATTGCATTTTACCTCTCAGATAAATGGCTTTGGATGTCGTCTCTGCTCTCTTCCTGTCTGTTATTGAGGCGTCGTGCCAGCGAGAGTGAGACGGATAAACAGATGCAGACAGGATGAGAGGTGCAGATTTCCTCTCGTTCCTCTCGGCCGCCGGTTCTGGCGCCGATCCGTTTCCGAGGTGTTTGTCTCGCTGCGCTTCCTAAAGGAAAGAGTGTGAAGCGCTCGTCTTTTGACTGGCTGCGTGCAGCGTTCGCTTTGACACCGAACGCTGTGTAAGATGTGTCCTGAGCAGAGAGCATTGTGGGATAGGCCTGATCCTTGCTCAAGACATTTCTGTTTCACCGCTCTTCAACTGTGTCTGTGGCCGTTCAGGATGGAATACTAGTGTACTGCATACTATTTAGAATGTGAAACAGTATGCAAAAATAGTATAGTATGCTACACTGATGTCATGTGAAATCTATATGTTGCATGTTCATCTATATATATAAAAATATTTCCATCCAAATAAGGTGATTTTAAAATGCACTTTGTTTCTGGTGCAGTAGTGCATCATGTGAGTGCTGCATATGAGCTTAAATGGTGCATTAACAACCATGTTCATTCATAATTCCTCTGTTTTGGTATGTTACAGGCCGACAGACATGGTTTCCTACCATATATGACACCTGAACTCTTGAGACATCTGAGAATGTGTGTCTGTGCATGTGTGTTTCAGCATCAGCTGTGTGTGTACAGGTGTGCTGTACTGTGTTCTCATAATTAATGGCTCCTTCCTGAAGACTGGAGGAGACGCTCACATGCATCAGTTTCCTCCTGTGGAGCTCTGATGTGTGTGTGTGTGTGTGTGTTTTGGGAAGCAATGGAAGGGGATTCAGTTCGGACTGTGTGCATAAAGGTGGATTAGTTCACCGCACACACACACACACACACACACACACACTCTGCTGTGTCATCACGGCTCCTCGGCAGCAGCTGAGACAGTTCTCTGACCTTTGACCCCCGCGCTGCGGGATGCGCTCATCACTGCCTCATTACTCAATGGTGAGCGTGTGTGTGTGAGTGTGTGATGATGGCATTCCAGAGCAGTGTGAACACTTCATCATCATGTGGCTGGTCAGGATGGAATACTAGCCTGCTGCACGCGGCATACTATATACTGCATACTGCGTAAAACATAATAGAAAGTGAAACAGTATACAATAATTTACATTTAAAAAACTTATATATATATATGCAATATAATGAGGTGTTCCCTCGATTTGCTAAATCGTGCGGATGTTTTACTATTTTGTTCCCTTGATTTGCGAAATAGTGCGAACGTTTTACTATTTCCCTCGATTTGCTAAATCATGCAAACGTTTTACTATTTCGTTCCTTTGTTTTGCTAAATCATGCAGACGTTTTACTATTTTGTTCACTCGTTTTGCTCAATCGTGCACACGTTTTACTATTTCGTTCCCTCGTTTTGCTAAATCGTGCATACGTTTTACTATTTCGTTCCCTTGTTTTGCTCAATCGTGTGAACATTTTACTATTTCGTTTCCTCGTTTTGCTAAATCTTGTGAACGTTTTACTATTTCGTTCCCTCGTTTTGCTCAATCGTGTGAACGTTTTACTATTTCGTTCCCTCGTTTTGCTCAATCGTGTGAACGTTTTACTATTTCGTTTCCTCGTTTTGCTCAATCGTGTGAACGTTTTACTATTTCGTTCCCTCGTTTTGCTAAATCGTGTGAACGTTTTACTATTTCGTTCCCTCGTTTTGCTAAATCGTGCACACGTTTTACTATTTCGTTCCCTCGATTTGCTAAATCGTGCACACGTTTTACTATTTCGTTCCCTCGTTTTGCTAAATCGTGCACACGTTTTACTATTTCGTTCCCTCGATTTGCTAAATCGTGCACACGTTTTACTATTTTGTTCCCTCGATTTGCTAAATCGTGCACACGTTTTACTATTTTGTTCCCTCGATTTGCTAAATCGTGCACACGTTTTACTATTTTGTTCCCTCGATTTGCTAAATCGTGCACACGTTTTACTATTTTGTTCCCTCGTTTTGCTAAATCGTGCACACGTTTTACTATTTTGTTCCCTCGATTTGCTAAATCGTGCACACGTTTTACTATTTAGTTCCCTCGTTTTGCTAAATCGTGCACACGTTTTACTATTTTGCTCCCTCGTTTTGCTAAATCGTGCACACGTTTTACTATTTTGTTCCCTCGATTTGCTAAATCGTGCACACGTTTTACTATTTTGTTCCCTCGATTTGCTAAATCGTGCACACGTTTTACTATTTTGTTCCCTCGATTTGCTAAATCGTGCACACGTTTTACTATTTTGTTCCCTCGATTTGCTAAATCGTGCACACGTTTTACTATTTTGTTCCCTCGATTTGCTAAATCGTGCACACGTTTTACTATTTTGCTCCCTCGTTTTGATAAATCGTGCACACGTTTTACTATTTTGTTCCCTCGATTTGCTAAATCGTGCACACGTTTTACTATTTTGTTCCCTCGATTTGCTAAATCGTGCACACGTTTTACTATTTTGCTCCCTCGTTTTGATAAATCGTGCACACGTTTTACTATTTTGCTCCCTCGTTTTGATAAATCGTGCACACGTTTTACTATTTTGTTCCCTCGATTTGCTAAATCGTGCACACGTTTTACTATTTTGTTCCCTCGATTTGCTAAATCGTGCACACGTTTTACTATTTTGTTCCCTCGATTTGCTAAATCGTGCACACGTTTTACTATTTTGTTCCCTCGATTTGCTAAATCGTGCACACGTTTTACTATTTTGTTCCCTCGATTTGCTAAATCGTGCACAAGTTTTACTATTTTGCTCCATTGTTTTGCTAAATCGTGCACACGTTTTACTATTTTGCTCCATTGTTTTGCTAAATCGTGCACACGTTTTACTATTTTGCTCCATTGTTTTGCTAAATCGTGCACACGTTTTACTATTTTGTTCCCTCGATTTGCTAAATCGTGCACACGTTTTACTATTTTGTTCCCTCGATTTGCTAAATCGTGCACACGTTTTACTATTTTGTTCCCTCGTTTTGCTAAATCGTGCACACGTTTTACTATTTTGCTCCCTCGTTTTGCTAAATCGTGCACACGTTTTACTATTTTGTTCCCTCGATTTGCTAAATCGTGCACACGTTTTACTATTTTGTTCCCTCGATTTGCTAAATCGTGCACACGTTTTACTATTTTGTTCCCTCGATTTGCTAAATCGTGCACACGTTTTACTATTTTGTTCCCTCGATTTGCTAAATCGTGCACACGTTTTACTATTTTGTTCCCTCGATTTGCTAAATCGTGCACACGTTTTACTATTTTGCTCCCTCGTTTTGATAAATCGTGCACACGTTTTACTATTTTGCTCCCTCGTTTTGCTAAATCGTCCGAACGTTTTACTATTTCTTTCCTTCGATTTGCTAAATCGTGCAGATGTTTTACTAATTCGTTCCTTCAAATTGCTAAATCGTTCTGTCATCATTTACTGAACTTGAAAGAAGATATATTAAAAATAGTGTCTCAGTGTTGTTTTGGACCCCATTGACTTTCATTATATGAAAAAAAAAAAACATTTCTTTCTTCAAAATATCTTTTTTGTGCACGTGTTCTGCAGAAGAACAAAGAAAGTCATGCAGCTTTTGAACAACATCATTTTTAGCTGTACTCTCACACATTGTTTTTTGTTTTAGAGTAGTGTGCTGTTCTGAACAGACACAGATCATGTGATGTAAGCCAGTCGATGATGATGATGACGTCCGTCTCTCTCAGTGGTTTCTCCTGTGGTTCTGCTGTCTGTACTCATTAGCTGGAGGTTTGATCTCTCTCAGTTGCCTCAGATTTCTGATGTTCTCTGAGTTTGGCTATAGTTTTAAAGCGGGGTGGGCCGCGTCTACGGTGGCCCATCGCGGGCAAATCTCATGGGCGTCGGAGGGCCGCGGGTCCGAGGGGAACGGGCCCCCCGTGGGTCCGCCAGACCCGCAGACCGCGGGCCATTTAGCATGGACCGACCCGAGGAGATGGAGTGCTCACGGGGGTCCTCATTCATCTGTTTCAGGCCTCCTGCTCTTTTTAGCCTCCCTGCTTCCCTCTGCACTCCTTCTTTCACTCGCCCAACATCCATCTCACTGCTTTTTTTCTGTCTCATTCTTCTTCTGTTTTTCCCCCAGAAGGTTTTATTGCTCAGATGTTGCTCTCAAGTGTTAAGAAATTCATTAGGAGAATTAAAACTGACTCAAATGTCATCCAGTATTGAAATGAGCTCAGATTGTTTGATGAGAAATGACTGCGTTTGTATTGAGCAAATCTGACCAGACTGAAATCTCTAGAGGAGACACATGTACATTAAGAGTCTTTTTCTGAGGCATCAGTCTTTTAATGTCCATTTCATATCATTGCTGTCCAGGAGAAACATTCGAGATTACTTAATCACTGTTTAATCACTTTTTATTTGCATTGCATTCTGGGAGACACATTTGACATTATTTTCTTTACATAATGATTAAAAATGAATGATAAGAAATGGTTAAATTCATTTTGAGACTGTTGACTAGCAATTGTTTTCAGTGGGAGCGCTGTGTATTTAAAAACGCCAGCAGCGCGATAAGTAGTGTTAATTTCGTCAGCTATTTTTAAATTTAATCTTAGTACTATGTCAGATGTACTTTTTAGTTTTATCATATTTAGTCAAACTTGTTTTGTTTTTGTTTAGGCAAGTTTTAAACTTTTCACCATGCTGCATAATGGTTAAACCAGTAATGATTATTTTACTCAAAATTGTAATATTATTATTGCATTTTCATCAATAAGCACAAATCAAGAGAATGTCAATTAATACGCATGGTTTATTTGACCATCTAGTTTTATGATTTATTATAGTCTATTTATCATATAAATTGACACACTCTCTGTCTACATTATGAAAACTGGTAAAACAAGAAACTCAAAAATTAAAAAATTAGAAATTCCT
Source organism: Ancherythroculter nigrocauda (assembly GCA_036281575.1). Lineage (NCBI taxonomy): Eukaryota > Metazoa > Chordata > Actinopteri > Cypriniformes > Xenocyprididae > Ancherythroculter > Ancherythroculter nigrocauda. The sequence goes on from VTFQ01000017.1 coordinate 35,796,051, forward strand.
AATGCCACAAACAATATAGTCGAGATTCATGTTTGGATTTATTACAGTTCATCGCCGAAGGTTTGATGGCAGATTTAGTCACACAAACTGCACAAGTGACTGACTCACTTGAGCAGAATCTCTCAAATGGAGATCACTAAACTCCATCTTACATGTTTGTTTGTGTTTTCAGATAATCAGCGCTTCTTCGGTCATGGTTGCCAGATTGCAAAGATTAAGTAAAACACCGGGCAGAAAAAGCATCTGGCAACCACAAGAATTTAAGCTTGTAGCAGAGGTTTGTAGAGCCGTCTGTAATGTTTTTTCCAACAAAAATAAAGAGAGATTTTGGTAAAGTCTTTTTTCGCCAACAATAATGCATGTTGATATAGTCACAGTTAGTGTTTAATTGTCGTCTTGACATCGTCTCGTCTTAGTCACAGGAAAAAAGGTTTTTCTTTAATGAAATTAACATAAGTGACGAGGCGATGAGTGTCTATTTCACGCTAAGTGCTTGATATTTTTTTCTCGTAATGTTTGCTGTGGCACGGAATATCCGCGGAAGTGTTACTAGTATCTCATTTCACGGATAGTTTGTTTGTTTGTAAAAATGTTGATACAATGTAAAGTATTTCTTTTGTTCTATTATTATGCCTGTTGTTGTCATCTGTTGACGTTGTACAAGAAGAATGTGGCGGTTGGTCAGTGTGGTATTAGTCCCGCCCCTCCTCCGCTGTGATTGGACAGCTGGGTTACAAAGTGACAGTGATGAGCGCTGCGTTTGAACATTCTTTAAGTTGAGGCGACTAGTAAAAAAACACTGAGTGCTTCAGCGTGAAATAGACGCCTCGTTACGCTCCTGGCGTTTTAAAAAACGTGGCGCTCCCATTGAAAACAATTGGAAAAATACGCTATCCTTTGGTGGACACACGACCTAACGCAGCGCTCTTCACTTTTTACCCAGCCGTCCAATCACAGTGGAGGAGGGGCGGGGCAAACACCACACCGACCAATCGCCTCGGCAACGACGGAACAAAATCATTTAAAACAAGAGCCAGAGCAAATACTTTGTTACATTGTATCAACATATATACATTCAGAAACAAACTATCTGCAAAATCAGATACTAGTAACACTGATATTCCGTATCAAGTGAAAAAGGAAAAAGCAATCTTTTTCTCTTCTTTTTAATCTCACTCTGGTAACATTTGAGATATTACAGAGATCTCAGTGGCGCTTCTGTATTTCTCTCTCACACTTTCTGTCCCGTATTTTTGTTTGTTGCACTTTTCCAATTACGTTAATGTCTTCTCCGTTTTTCGCAATCATCATTTGGTGGCCATGCAAGCATGCGCCTGCTGTTATTAACGCGGCCCGGTAATCCTTCACGGGCGTCTTCAGGTGTGTGTCATTTATCTTTGTTAATATTTCCTCTGGATGCCAGCTGGGTACCCGTGCCAGCCGGCTCCGAAACTGGGCATGAGACTCGGCATGCGGAACGCGCCGGGCCGGGCACCACAGGAGCGCTGGGCTTTTTTCTCCGCCCGTAGTTGCCGGGCAACGGCGCGCTTGGGAGAAACCGTCCGTCCCGTAGAAAATGAGACACTTTTGTTTTAGCGTCCCCCCCTTGCAAAAAAAGCCTCCTTAACTGTGAGAGGGGGCGACTTATTTAAGACAAGGACTCTTTTGTTTTAGCCTGTGAAAGGCGGCAGACCCCGCTCTCCTCCGCGGGGAAGCCTGCGACCAGGGGCCGCCACGTAATTGGCCTATTTAGGTTGTTTTGCATGTGAATGCGGCTCTAGTCAAGCATCGCTAAGTCTGTTGTGAGAGCTGCCGTCATTTGAATTCAGCTCAGCGCAAACATTCTCCCTACTTTATCACGTCCTCTAATGAGCCCCGGCCCGGGACGTTCCCCCCTGAGTGTCCCTAAAAAGTTGAGGAGGAAGTTTACGTTACGTCTCGCACCCGGGGCTCGCGCTCTTTCCCCGATCAGACTTCCGAACACGCTCCCGACAGGGACAAATGTCCACCCGTTCAGCTAGCGAGCGCTCGTTAACTCGGCTTGATTAGCAGAACAGTGTTAACTGAGAACAGTGTAATGATGGGAAGAGTTTGTGCTGGGTAAGTTTGATCGCTTCGGAGCTTCGCTGTGACACACACACACACACACACACACACACACGTGCTGTCTGAACTTCTTGAGGCTTTAATTATGAAGGTCAAATTTTAAACGTCAGAAGTTTTATAATCCTACTTAAAGGCCTTTTTTTAAACATCGTGCAACATTGTATCACTTTTTTTTTTAGCACAAAACGGACATTTCAAGCATCTGTTTGTATATTTCTGTCTTTTTTTTTTTTTTGATGAAATTGTGGCTTTAATTACAAAGGGTCAATTTGTCTTTTAAACATCACAACTTTTATAATCCTAATTAAAGGCATTTTTGGCTCTTTAAAAACATTGTGTGCTTTAATACAACACTGTATCACATTTTCAGCACAAAATCGACATTTCAAGCATCTGTATATTTTTGTCATTTTTTGATAAAATTGTGGCTTTAATTATGAAGATCAAAATGTTTTTGAACTTTTAGAATCCTAATTAAAGCCTTTTTAAAAACTTAAAAAAAAAAAAAAGTTGTGCTTTAATACAACATTTCATCATTTTTTAGCACAAAATTGACATTTCAAGCATCTGTTTATATATTTCTGTTGTATTTTTCAGTATTTTTGAATGAAATTGTGCCTTTATGAAGGTCAAATTGTCTTTTAAACGTCAAAACTTTTATAATCCTAATTTTTTTTTATACATTGTGTGCTTTAATGCAACATTGTATCACATTTTTAGCACAAAATTGACATTTCAAACATCTGTTTTTATATTTGTCTTTTTTCTGATGAAATTGTGACTTTAATTACGAAGATTAAGATGTTTTTTTTTAATTTCTCAACTTATATAATGCTAATTAAAAAAATGTTTGCTTTAATAGAACATTGCATTGCAAAATTAACATTTCAAGCATGAGTTTGTATATTTCTGTCTTTTTTTGTTAAAATTGTGGCTTTAATTATGAAGGTCAAAGTGTCTTTTAAAAATCACAACTTTCAAAGGCTTTTTTGACTTTTTAAAAACATTGTGTGATTTAATACAACATTGCATCACTTTTTCAACACAAAATTAGCATTTCATCAAGCATCTGTTGTTTTTTGATGAAATTGTGGCTTTAATTATTAAGGTAAAATGTCTTTTGAGTGTCACAACTTTTTACCTTTTTTTTAAAAAAAAAAATGTGTGCTTTGATACAACATTTTATCACTTTTCCAGCACAAAATGTACATTTTAAGCATCCATCACTTTTTGATGAAATTGTGGCTTTATGTTTTTTTGATGAAATCATTGGTTCATCGCAGAAGATGTTTCACAGATGAAACTGTGTCCAAATAATCAACACAATTTATTCTTTTTTTTTTTTTCTGTGGTTCAAAATGCATTTTTTGCAGATTTTTGTTGTTGTTGTACGGCTTCAGAATGTCACTATATTGTGTGCGTTTTTCTTTGACAAACATAAAAGACATCTTTTGCTGTGATGTCAATGCTGCCGCTGTGTTTAACTTCAGGAATGTGTGTTGTCTTTGTTAATTCAGTCGTGTGTGTGTGTGTGTTTTAGCGTGATTGAGTGTTTGTAACGTCTCTGTCTTGTGTTTTTGTCCAGTCGAGTCTCATGGGAGGTGAAGTGGGGATGGTCAGTCCGGAGACGGTGTCGCCCACCAAACTGGGCTCTCAGTATTACCAGCATTACGCAGGAAACCCGCGGCGGCGAGCCATGCACAGCGACTCCATGGGTGAGTCCTTCATCATCACCATCATCACCATCAAACATCGCTTTATTGTTAAAGCCCTTGCGTTTGTTTTGCAATGTCAGGATCTTCAAGAACACTGATTTTTCATTTGTTATTTTTTAATCTCCTCTGTCAAAAGGGGCTCGTAGTGATTATTGATTTTCATTTTTGTGCATTAAAAGACTTTATTTGTGTTTTCCACAAAAAAATGAAACCTCGGGCCTTGAGGTGCCAACCTTGTGTGTCAACCTTCAGGGCGAAACAAACCCGCGTTTATTTCTGTCAGAAACACACACACCGACTGTCTGTCACACGCTGTTTTCAGGCTTTTGTTTTGTGAATCATTTACACTTGTGCATTTGGCAGATGTTGCATTCAGAGTATACTTTTGATTAGTTCATGCATTCCCTGGGAATTGAACCCGTGACCTTGGCGTTGCTAGCGCCGTGATCTACAGGAATACTGCATTTCCTCAAAGCGCAGTCATTCACATTAACGATTGATTTTCTTTGCTTTTCTAGAGGTCCAGACGAAGAAGGTTCGGAAAGTTCCTCCTGGATTGCCCTCATCAGTAAGTCCAGTGTTTTTAACATGAAACCTGCCATGAAATCTCAGCAGTGAATCATTGATATGATCTATTAATTAGATTTGTCATGCTATTTTATTAAAATAATAATCTATTTTAACTCTTATTGTTGCGGTTTAAAGCATCAGAATACTTAAGTTTCGACAAAATGACACTGTGAAAAAAATGCTGTGTTAAAAACAAACCAAAGTTGGGTTGAAAATGGACAGCGATTGGGTTGTTTTGACCCAGCGCTTGGGTTATATGTTTGCCCAACCTGCTGGGTAGTTTTATTTAACTCAACTATTGTTTAAAAATGACTGTATGACTGACTTAAAATAAACCCAAAATAGGTTAGAAATTAAAAATCAGACACATAATTACTAGAGGCAACAATAATAATCAAAAGGTGAACATTTATTAATAAGCAATTTAATAAATGTTTAATTTTTATTCATTAAACATTAATAAATGTTCATTTCAAACATATTTTGAGTTCATTTTAAGCAAGAAATACAGTATTTTTTAAACAATAGTTGAGTTAAATAAAACTCCCCAGCAGGTTGGGCAAACATTTAACCCAAGCGCTGGGTCAAAACAACCCAATCACTGTCCATTTTCAACCCAACTTGGGTTATTTTTAACCCAGCATTTTTTTAGAGTGCATATTTCTGTTAATCCATACCTGATCTCAACATTGAAACACTGATATGTTCTAATCTGTTTCTATAACACTTTACAATACGCTTCCTTTAGTGCATTAACAGTACGGTATTTATTCATCTTCATTAATAGAAATTAAAACACTGTTCATTAAATGATGCAACTTTTGATTTTAATAATGCAACTAAGATTGATCAGTTATTTTTCAGTGTGTATTTATCTAATGAAACCTGACTCTAAAGTGTTTCCTGTAGAAGTCCTCTGGGTCAGAGGATGTTCAGGCTCTCGTATGTGTTGTGTGTGGCGTGAGGCCGGTGCGGCGGACGGCTCGTTTAATGCGCCGCTAATGACGGTGGAATGTATGTGGCGGAGCTGACGCCCCGCGGGACGCCCTGACTGTATTGTGCTGCGGGTCTTTAAGAGGCGAGACAGGAAAAGAGATGGAATAATGGAGTCCTGATGGGACGCTTTTAAAGCGGCTTGTGTTGTGAAGGTGATCGCGAACACGTGTACGAGTTATCTGACGCGTCTGATCGCAGGTGTTTCTGCAGGAGAGGGGCTCTGACACTGGAAATACTTCACCCTCATGTGACTCATTAATGCCACATACACACACACACACACACACACACATGTGTGTGCTGCAACAGAGCTGCTGTTTGAGTTGGTCTGGATGTGAATATCATTAGACGTGTGTGTGTGTGTGTGTGTGTGTGTGTGTGTGTGTGTGTGTACTTGTTTATATTACATTGTGGGGACCAAATGTCCCCATGATGTAATATAAACCTGAGTTCACCTACATCGTGGGGACCAGCCAGCGGTCCCCACAATGTAAATGGGTTTATAAATCATATAGAATGAGTTTTTGTGAAAAAGTAAAAGTTTGCACAGTTTCCTGTGAGGGTTAGGTTTAGGGGTAGGGGCAGGGTAGGGGGATAGAATGTACAGTTTGTTCAGTGTAAAATGCATTGAAGTCTATGGAAAGTCCCCACAATTCACAAAAACAAACATGTGTGTGTGTGTGTGTGTGTGTGTGAGAGAGAGAAAGAATGTGTGAGTGAATGTGTGTGAAAGAGAGGGAGTGAATGAAAGTGTGTGAGTGTGTGTTTGAGAGAATTTGTTGAGTTTTAGAGATCAATTAATTTAGTGTATTTATCAATATCATTATTGTTGTTGTTATTGTAAATAATAAATTGTAATTTTACAAACTATTACAAATTTTAAATTTGTTAATATGAAAACAATTATCATTATTGTTATTATACACAATTAATTATTATTATTATTATGTTGTTGTTGCTGTACATAATAAATTATAATTTTACAAAATATTACATTTAAAATGTGTAAATATAATAATACCGTACTATATTATTCTTAGCGTAATTATTTAAAAATTAATTGTTGATATTGTTTTGTTGTTGTTACTGTTAATAACTTGTAATTTTACAAACTGTTAGATATTTAAATTTGTAAATATAATAAATAATACTATACTATGCTTAATATTATCATAATTATTGTTATTATTGTTTACAATTAATTGTTATTGTTGTAAATAATAATAGAAAATATAATAAAATACTACCATGCTTAACTATTATATTATCATTATTATTATTATTATCAACAATTAGTTATTATTAACTTTAAATAATAAATAAGTATAATATGATATGAGCTTTATACTGATTTTGTTAACAAACATTTAAGATATTTTTTAACATTTTCCAGCAGTCAGTAAAATTACTTTTTACTATTTTAAGTAGCACAAATTATTCTTTTAAAACAGAAATACATTTAGAAATAAAATATAAAAATAAAATAAAATGCAGAAAATTGTTTCTGTTTTTTTTTTAAATTGTTATAGAGAAGTGATTTGGCACATTTAATATTTATACTTTAAGTTTAGTAAATTATATTTGTGCTATATTACATGTTTGAGATGTGTACAGCAGAGAGGAAGCAGTTGTGTGGTGTGTGTCACACATTATAATTGAGAGATTTCTGAATTCATGAGTTCTGTGTCAATGTCTGTGCTCATGCAGAGCTGGATTTATAGGGTCTGTGGTTCCCCGTTCATTCTGTGTGTTTTTGTCTCCGTTTGTTCAGCAAGAGACAGAAGTATTAGATAATAACGTGCTGAAGGAGAAACCAGAACAACAGAAGCACAGAATGACCTCATGTATAATACTCAAGCTTGTGCTTTTTGATGTTTTTCTGCATGTTTGTCGTTGTAGTTCATCTGCTCAGATGCAAGTGTTTTTACATCAGATCCAGAACGTTCTCGTGTTTCTGCTCGTCTGCGCTCATCAGATTGTTTAAAGTATACAGCTTTAATTAAATTAAGTTTGGTCTAGCAGAATGCTCAGCTGGGACGTGATCTCTGCCGCACGGCTTCATTCCCTGAGCTTTTCCTCCCCCTTCAGGCAGCGAGCGGCACTGCGGCGAGTGTGTGTGTGTGTGTGTGTGTGTGTGTGTGTGTGTTTAGGGCCCATATGCTTCAGGTTTCGCTGTAAATTCCCGTCATGTTGAATATGCTAAATATTAGGTCTCATTTGACAAAATTCACTGTGAATGCAATGCAGAAGTTTGTTGTGTGGTTATTATATCAAAGCATTGGCATCTCTCACATCTCTTTGTCATGTGACCGTGTTGATTTGTGCTGGACAGAGCGGTTCACATGTGCATGTCGAGTGTCATGCAGGAATATTCAAGTGTTTGTGGAGATGTTGTTGTTTCGTCTGTGTTTTAATACGGTGCACTTGTGGTTTGATATGACATCCACAGACAATAGAAACGCCTCAACTTCATTCAGATGCAGTTTCTCTTCAAGCATGTTCATCATAACATTAGCAAACTAATTTTGTTATCAAATTACAACTCCAGTGATGAATATAATCAACATTTCAGCTTTTATATTTGTTGTTGTTTGAAGCAAGAATCTTCATTTATAGAATATTTCTACTAATCTACAAATTGAGTCCTAATTTATTTTTCATAAATGAAAGAGTGAATCTCATAATAAAACACTCACATGTCATGTTTTACATCAAAGTTGGAAGAGAAATAAGAAAATGATGCTGGTTTTGTTGTGAATTTATGTTCATGACAATTAAATGTTTTTTCTGCACTACACTGGTTTGTTTAATGAATTTAAATAACCATAAATTAATAATGCTGTCATTATCTATACATATTTTAGCATTCAAATCACATTTGAATATGTTAATATGTTGTTTAAGTGCATTTCAATAATGAGAATTTGGGGTGAAAATATACTAGATTGTCTTTTGAAAATGAAAATATTTTCTTTTTAGCTAAGTATTTTTGGCCTGGACACATTTCTGACAGGTTTTGTGAGATTCACCATAAAAATCGTCATAAAAACTGTCAGATTTTATGTGATTTTTGCCGTTCACGTCCAAAAATGTAGATCCCCTGTAGTGTCACTGGACACACACACACAAAAACACAACATCAGCCTCTAAAACACGAATGAAACCCGCGTTTCTGTTTCTGATGCTCTTGACGAAGGCAGCGATGAGAACCAGAGGGGAGGGGGTTCAGGTGGGTCTCCATGGCGACGGGTTGAGTGACAGGTAGCGGACGGAGCAGCGTGCAGACGGAGGTAAGACTTTGGCCGCGGCCCAAAACTCAGCGAAAGAAAGAAACAGCCTCCCGCACCAGCTGTCGACAGCGTTTTTGTTGGAACCCGAGTGTGAGAACCTGAGAGTGTGTGTGTGTGTGTGTGTGTGTGTGTGTGTGTGTGTGTGAACCCTTGCAGAACCTCGTCTCGTTTTGGACTACATCTTAATGAACATGTGCTTGATTTCCTGTGCGAGATTGGTGGAATATTAGTGAACAAGCGAGTGTCGTTGGGTAGTTTCCTGCAGCTATGCTCCACTGACACAGATGAAGTCTATTTCATGATCATAAAGAATTTAAAAAGGGGAAATTACTAATTTCAGCGTTGATCTCGCAAGTTTAATTAGTGTTTGAGACTCGTAAAGGAATAATTCAGACAAAAATGAACATTCTGTCATCATTTACTCACTGACTGTCTCTCTTCTGCTCAACACAAAAGCAGACGTCGAGCAGAATGTGAACGCTGCTCTTTTACAGACGCCGAGAGGCGTTAAAAATAGCTTCATTTTAGTCCGTATGACTCGTGCGCTTTATTCCAAGTCTGTTCCTCAGACAGAGTTATCATATGACTTCAGAAGAATTGGAATGTTGTGAAATATAATGCATGAAAGTGCATATGAAAAGAAGCATCGAACTCCAAAAAGGACAAAAAAGCATCATAACAGTCATCTGTTTGACTCAAAACTATCATGTGACTTCAGCAAACTTGTAATATAGTTTATGAGTCAAATGGGCGACTGTTATGGTGCTTTTTTGTAGCTCAAATGCCTCCACATCCATATTCATTATATGGAAAATAATGTTATATTTCACTATATTGCAAGTCTTGTGAAGTCATGTGATCATTTTCTCAGAGGAACAGACTTGTAATATAGTGCATGAGTCAATTGGACAACTGTTATGATGCTTTTGTGTTGCTTTTTTGTCATTTTTGAGGCTGAAATGCCTCCATTCACATGCACTTTCACTATATGGAAAATACATATTATTTCACTATATTGCAGCTCTTATGGAGTCATGTGATAATTTTCTCAGAGGAACAGACTTCAGATGACTTGTAATATTGTGCATGAGTCAAATGGACGACTGTTATGTTTTCTTGTTGTTGTTGTTTTTTGTGTAATTTTTACAGCTCAAACGCCGCCTCCATTCATCCATATACTTTATATGAAAAATTTTATATTTCACTATATTGCAGCTCTTATGGAGTCATTTTTTCAGAGGAACAGACTTGTAATATAGTGCATGAGTCAAATGGGCGACTGTTATGATGCTTTTATGATGCTTTTTTGGAGCTCAAATGCCTTCACATCCATATTCACTATATGGAAAATATGTTATATTTCACTATATTGCAGCTTTTATGGAGTCATGTGATCATTTTCTCAGAGGAAAAGACTTCAGATGACTTGTAATATTGTGCATGAGTCAAATGGACGACTATTATGTTTTCTTGTTGTTGTTGTTTTTTGTGTAATTTTTGCAGCTCAAACGCCGCCTCCATTCATCCATATTCTTTATATGAAAAATTTTATATTTCACTATATTGCAGCTCTTATGGAGTCATATGATAATTTTCTCAGAGAAACAGACTTGTAATATAGTGCACGAGTCAAATGAATAACTGTTATGATGCTTTTATGAATTTTTGCAGCTCAAAACCCTCCATTCACATCCACTTATACTATATAGAAAATATATTTCACTATATTGCAAGTCTTATGAAGTCATTTTTTCAGAGGAACAGACTTGTAAAATAGTGCATGAGTCAAATGGGCAACTGTTATGATGCTTTTATGATGCTTTTTTGGAGCTCAAATGCATCCATATTCAGTATATCCATATTACACTATATTGCAAGTCTTATGAAGTCATGTGATAATTTTTTCCAGAGGAACAGACTTTAGATGACTTATAGTGCATGAGTTAAATGAACGACTGTTATGATGCTTTTTTTTTTTTTTTTGCCATTTTTGGAGCTCAAATGCCCCCATTCACATGCACTTTCACTATATGGAAAATATATTTTATTTCACTATATTGCAGCTCTTACGGAGTCATATGATAATTTTCTCAGAGGATCAGACTTCAGATGACTTGTAATATTGTGGACGAGTCAAATGAACGATTGTTATGAAGCTTTTTTGCCATTTTTGCAGCTCAAATGCCTCCATTTACATCCGTTTATACTATATAGAAAATATATTCCAGTATATTGCAAGTCTTATGAAGTCATGTGATAATTTTCAGAGAAACAGACTTTATCAGACTTGTAATATAGTGCATGAGTCAAATGAATGACTGTTATGATGCTTTTTTGCATTTTTGAAGGTCAAATGCCTCCATTCATATGCATGTTCATTACATGTAAAATATATTATTTCACTATATTTCAGCTCTTATGGAGATATGATAATTTCGTCTGAGGAACAGACTTCACCAGACTTGTGATATAATAATGCATGAGTCAATTGGACGACTGTTATGTTGTTGTTGTTGTTGTTGTTGTTGTTGTTGTTTGTCATTTTTTGAGCTTAAATGCCTCCATTCACATCCATATTCTTTATATGAAATATGTTATATTTCAATATATTGCAAGTCTTATGAAGTCACGTGATAATTTTCTCTGAGGAACAGGGAACTTTACAAGGTAACTTGTAATATAGTGCATGAGTCAAATGGATGACTGTTATGATGCTTTTTGCCACTTTTGAAGCTCAAATCCCTCAGTTCCCATGCATTTTCACTATATGTAAAATATATTTCACTATAGGCCTATTGCAAGTCTTATGACATCATATGATAATTTTCACAGAGGAACAGACTTGTGCACGAGTCAAATGAATGACTATATCTATATAGAAACTATATTTCACTATATTACAAGTCTTATGAAGTCTTATGATAATTTTCTCAGCGGAATTGACTAATATAGTGTACAAATGAGTCAAATGAAACCTTTTATGATGCTTTTATGATGCTTTATGTTGTTTTTGGAGCTCTCTTTACATGCATTTTCACTGTATGTATGTGTATCACTACACATTCTGCTCAACATCTTCTTTTGTGCTCCTCAGAAGAGTCATATAGTTTTGAAAGGACATTGATGGTGAATAAATGCTGATCATTTGCTATTGTGTGTTTTGGAGCCGCTGCGTTTGCTGTGCATCAGGGAAATAGATCAGTGGTTGTGTAAATGTGTAAATAAACAGTCGCATTCTCACCCCGATTCACCTGTCAGACCGTCCAGGAAAGAGACGCAGAGAGAATGTAGCTGTAAATGATCTCATGGTGTGTTTTGGGCTCTTTTTTTTTTTTTTAGCGAGTGAAAAGAAATAACAGAAACAGCTGCGAGTGTCTGGCTGCGGCCCAACGGCGCTGCTGCGACGTTTCAGGAAAATCTTCCAGTCCGTATGAAATAAGCGGTCAGATTTCATTCAGTCCTGCCAAAAACCCATGCGGACGCGAACATATCAGAGCCACGTCCCCGTATGCCGTGGTTTGGTGAGGGAGAAGGCCAGCGATGTGTTTCTGAAAGGCTTGTGTGTCGTCTATAAATAGAGGTTTGTTTTTTGAGGTGCGGTGATTTTAACGGCAGTCACGGGCAGCTGGATTTCCTCTCTGGAGATCTTCAGCTGAGGATCTTCTCCAGCGCAACACATCAACACACCTGCTGACAGAGACACGCTCACTTTCTGAAACTCTGCTCAGATTTGCAAGATTACCACATGACAAGTTTGTATTTGCAAAGGTCAGAGATCTCAGTATGAACTCATGAACTTTATATGTTGTCCACATTCATTTTATACAGTTATCGTGTGTGTGTTTTTATTCCTCATCAGAAGTAAGAGCAGTGTTTGAGTTCATATGGACAGTTGTTGAGACTTTTCAGAAAGTGTGTTGAAGCCCATTTACACCACATACAATATCATGCTTTAGTTAAGTCATAATTTTGACAAAAAAAGTCAAAATTATGAGATACTGACTCATAACTATAAGATGAAAATTGATGATTTTTTCCCATGTAGAAATTATGAATTTAATATTTTCACTCATAATTTCAATTTTTTGTAATGATTTTGTATTTGTCATTGTTATAAAAAATTGGTATGTCATAATGTTGATTTTCAATGTCATAATTTTGATTTGCATTTTAATTATGACATTTTATCTCATGATTTTGACTTATGTCATAATTTTTTATTTTTTATTTTTTTTGCCAATTTGGACTTTAAATGTCATAAATGTCAACTTTTTATGTCATAATTTCGACTTTTACGTCATAATTATGACTTTATCTCATAATTTCAATTTATGTCTTTGATTTTAACTTATGTCATAATTGTTTTGTTTGTTTGTTTTTGTCAGTTTGGATGTGATATATCATAATTTATCCCATAGTTATGACTTTTTCTGATAATATTTGGACTCGATATATCATATATATCTTGATGTATCAATTATCACATAATTATGACTTTATCTCATAATACCGACTTACAGTATGTCATGATTTTGACTATATGTCATAATTGTTTTTTGTCAATCTGGAATTTGTCATAATTATGTGTTTATCTTATAATTTCAACTTTTTATGTAATGATTTTGACTTGTGTCATTGTTTTTTTGTCAATTTGGACTTAATATATCATAATTATCACTGTTTATTTCATAATTATGACTATATCATAATATCAATTTATGTCAAGATTTTGACTTATATGTCAGAATTATGACTTTTATCTCATAATTTTAGACTTTTGTCTTGATTTCGACTTATGTCATAATTGTTTTTTGTCAATTTGGACTTAATATATCATAATTATCACTGTTTATCCCATAATCATGACTTTTATCTCATAATTTTAGACTTTTGTTTTGATTTCGACTTATGTCGTATTTGTTTTTTGGTCAGTTTGGACTTGATATTTCATAATTATGACTTTATCTCATATTATCGACTTGTATCATGATTTTGACTTTAATGTCATTTTTTGTCAGTTTTGACTTATATGTCAGAATTATGACTTTTATCTCATAATTTTAGACTTTTGTCTTGATTTCGACTTATGTTGTAATTGTTTTTTTTTTGTCAGTTTGTACTTAATATATCGTAATTATCACTGTTTATCCCATAATCATGACTTTTATCTCATAATTTGAGACTTTTGTTTTGATTTTGATTTATGTCATAATTGTTTTTTTGTCAGTTTGGACTTGATATTTCATAATTATGACTTTATCTCATATTATCGACTTGTATCATGATTTTGACTTTAATGTCATATTTTTTGTCAGTTTGGACTTTATATGTCATCATTATCTCATAATTGTACCCTTTTATGCCATGATTTCGACTTTTTATGCCATAATTATTGTTAGTTGTTTGTCATAATTTGGACTTTTTATGCCATAATTATTGTTGTTGTTTGTCATAATTTTTGCATCATAATTCTGACTGACTGAAGCAGGATTTATGTTGCTCATGCGGTGTAAACGGGCTTCCGCACAGACTCAGTGTCCATTTGTTCCTCGTTTATGAGAAACACTCGAGACTTTCAGAAGAGAGACAGACACAAAGAGAAACCTCTGAGCAATCAGACTTTCCTCTGTCTGTCTTTAGATGGCCATCAAATACTTTCCACATTCTCTTCCTCACTTTTTCCTCTTCCTCATCCCTCCATCCTCTCCTCCAGAGCAGCATCTGTTTCTCTCTTCACCTCCGCGGCGGCCATTTCATGTTGATGTCTTGATCGTTCGGCCCTGTTTGTTCGCGCTGTTTACAGAGAACTTTTGTTTGGAGCCGTCGGCTCAGATAAATCTCTCTCTCTCGGAGTGCAGACGTTCCCAACATTCCTGTCAGGAAATATTTGGCAGAAAGAATCAAACTCCACAGCCATGAGAGCTGATGTTTGTGGATCACAGATATGACTGTTTCTGATCAAATTCATAGGATTTTGATCGTATTGTATGTTTGTTTTCTGATTTATTTTAAAAGAAACACAAATCACATCTTGCCTTTAGTTAAAAAGATAGATATATAAAACATAACCTTCAAATCATAAAAAAGAAACAAACAAGAGATTCCAATTCTCATTTCTGATTGGATGATCCACGTTATAAACACTTCTGTGATTCACATGCCAATGGAATATAATGAAGTATAAACCTGTGTGTGTGTGTGTGTGTGTGTGTGTGTGTGTGTGTGTGTGTGTGTGTGTGTGTGTGTGATGAGGTCCAGGAGAGAATTATATGAACCAGGTCCAGTGGACTGTGTGTTTTCCATTGAGCAATGCACAGAGGAAATGAAGTCAGTTTCCTGTGTGTGTGTGTGTGTGTGTGATCAGCTCCAGCTTCAGAACCAATGTGGAATGTTCTCCGCACATCTCTGCCAAATCACTGTCCGTTTCAGCACATTATTTCTATGTGGAACAGAATTAGAGTTGATATCGCTCATAGAAATGCCATAATTGATTTTAAGGTGATGATGTGCTTGTTAATTGGCTGAAAACACAGTTTTTAAAACATCAGTCAATTTTGGGCAGATTTATCCGTGTTAAAATATATTTTATTACCCTGTGGGTTTGGCTTCAGAAGGAGCAGATGTGTGTGTGTGTGTGTGTGTGTGTGTGTGTGTGTGTGTGTGTGTCTCCATATACAGCACAGATCTGCTGTGAATTCAGCTTTTTAAAGTGATCTTAAATATCATTTACATTTACTTTCATATTCCTATTGCGAATATTTAACCTGTAATATTCTTTTGAAATCTTTTTATCTTTTAGAATATTTAATATTTTGTGAATATTTAATACTCTTTTTTTTACCTGCATTAATATTATAATATTGTTGTACTTGCATGAATATTCAAATTTTTTTGCTTGACATGAATATTGTTCTCTTTAACGTGCATAAATATTCTAATATTTTTTTTAATTTGCATAAATATTCAAACTTGTTTCACTTGCATTAATATTCTCATATTATTACTGCCATTAATATTCTAATATTTTTTATTTGCATAAATATTCACATTTTCTACTTGCATAAATATTCTGTTTTTTGCTTGCATTAATATTCTAATATTTTTTTATTTGCATAAATATTCACATTTTCTACTTGCATAAATATTCTGTTTTTTGCTTGCATTAATATTCTAATATTTTTTATTTGCATAAATATTCACATTTTCTATTTGCATAAATATTCTGGTTTTTTGCTTGCATTAATATTCTAATATTTTTTTATTTGCATAAATATTCACATTGTCTACTTGCATAAATATTCAGTTTTTTTACTTGCATTAATATTCTAATATTTTTTATTTGCATAAATATTTACATTTTCTACTTGCATAAATATTCTGTTTTTTGCTTGCATTAATATTCTAATATTTTTTTATTTGCATAAATATTCACATTTTCTACTTGCATAAATATTCTGTTTTTTGCTTGCATTAATATTCTAATATTTTTTATTTGCATAAATATTCAAACGTTTTGCTTGCATTAATATTCTCATTTTTTACTTCCATTAATATTCTAATATTTTATTTTATTTGCATAAATATTATGTATATTATAATATAATATATATATTTTTTTCTTTACCTTTTTGCATGAATATTCTAATTTCTGTGATGCAGCTGCAAACTCATGTTTTGTACGTAAGATCTCTTCTGTCCTTATTTTGAGACGGATAATGCAGTTAGTCTCATTTTTGTCCTATTTTAATCGTCTGGGGCACGGAGCTGCAGAGGAGGACACTGCCCCAGGTGTCCCAGCATGCACTGGGGGAGAGCGGGGCCAAAACTGCTGACGGCCGCAGCTGTAGAGAGAGAGAAACAGTTCATATCAGCTAAACCCATGAGCACCATCACCCTCATGACAGGAGCTGCATCAGCTAATGAATGCTGGGAAACTAATGTTTATGTAGAAGTGACCTCACAGGCCTCATGCTGTTGCTCAGATGCTGCTCTTCTGAAGCTCAGGAGACTTCACTGAAGTACCTGCTCTGCCTTTAATTCCTCAGGAGAGATAAAAACTGACACAAATCAGTCAGGAGATGATTTGATGTTAGAGTTATATTAGAGTTCATATTGAGAACTCATCTGACTTTTGCACAGTCTGAGACCTTGTCTGAAAGGAGAAATGTATATCGCAGCCCATTTCCATATTTGGTAAATCATAATTATGACATAAAAAGTCTAAACTAAGAGAAATCAAGTCATAATTATGAGATAAAAAGCTGAAATTATGACATTTTCTGAAAATTATGAATTTAGACTTCTTATCTCATAATTATGATTTTTTTTAATAAGTCATTATTTCTACATATTTCATAATTATGACTTTTTATCTCATAATTTCAACTTCTCATGACATTCTTTTTTATAATTGACGTTTTATCATATTTTGGCTTTCTCTCATAATCATGACTTAGTATGTAATAATTTTGACTTTATATCTCATAATTGACTTATAATTATTACTTAGTATCTCATAATTTCATCTTTTTATGTCATTTTTTGACTGTCGATTTCAACTTATTTAATAACTTTTATCATTTTGGCTTTTTATGTCATGATTTCGACTTATTTCATAATTATGACTTTTATCTCATAATTTTGACTTTTTATCATGACATTCTTTCATAATTGATTTTTTCTTATAATTTTGTCTTTTTCTCAGAATTATGACAGCATGTAGTAATTTTGGCTTTTTATCTCATAATTGACTTCTCATAATTATTAATCAGTATCTCATAATTTAACCTTTTTATGTCATGATTACGACAATGTCATGATTTTGTCAATTTGAACTTACTTAATAATTTAGATTTTTTTGCTTTTTATGTCATGATTTCGACTTATTTCATAATTCTGGCTTTCTCTCATAATTTTGACTTAGCATGTCATAACTTTGACTTTTTTCTCATCATTTTGACTTTTTATGCTGTGACTTTTTCTCTCATAATTATATATTTTTTTATCTCATAATGTTGGGCCTCCATACATAGAGATTGAGTCTCCTTTTGTTCCTGGTGTCATCTCTTTATTGTGTATGAGAACAGTTGAGAGCCTCATAAGCGATCTCATTGGTGATGTTTGGAGTGTGTGAAGCGGCTCATAAAAGAGAGAGAGAGCTGTGTGTAACAGGGAGGACACATGGCTGCTGGAGAGGACCAGAGTGCCACCAATCAAAGTGTGTCGTTTGGTGTTACTCTGAATTCATTCCCCCCACGTACGGCCAGACAAGAGCCAAAAGAGCCCTGATTCACCACGACCCAGAATCCCCGGCGCCGCTGGCATGGGCTCAGAGGGGGAAGGTCTGTGAGCGTAACGCTCGTCTTCTGAAGCCTTTCATTCAGTGACTGGAGCTTCTGTTGCGTTGGGTTCCAGTTTGTTTGTCTCATCGTTGAATTGTTAAATGCATATCAGCTATACGCTTCTTTAAAGCTCAGCTAACCTCCCTCTTAACCTTAGAGTCAATCAGATCACTGAATGACTTTTATTTCATAATTTAGATTTGTCATGATTATAATTTTGTCAAAATTCCAACTTTTTGTCTTAATTATGTCTCTGTATGTCATAATTGTGACTTTTTATGTCATACTTTTGACATTTCATATTTGACTTCTTATCTCATATTTCAATTTTTTGTCACAATTTCAACTTTTTATGCCTTTATTATGTTTTAGTATGTCATAATTTTGACTTTTATCTCATAATTTAGACTGTCATGATTACAAGTTTGTAGTTTGTCATAATTTCAACTTGTGTCTTAGTATGTCATAATTATGACTTTTCATACTTTTGACATTTCATATTTGACTTTTTTATCTCATAATTTCAACTTTTTGTCATGATTTTGACTCATAATTTTGCCTTGTGTCTTAGTATGTGATAATTATCACTTGTCATACTTTTGACATTTCATATTTGACTTTTTATCTCATAATTTCAACTTTTTGTCATGATTTTGTCTTAGTATGTCATAATTTCAACTTTATATGTCATACTTTTGGCATTTCGTATCTATGACCTTTTATCTCATAAATTAGACTGTCACGATTACAAGTTTCTAAATTTAT
Organism: Ancherythroculter nigrocauda; assembly: GCA_036281575.1. Taxonomy (NCBI): domain Eukaryota; kingdom Metazoa; phylum Chordata; class Actinopteri; order Cypriniformes; family Xenocyprididae; genus Ancherythroculter; species Ancherythroculter nigrocauda. The sequence goes on from VTFQ01000017.1 coordinate 35,814,834, forward strand.
GTCAGAATTTAAACTTATGTCTTGGTATGTCATAATTTCGACTTTCATATTTATGACTATTTCATAATTTAAACTATTTGTCATGATTTTGACTTATGTCTTAGTATGTCATAGTTTCAACTTGTCATACTTTTGACATTTCATATTTATGACTTTTTATCTCATAAATTAGACTGTCATGATTACAAGTTTATACATTTATGTCAGAATTTCAACTTGTGTCTTAGTATGTCATAATTATGACTTGTCATACTTTTGAAATGTCATATTTGACTTTTTATCTCATAATTTCAGCTTTGTCATGATTTTGTCTTAGTATGTCATAGTTTCAACTTGTCATACTTTTGACATTTCATATTTTGACCTTTTATCTCATAAATTACACTGTCATGATTACAAGTTTATAAATGTATGTCAAATTTAAACTTATGTCTTAGTATGTCATAATTTCGACTTGTCATACTTTCATATTTGACTTTTTATCTCATAATTACGACTTTTTGTCATGATTTTGACTCATAATTTTGATTTATGTCCTAGTATGTCATAATTGTGACTTGTCATACTTTTGACATTTCATATTTGACTTTTTATCTCATAATTTCAACTTTTTGTCATGATTTTGTCTTAGTATGTCATAATTTCAACTTTATATGTCATACTTTTGGCATTTCATATTTATTACTTTTTATCTCATAAATTAGACTGTCATGATTACAAGTTTCTAAATTTATGTCAGAATTTAAACATGTCTTAGAATGTCATAATTTCGACTTTCATATTTATGACTATTTCATAATTTAAACTATTTGTCATGATTTTGACTTATGTCTTAGTATGTCATAGTTTCAACTTGTCATACTTTTGACATTTCATATCTATGACTTTTTATCTCATAAATTAGACTGTCATGATTACAAGTTTCTAAATTTATGTCAGAATTTCAACTTGTGTCTTAGTATGTCATAATTATGACTTGTCATACTTTTGAAATGTCATATTTGACTTTTTATCTCATAATTTCAGCTTTGTCATGATTTTGTCTTAGTATGTCATAGTTTCAACTTGTCATACTTTTGACATTTCATATTTTGACCTTTTATCTCATAAATTAGACTGTCATGATTACAAGTTTCAAAATTTATGTCAAATTTAAACTTATGTCTTGGTATGTCATAATTTCGACTTGTCATACTTTTGACTTTCATATTTGACTTTTTATCTCATAATTACAACTTTTTGTCATGATTTTGACTCATAAGTTTGATTTATGTCCTAGTATGTCATAATTTTGACTTGTCATACTTTTGACATTTCATATTTGACTTTTTGTCATGATTTTGACTTAGTATGTCATAATTTCAACTTTATATGTCATACTTTTGACATTTCGTATCTATATGACTTTTTATCTCATATTTTGACTTTTATGTTATGATTTCGACTTTGTCATAATTTTTATACCATAATCTTCTGAAGCCTTTCATTCAGTGACCGGAGCTTCTGTCACAGTTGACTCGTATATTATTATTTATTTAAATTATTATATATAGAGAGAGTTTGTTTACATCTCATCATTAAATTGTTAAATGCATATGAGTCATCTGCTACTTTAAAGCTCAACCAAGTACCCGGTTACCCCCTCGCGTCCCATAATGCCTCGCGCAGGCCGAGGCTGATGTCGGGCAGGTAGCAGATGTTAACGGCCCTTTAACCAGATCCAGAGCCTGAGAACGAGCGCGCGTGTGATGCTGTGATGTCCCGAGGCTGCGACGGCCGCGGCCCATCTGCACGGACTTACAAAACGCAGATACGTAATTAAAAATCCACATTGAGAAGCTCATTTAGACATTTGCATTCATAAAGACAAAATAATGCAAGTGTTAAACATATTTTAGAAGCAACAGGCTGTTAAACGGAGCAACTTCAACTTGGCGAAGTTTCTTTTCTCCTGTTTTTGTGCTTTTTTTTTCCCTTTTCAAATGTTCTGTTTGTGCCGAAATCACAGAATCACCATAAGGGCTGCTTTGCATTTTTAATTTAGTAACTAACATATGAATACATTTGCATATTAATTAGTTGCAGATTAAATCATGCATACATAATTGCCTCCTTACTGTGTTTAATGTTTGTTAGAATCTCTAGTCGGAGCCGTCAGAAGACTGCGATTGGACGAAACCCTCGGACCCCTCGGTTTGAGCGGCTCAAATACCAACATTTGCTGAATTTATTTGACGCTTTCAGAGGAGACGCTTTCGCTCTCTGTGACACTGTGTGAATGAACTCGTGCAGCACTGAATTAATGTCACAATCACATTCAGATGGAGATTTTGTTTGTCTCTCTCTTTCTAAACATTCGTTTAGATACTGAGCATTGTGTTTGTCTTTGTGTGTTTAATGAAGATGTAATGATCACCTTCTTCAGATATCGCCGCTGTTTTTCTTTCTGTCTGGACTAATTATTCCTTGGTAATTTTGTTTACATTATCTGAGCAGTTTTTCCAGATATTACACCTTCCCACGACTCTCTCAGTATCTGCCGTGATCGAGCTCATTAAATCGAGAAGTTTGTCGATATATTTATATACGTTTTCTCACAGAATCGGTCTGAGAAACAACAAAACATTGCTGTTATAACTTGAATTACTTTTTTAATAGTCCTGGTTATTTCAGCATGAAACCCTCAGATAAAGATTTACTTTATCACCAAAAGTATTTATTTTATTTTAGATATATTTATTGTTTGTGTATTTATTTATTTATTACTTTGGAATTGACTTATTATTTTTTATTTTATTTTTAATATATATTTTTTTAATATTTGTACTATTTATTTGTATTTATTTATTATAGTTGCATTAATTTATTTATTTTAGATTAATATATTTTTATTTATTAATTTAATTTTTTATTTATTTTTTATTAATTTATTTTAGATTTATTTTTAATATTTATTTATTTAATTTTGATTTATTTTTATTTATTTTAGAAGTCGTAGGGTGATGAAATGAGTGTATTTTTACAGGCACATTTGATCATTTTTCTCAGGCTGATTTGAGCTGGTTGTGTTTGTGTTTTTTAGATGAAATCATCGGCACTGTGTCAGACAGGAGTTTGAGCTCTTGGTCATTGTGTGTTTCTGGAGGGTTAAAGTGTTTTTGTTCACACATATGCTGTCGCTCTTTCCGTGAGATGCCGAACCGGCCCTTGGAGCCGCAGTCGGGGCCCTTGAACTCCCAGAGAGAGAGAAAAGAGATTCGAACGGGATCCTCCGAGATTGACAACTCATGCTTCTAATGAGCAAAAAATCCTCCGAGCATGAAATCGGAATGAAATGTGTGCTTATAATCCAAGTACTGTTTACTCTAATCCCATGGGATGGGAAAGTCAGCGCTGGGCGAGAGAGAGAGAGAGACGGGAGTAAAAGAGGGTCGACCCCCTTCCACACAAACAACAACAGCAGCAGCACTTAAACAACACAAAGGCCCTGAACACAGACAGACTCGCGCTGCGGACCGAGGGTTGGTGCTGCTGAATTATTGAAGTTTATTCTGGGAATAGCAGCGGCTCTCGGCATATGCAAATGACAGTTTCATTTGGGATCTGATCCCAACGGTTCAGCCGTTTTCCCTTCAGATGCTGAATTTGGCAGTGTGGCCTTGTCCACGTGTGTTAAAATCACTTACTGTACACACACACACACACACACACACATGACTGGAAAACCTTACTTGAAAAAGAAGGAACATTTTTAACAGTTCTGCTGGGATTTCTTTTTTTCAGAATTTACAGTAGTAACAATAACTGTAGTGATTATTGTAGTTGAAACTGTGACACAATGGTGTGTGTGTGTGTGTGTGTACTATATATATTTATATATAGACTATATGTATTTTTTTCTCTCTCTACATATATATGCATCATAGACAGATTTTTATGTTTTAATTCCAGCCTTTGTGCTTTGATGTTTAGTCTAAGTGTGTGTGTGTAGGTGTGTGTGTGTGTGTGTGTGTGTGTGTGTGTGTGTGGTCCACGTCTCATCCTTGTTAGTCAACCATTCCGAGGTCTGTTAATGGTCTGAGCATTTTATCACACACACACACACACACACACACACACACACACACACACATATCTCAAGCTCATGGAATGTTCCCATAGCACATGCCTGTGTGTGTGTGTGTGTGTGTGTGTGTGTGTGTGTGTGTGTGTGTGTGTGTGTGTGTGTGTGTGTGTGTGTGTGTGTGTGTGTGTTTCTGTTTCACGTCACTGCTGTTTTGCTCTCAGGTGCATCAGCTTCTTGACCTTTACATTGCCGAAGCTATATATATATATAACATTTGCGTGTATATATAGTATATATTTAACATTTAACATTATATATAATTATATATAATATATAATTATATTTTTTTATATTTTATATATTTTATTATTTATTTATAACATTTAAAAAATATATATATATGTACACTCAAAGGTTACATATATACTATATATATATATATATATATATATATATATATAAATGCAAATGTTAAATATATAATATATACACACACACAAAAATGTTATATATATATATATGACCAAATGTGTGTTTTGTGTATATATATATATATATATATATATAGACTCAAGATTTTACTAGTTTTGTTTGCATTGTAAAAAAAATTGCATTGCCTTTTTATTATTGCATTTTTATCATTAATAACAAACTAGAGTAAAATAAAAAATTGCCGATATGTTTTGTTCATATTTTGGTTCCAAATGTACTTCACTTTTCTGTCAAGCACTTTCTCTCCCTCTCTCCCTCTCTCTCCCTCTCTCTCTCTCTCTCTCTCTCTCTCTCTTTCTTTCTCCCTCTCTCCCTCTCTCTCTCTTTCTTTCTCTCCCTCTCTCTCTTTCTCTCTCTCTCTCTCTCTCTTTCTCTCCCTCTCTCTCTCTTTCGCTGTTTCTCTCTCTCTCTCTGTCTGTCTCTCTGAGTTCTGGTTTGGTGCCAGCGTTGAGGACAGATGGTGGAGTTATTAGATGTGCACGTATGAATCCCTCCCTGCAACTCGCCTTTTAATCAAATTAAAGCAAAAAGAGAGACAGAGACGCACACAGAGTTTATTAATGGCGTTTGTGTTCTTCTCTAGAATGGACTTCACTGTCTCTGTCCCTCAGGCCGCGCGTCTTTACTATAGTAAATCACGTTGTGTGAAGTCCTCTATCAGGGTTTGTGCTCATTATAACCGTCTTTACATGTAATAGTAGGTGCATAAATAAACATGTGTGAACCTTGCAGCAATAAAATGCTCGAGAAACACACACACATTTTCAGTCCCTATTTGAGAAGCCGACAAGCAGGATGAGTTCCAGATTTACCATGGAAAGGAAAAAGAGTGTGTGTGTGTGTGTGTGTGTTGGAGTGAGATGTTGAGTTTAAAGAGAGAGGGAGGGAGGGAGGGGAGGGGCTTCCGCTCATGTAGACACGCCCCCTCCCCTTCTCCCCTCCCATCGGCCGACGTCAGGAATGCTTCTCTCTCGTTTGCATATTCAGCATGCTAAGGCCGGCCATATGGGAAAATGCAACTGCAGGAATTGTTGTGAAAAAAGGGGGACAGCGAGTTTGAACACAAAGTTGTTTGAGAGCGTCTGAAGCGGATAAAACACACACACACACACACACACACACTAGAGGAACAGAAGCATGTATTGTGCGTACACCATCCCGGGGGTGAGCGGCGGATCATTCATGTACTACTATAATGGAAAAGCGGTGAGTACAGATGCATACCTGCGACTGACATCTGACGGACGCTCGACTGTCATTCACCTGTGTGTGTGTGATCTGCTGGAAATGAACTGGGACGTGTGTGTGTGTGTGTGTGAGATAAGAAATGTGTGTTGTTTTAAGCGTTTGATCAGTGATATTAGCAGCTGTTAACCTGTTTAACATGAGCTTAAATTCAGTTTAAATGATCTCAGATGGAGCCCAAATCTGCTGCTGTGATCTGTGAAGAAACACAGAGGGAAAAACACGCTGAAAGTTTGTAGGAAAAATCCCTGCAGCAGGAGAAAGACGTGTGTTTGACTCTGCGATCTGTAAAATAATTAAAGGTGTTTGCGAGGGAAAAGTGTGAGAGCGGCTGCTCATTTTAGAAGTTGAGAGCAGCGGCCTTGAGAGAGACGGGCAGATATTTACACCCCGTGCAATCGAGCAGATATTATTTATCATAACATAATGGTCAGTGCATTGAGTTCGGAGGTCGTCTGATCAAAAATGTTGTCTCCTGAAGGCCTCGTCAGCTCGTTTACCACCATTTTAAAGTAACGTGCGACACGTTTAAGGGTGTTTTTGATGATCTTTGGACGTTTTTTATGTATAATGTGCTGATTTATTTTTGTGTAATATTTGTAATTCTACCATCAAATGGCAATTATAAATGTGATCCATAAAACAAAACTTTGGATTTTTCTAAATATCTGCATTCCCGCCATCGGGAAATATTTGTTGGCTGGTGATAAGTTGGACTTTCCCGCCCTCAGACTGAATGTGTAGGCCTGTGTGTGTGTGTGTGTGTGTGTGTGTGTTTGCTCTAACACAGCCTGGCATCCCTGTGCCCTCTTTAATAAACGCGGGGCGTGTGTGTGTGTGTGTGTGTGTGTGAAGGCCCGTCATTGTGCGTTTCTGGGTTGCAGCTTTGTGCCCGTCTTGAACTGCTGCCAGGCATCTTGCTGGGATTGTTTATTCTGCTATTTTAACAGTTAAAAATTTGCAGGACAACATCTTTGGATCCCCCGACAGCGGCCGAGCCGCTCCGTCTGTCGTCGGTGTTTTCCGGGCCGCTCACGCCGGGCGTGTGGGTAGCGTGCCGGCGGCGGAGAGCGACCCGGTTCTCGGGGTTTTATGTCGAGGAGGAGGATGTCGGGTCGACTAATGAATCCACAAAAGACAAAAAACAAAAGGCCTCTTCACACACGAGCTCCGCTTAAACTGTGCCGGCCGCTCGCCATTGTTATGCTAAGACTCCGTGTGAATATTCCTGTCGTTTAATTAGCTCACCGAGACTCTCACGCCGGGATTTCACCCTCGGAGTTCTTTAAAACACTGGAACGGAGTTCTGATGCTGTGGATTCATACTGGAATATGGTGTTTGGAACAAAAAGGATTTTTCCTTGATTTTCTTCTGATATGCATTTGATTGCATTTTTGCATACTCAAAATATTAGTTTAATTTTTTTTTAAATTAAGTCAAGATCAATTTTACACTTATTTTAAAATGTTGGTTTGGAGTACTTTTTAAATAAATTAGGAACATTAAGATTAAGTTTTGTTTATAATAATCTTTTTCCAGCTCAACACATGTTTGTAAACATATTCAGAATTTTAAACATTCAAATATTAAATATTAATTGACATTATAACTTAATAATAAGGTACTGTACTGTATTGTTTATCTGTTTTGTGGTTATATTAATCTATCAAAATCTATATTTGAAATTACATTACTTTTATAAATATTTGTTTCTTTATATATATATATATGTGTGTGTGTGTGTGTGTGTGTGTGTGTGTGTGTGTGTGTGTGTGTGTGTGTGTGAAGATACATAGATAGATATACAGTATATACATATAGAAATGCAATTTCTTTACTAAAAACATTGATATTTTATTAATTATATGTCTTTTTTTTGTATTTGTAGATTATTTATTCATGACATGTCCATGTTCAATCCATTGACCAGATGTTTAGGAAATTATGAACCGTTTGTGTAGTTTTTCCAGCACTCTAATTACTTCAATCCAAATGGCCGATGTTAGTGTGGACACACACATACACACACACACACACATCAGAACAGCAGTGTTTGTGACAAACAGCGTTAATATAATCCTATTGTGTTACGCAACATTTCGAGTCAGATCATGTGTCTGAAATGGATAATTTTTATGTGTAATTTGTGCTTTTTTTAGATTTTAATAACATTTTCAACAGAGCTTTTTTAAACGTACTACATATTTTGATTGTATGTATATTTATATACATACTGTAACGATAATGATAGATTTGCTTTACTTTGCTGTGTGTTTCTCTCGAGTCCCGATGGATTTACGTTCCTGCCCTCCATGATCTCACGTGTGTGAAGCGTAGAGCAGCTGTGTGTGTGTGTGTGTGTGTGTGTGTCAGAGATCATGTGAAGCCCCATTGATCTGCCGGAAGAGGTCCGGGTGGTACGGAGACCCCTGACATTCTCGGGATGACTGGGGTTTGTCCCAGAGATGCAGAGAGAGAGAGAGAGAGATCCTCAGAGAGACAGACACTTCTAGAGCATCTCTCTCTCTCTCTCCAGGGAAAGATGAGGAAACTCACATCAATATTTTTTTTTGCCATGTACTTTAATATTGTAACTCTTTTTAAGTTTTTGATCTTTAAATTTAGTGTTTTTTTTTTTGTTTTTTTTTAGTTAATTCAATTTCTACAAGCCTTCTGAACTCATTTTCATAATTTTACCATCTTATGTGATTGACAGGATGATCAATCATACACAGACAGATGGATTATTAAAATAATGAAAATAATTTGTGTTCTAGTTTGATTTCTTCATATAAAAGCTTCTTAAAACACATTTTTAAATTATTACATTTTTATTTAAAAACTTTTTTTAAGTGTTAAAAGTCCTCAAGTGTTCAAATTCACATCGTTTTGTTGATGTTTTGACCACGTACTTTAATTTTTACAACTTTCCGGAACTCATATTCATAATTTTGCTCATGTTAAATAATAAATTATTTACTCATAATTTATATCATGCGATTAGATAGATAGATAGATTATTCTAAAGATAAGTTGTTCAAGTTTGATTTCATCATATATAAATTCTTAAGAACATGATTTTAAAATGTTACATTTTATATTTTAAAAATATTATTGTTATTTTGTAACTTTTTTCTAAGTCTTCAATCTTTTACGTGGAGTGTACTTTAATTTCTACACCTCATTTTTATAATTTTACTCTTGTAAAATGATTGACTCGTGTGACTGACAGGATGATCACAGTCAGAATAGATATTTCCTGTCTGCGCTATTATTTCTCCGTTGAAATCCCTCCGAATACGCGAGGATGTCCATAAACGAGCCGGAGAATCTCTTGTTCTTTATTTCTTGTCGCTGGGCTCGTTTTTTCATCTCGTGCCAAACATTTCCCGTGCCAAACATTTGCAGATCGGCAGGTTGTTTTCACCTCGAACGCAAGAACGTTAAACGATTCACAGCAAACATGTACAGCGTGTCCAAACAGGTCACATGTCATTTAGAAGAAGACTTACAAATGAGAAAAACTCATCATACAGGAGCAGCAATATTGCAAATGTTGTTTCGAGTGACTCTCGTTGTCTTTGTGTCCAGCTGGTTTGAAGCCAAATGTGTTTTATAGCATAGAAATAGGTCAGATTTAAAACACACACACACACACACACACACGTTTATCTAAATGAGGACATGTCTATTGTTTGTATAATGTATAAAATATTCAAAAAATTATTTATCTTTTGCCAAATAGATATTTTGTCAGATTTAACTTACTATTAGGGGCAGTTTTGTTCAAAACTCTCTAAACACACACACACACACACACACACACACACACATGTGCCGGCCGGCCGCTGAATCTCGGCCGCTCATGAAGGATCTAAAATAGCAGCAGGGGAAAAACGGCTGCAAGTTTGAAATGTTGAAGTAATCAGTCTTTGATCCTGGTGGTTTTATTATTTTAATAATGCGTCTGTGATCCGGCCGTCTGAAGTGCCGTTCGTCCATATGTTCACCATTACAGACCCTTCACATGAAACACACACAGCCTTCATCTTAATTCTAATTAACTTTATATGGGGCTCTGCGTATGTGTGTGTGTGTGTGTGTCTGGTTTGTGATGCTGGCGTGATTGGTTTGTTTATTTATTGTCCACTTTATCTTTCAGAGTAACACGTGTGTGGTGTGAGTATGTGTTTCTTATCTTCAGATGTTTTTGCAGCATTTATTTTGATGAGAAGTTCAGATTGATTGACAAACCTGAGCACAGTTTGAGTCTCTTATTGGACCTCATGTGTGTGTGTGTCTTTCTGCTGTGGTGTGTGTGTCTGCGCAGTGATGTGATGTTTTGTGTTGCTGGTTTTGTGGTTGGTTAGCAGGCGGGAGAGTTCGGTCACACACTAGTCGAGTTTCAACTGTGATTTGTACTAATCGTTTGTCTGATGTCAAAATCCCTAAAAGCTACAACAACTGCTGTGTGTGTGTGTGTGTGTGTGTGTGTGTGACACATGTTCGCAGGTCTGTTTCTAAGGTCACGGGGTCACGGCAGTGACATAAACATGAGAAATGCTTTTTTTCATTGTGTCTTTTCTGCACCGTATGAACTGCTGCCGGGAAATATGTATGATATATCCTATATTATGTTGTTGGCAATATAAAATTAACTATATTTTATGATTGTGATGTTCTTTAAGCATTAATTTATTTGAAGTTCCTGTTTTCATGAAAGATGTCATATCATTTATATGCACAACAAATATATATTAAATATATATTAAATATAGTATTAAATATAATTTACAGCAAAATATAGTAAATTAATTCAAATTTGAATATATGGTGTTTATATAAATTTTTACATATATATATATATATATATATATATATATATATATATATATATATATAAATATATATATAGTGTGTGTGTGTGTGTGTGTGTGTGTGTGTGTGTGTGTGTGTGTGTGTGTGTGTGTGTGTTTGTGTATGGATATGTGCTGTCAAACGATTAATTGCATCCAAAATAAGTTTGTTTTACATAATATATGTATGTGTATTGTGTATTTTTATTATGCATATATTAAAGAAATATTTATATGTATACGTATATATATACATACATACATACATACATACATAATGTAAAAACAAACTTATTTTGGATGCGATTATGATTAATCGCTTGACAGCACAATTATATTCATTTATAAACAGCATATATATATTATATATATATATATATATATATGTATATATACAGTATATATATATATATATATATATATATATATATATATACATAGTGTGTGTGTGTGTGTGTGTGTGTATGGATATGTGCTGTCAAACGATTAATTGCATCCAAAATAAGTTTGTTTTACATAATATATGTATGTGTATTGTGTATTTTTATTATGCATATATTAAAGAAATATTTATATGTATACGTATATATATATATATATATATATATATATATATATATACAGTATATATATATATATACATGAACTTTTATATATACAATTAAAAATCATTAATTTATACTTTCATTATACATATATAAATATGTATAAATATGTTCTCATGGTGCATCTGAAAATTATTAAATCTCAGTCTTCCTTGTTTCATTTAGTAAATCTCAATCATTTTTGACGGAAGTTTTATCATATTGACGTTGCATATTTTGAATCTGCCTTGCACTGAATCGCTGATTAAACAAAATATTTGTAATAATTTTCAGAGCAATTGCATACATTTTGAGGTATATTTTGAATAATGTCAAACTCGTGAAAAATGTTGTAATAATATGTATATCGACTCTTGAACACAGCTGCTCCTGTGTTCCTTTAAAATTCCTTTTTTAATTATTACCATCAATTGATTGTTTATGGTGACAGTTAATCAAGTATCTGTGAGCCAACTGGCACGTCACCAACTCCACAACTGCTGGACAGTTTCCTCACACACACACGCACAGAATCATGTGATTACTGCCACTGAAACACACATCTCATCTGCTTGTCAGTTGACTTGTGCTTCTCAAGGTTACACTTCCACCGGTTGCCCGGAGTCCCACTTAAACCTTTCCAGATTTCCACAATCTTTCCTGGTAATCCTCTGAAATTGATTTGGCACGTATTCGTGGGATCCGTCCGGTGGGGTTTGGTGAGGGTTTAGCCGGTGTGAGAGCTGATACCAGATCAGATATCGCGGGAGCGCCGGGCCGCTGATTGTGCTAATGTCTGGATGGAATGTCATGGAATTATCCAGCGCACTGGATCTCAATGGGACGGAACATTCTATTTGGCTCGTTCCGAAGGTTCCGTTTTCAGCGGCCAATCAGGAAGCTCATCCACTTCGATTGCGGTCACATGGGTCCCGACCAATCGGATTCGCGTGTCCCATGAAAGGGTCGTTAGAATATCACCATGGAGATGAGTTTGGACGGCAGCCATCTTCTGCCGCCCATTTTCTCCCCGAACACTTCCTGTGGGTCACACACGCGTCTGGTTTAGGTCTGAATGTGCCGTGTGTGTGTGTGTGTGTGTGTGTGTGTGTGTTACACACAGAATATCATGAATTGCATGTATTTTTTTAGGTTGCAAAACTGATCAACGGAGGAATAAACCAACTACATCTGTGCATCTGTTGTGTTTGTTGAGTTGTGAGTTCATTTGGCTTGTTTGCATGTGTGTGTGTGTGTGTGTGTGTGTGTGGATCGAGGCATCTGGCAGTAATTAGGTTAAATTAGAAGCGCTGTGGTCACTTGCCAAAAGCTCTATACCTTGAAAGGGTGCACAAATAATAAAGCGCCTGTAGTAAAGTCCGTCACCTGTGTGTGTGTGTGTGTGTGTGTGTGTGCTTAATTATTGTGTTTTTTTGTCAGTAATAATAGTCTGTTTCTTGTAACATGATGTAAAATAACCTCTAAATGCCTAAAATTACCAGAAAGCACTGAAAACCTCATGAAAGATGTTTACGCTTTCCTTTTTTCCTGGTTTTCTCTTTCTGCCTCCCTCAAGGTTTTTAAGTACCTTCTTTGACTTATTTGATTGGAGAAGCAAAAGAAGCACAGAGTGGCTCTTATTACCCATAAGGCTGTGGGGGTGGACACATGAGTGTCATTTCCTGTTTACGTGGTCATCTTGACAACTGTAGCGATACATACTGACTCAATGTGAGTCGTTCTGTGAAGCAGGTGCTTTTCCTGAGTTTTCTGTAGTGTTTTTAAACAGATTGTGAAGCGAAATTATTAACACTTTACTTCAAGCCTATATGTATTTATTAATCATGCCTTGTTATGCACATATTCATTGTTACACGTTTATAAAGTATAATGCATTAAAACACAATTTCTGATCTGCAAATGTTGCAATGCACAATTACATCATGACATACATTTTGAATACCTTTATAATGCATTATACATAAAGGCTGTTAGTAAAGTATATGTTTTTGAAGTGAAACATGCTTACTGAAACAAGAGGTTTAAGATCAAACAGGCGAGGAGAGTGATGGAGCTGCTGTTTGAAGTGTGTGATGATTCAGAGCGACTGACATCACGTATCAGATCTCTTCATCTGTTCTGACTCAACATTTGGACAGTCATATTATAAACACATGCCACGTCTCTCTTCTTCTGATCCTATCAGATGGTTAGACATGCGACTACCACCGTACGTTTGATTACTATGTTCATATACCATAAATGATGCACTTCAAAGAAAACCATCACCGTTTCGTTATTTTACTCTGCACTGCTTTATTTTATTTTATTTAGATGTTCTTCTTTTTTACTGTTAATATTAAAGAACTTTATCTTTTCTTAATCATTTTTCATTCTTTCTTTTAATTGTTTCTTGTGATTCTGTAACACTGATCATTAGTGTTTTTTAGTCGTGCCTCATAGAAAACACACTTACTGTTGTGCATCACATGTGATGTTTAAATACATTTGCTTTGCATTCGTCCAATGTTATATTTTAATGGTAATATTATTAGATATTAGATATTAGATAAATAATATTTCATATATAATAGTTAAATATTACTTAATATTAAATATTAAAATTATTACAATTGATAAACATGAGTGTTTATTTGTGAATAGTGTGCTGCTGAATGTGTGTGTGTGTGTGTGTGTGTGTAAGAGAGAGAGAGTGTGATGTGTGTGTGTGTGTGTGTGTGTGTGTGTGCTTTTGTTTATATTACATTGTGGGGACCAAATGTCCCCATGATGTAATATAAACCTGAGTTCACCTACATCGTGGGGACCAGCCAGCGGTCCCCACAATGTAAATGGGTTTATAAATCATATAGAATGAGTTTTTGTGAAAAAGTAAAAGTTTGCACAGTTTCCTGTGAGGGTTAGGTTTAGGGGTAGGGGCAGGGTAGGGGGATAGAATGTACAGTTTGTTCAGTGTAAAATGCATTGAAGTCTATGGAAAGTCCCCACAATTCACAAAAACAAACATGTATGTGTGTGTGTGTGTGTGTGTGTGTGTGTGTGTGTGTGTGTGTGTGTGTGTTCTTGTTTATATTACATCGTGGGGACCAAATGGCCCCACAATGTAATAAAAACCTGAGATCACCTACATTGTGGGGTCCAGCCAGCGGTCCCCACGAGGGAAATGGATTAATAAACATACTAAAAGATGTTTTTTTGAAAATGTAAAAATGCAGAATGTTTCCTGTGATGGTTAGGTTTAGGGATAGGGGTAGGGTAGGGGGATAGGAAGTACGGTTTGTACAGTATAAAAACCATTACGCCTATGGAGAGACCCCACTAAGATAGGTGCGCCTGTTTGTGTGTGTGTGTGTGTGTGTGTGTGTGTGTGTGTGTGTGTGTGTGTGTGTGTGTGAAGTGTGTAAGAGAGAGAGAGTGTGTGTGCTTGAGTGTGTGTGTGCTTGTGTGTGTGTGTGTGAGAGAGTGAGTGAGTGTCTGAATGTGTGATGTGTGTGTGTTTGTGTATGTGAGAGAGAGTGAGTGTGTGTGTGTGTGTGAGAGAGTGAGTGTGTGTGTGTGTGTGTGTGTGTGTGAGAGAGAGAGAGAGAGAGAGAGAGTAAGTGTGTGATGTGAGTGTGTGTGAGAGAGAAAGTGTGGGATGTGTGTGTGTGTGTGCTTGAGCGTGTGTGTGTGTGTGAGTGAGTGTCTGAGTGTGTGATGTGTGTGTGTAAGAGAGTGAGTGTGTGTGAGTGAGTGTGATGTGAGTGTGTGCTTGTGTGTGTGTGTGTGTGTGTGTGTGTGTGAGAGAGAGAGTGTGCGATGTGAGTGTGTGTTTGTGCTTGAGTGTGTGGTGTGAGTGTGTGATGTGTGTGTGTGAGAGAGTGTGCGATGTGAGTGTGTGGTGTGTGTGTGTGTGAGAGAGAAAGTGTGGGATGTGTGTGTGTGTGCTTGAGCGTGTGTGTGTGTGTGAGTGAGTGTCTGAGTGTGTGATGTGTGTGTGTAAGAGAGTGAGGGTGTGTGAGTGAGTGTGATGTGAGTGTGTGCTTGTGTGTGTGTGTGTGTGTGTGTGTGTGAGAGAGAGAGTGTGCGATGTGAGTGTGTGTTTGTGCTTGAGTGTGTGGTGTGAGTGTGTGATGTGTGTGTGTGAGAGAGTGTGCGATGTGAGTGTGTGGGTATGCGTGTGTGTTTATGCGTGTGTGTGTCTGCGTGAGAGTGTGTGCGTGAGTGTGTGTGAGTGAGTCTGTCTGAGTGTGTATGTGTCTGTGCGTGTGTGTCTGTGTGAGAGAGTGTGTGTGTGTGTGTGTGTGTGAGTGAGTCTGTCTGAGTGTGTGTGTGTGTGTGTGTGTGTGGAGCTCCACTAGGGGGCTCCAGCAGCAGTAAATCACTGTAATCAAACAGGGTAAATCTGTTAGAGAACAAAGATCTGCTGTCGATCCCCGACAAAGACAAGAATGAGAGAAAAGAAGAGAAGAAAGAAACATGGCAGCGCTTGACACGTAATCCTGTTGATCTGAAACAGAGAACACACACGCAGCCGACGAGCGCATGGCTTGAAGCGCTTGGATCTTCTTGTGTGTGTGTGTGTGTCTCTACCTGGCATGGCATCCATGAGGATGAACAATAAAGAAATGAAAAGCAAGGCAAAGCGGCAGATATGTGAGTATGGAGGGAAGTGTGGAGCGGTTCCTCTCGGCACCATCTGTGCTGCAGACACGCTCAGATCTGACGCGCTTTCTTCTGCCATCGCTATGGCAACACACACAGCAAGGCCACACTGTCAAGCTGTCAGTCAAATCAGAGATGCCCACACACACACACACACAGGTCTCCGACTTCAGACCTGAACGTGAACCCACACAACACACCTTTCTTTTTATTTCTTTTTGTTTTGTTTCTTTACTATTTTCGTTTAGTTTCTTTCTTTTCTTTTTTTTAAGTATTTTTGTTTTGTTTCTTTTTTTTCCTTACTTTACTTTCTCTCCATCTGTATGTGTTTCTCCAGGTTCATTTGATGTAATTACAGGTCAATTAAAAGCTTTGGTGCCTTTGATCAGATTTGTGTGTGTGTGTGTGTGTTGCATCTTGAACTCATTTCTCAGTATAAACACTGAATTGAGCTCTTTTCTTTCTCTCTGTCTCATCTTGTAACTCTTTGTTTTCTCTCATTTGTGTGTGTTGTGTTCGATCAGCTCCAGATGTGTTTTCTCCACCTGTTATTGTTCTTAAAGGAATATTCTGCTTTAGATTTGAAACTGAATGTCCATGTTCAACATCTGTGACACGCGGCTGATCATCACAGAGAATCATTTCAACTCGACCTTCAGTTTGTGGAAATTGAACAGCGGCTTTAAAAGCACAAAGTGAAGCTTGTGTTGTTGTTAAAACTCAAATATTGTGTAAAGAGAGGATTTCAGCTGTTTCGATTGTCTTTTTGTGGTTGAACTTTTTGTCTAGGTGGACGAGCATGTGGAGATTTCTCACGTAAACAGTGATTTACTGATTGTCCTAAAAAAACGCTTTCATTTCTCTTTAAATCTGAGATTCCGTAATGTTTTTCCATTAGCCGACCTCCTTTGAGCTGTAATATTTTCCCTCTGGAATTTTAAGTTAATATTTCAATAATTTACCAACACATTCACAGTTTTCTGATGTAGGTTAACGGTCACATGACATGCATGCCAAAAAAAAATATTTTTTTTTTTTTATATATATTTTGCATTTATTTACATTATAAAATCATCCAGTAATTTGTTTTATTTTAAAATAATTTAATTTTATATTTTTATTTAATATATTTAATTATTAACTTTTCATCCACTTTAATTGTTTTTATTTGAAAAGTATTTATTTTAATTTTACATTTTTATGATTTAATCATTAGCTTTTCATCAACTCATTTTGACTTTTGTTTTATAATGAGTCGTTTTCTTAAATTTTGCTTTTTTATGATATATTTAGTATCATTTCATTAACAAATTTTGATTGTTTTGATTTTTTTTTTATTAAAAAAAGGGTGATCTGAGATTATCTTCAGCAGTCTCGTCTGAACTGACAACCTGACAGAAACCAGCAAAATCTGTGTGTGTGAGTGTGTGAGTGTGTGTGTGTGTTATGTGTGTCTCTCTCTTTCTATTAGTTGTGTGTAAAGTGTTTCCTGGCTGTATTGACATCTGACCTGAAACACACACACACACACACACAGTCACAGGTGCTGTTGTGGGAGGCACTTGTCTTTGCACAGTTCTCCCTAATCAAGCCACAGGAAGCCACTTCTCCTCAGGGAGTGTGTGTGTGCGCGCTCACTCGCTGTGGTTCATGTGGAATAGATTAGTGTTTGATGGTAAAGCCAGACCCCAGTGTGTATGTGTGTGTTGGAGCTCTTGATGTTGTTCTACATCTGTACAGCATTATGGCAATTGCAGGTTGATGGAATAAAGTCCAAAGCGAGGGGCGGAACTTCCTTCCGCAAAAATAACGAATGTTAGTTTGCTAGTTTGTTGAATGTCTGTCTCAAAAGTGTGTGTTTTCCTGCATGTGTGTTTATTGCATGTGTGTGTGTAGTGGGTCAGTTCAGCACAGGTGCAGCAAGCGAGTTACACCGATAAGGTGTGTAGTGGGAGAGACTGTGTGTGTGTGTGTGTGTGTGTGTGTGTGTGTGTGTGTGTGTGTGTTGTGGCTTTCGTGACTGCTCTGGTTTCACTCCATCTGCTCCTGATCTGCAGCAGTAAACAGACTCACTCCTGCAGCATTTGTGCTCCAGAAATGAATGATTCCTCAAATCATGTGTGTTGTTGAGCAGAGGTGCTGCTACTTTTAAGTGATCAGATGCACCTGCTGGACCAAAAGAATCCCACAGACACACATCGAAGGAGAAACCAGGGCCACATCTACAGACCAAACAGGAAGAAAAAACCTGGCAACCGCCTAGCAACCCTGCACTCATTAACAACTGCATAGCAACAATCTAAAACACTCAAAATGCCCTAGCAACTGCGTACTAACTGCGTAAAACACTTGAAACACCCTTGCGACTGCATACTAACAACCTAAAACACTCAGGACACCAAAGTATCTGCCTAAAAACAGCCATAACACCCTAGCAACTGCCTAAAACACTCAAGACACCCGAGCAACTGCATAACAGCAGCCTAAAAACACTCGAAACATCCTAACTGCATAGCAACAGCCTGAAACACCCTAACTGCATAGCAGCTGCTGTAAAGCGCTCGAAACACCCTAACTGCATAGCAAAAGCCTAAAACACTCGAAACACCCTAACTGCATAACAACAGCTCAAGACACTCGAAACACCCTAACTGCATAGCAACAGCCTGAAACACCCTAACTGCATAGCAGCTGCCTAAAACTCTCAAAACACCCTAAATGCATAGCAGCCACCTAAAACACTCGAAACACCCTAACTGCACAGCAGACGCCTAAAACGCACACCCTAACTGCATAGCAACCGCCTAAATTATTGGAACACCCTAACTGCATAGCAACAGCCTAAAGCGCTCAACACTCTAAATGCATAGCAACTGCCTAAAACTCTTGAAACACCCTAACTGCATAGCAACAGCCTGAAACACCCTAATTGCATAGCAACTGCCGAAGGTGCTCAAAACACCCTAAATGCATAGCAACCACCTAAAACACTCGAAACACCCTAACTGCACAGCAGACTCTTAAAACGCACACCCTAACTGTATAGCAACAGCCTAAGACACTCGAAACACCCTAACTGCATAGCAACCGCCTAAAAAACTCGAAACACCCTAACTGCATAGCAGCTACCTAAAACACTCAAAACACCCTAACTGCATAGCAACCGCCTAAAACACTCGAAACACCCTAACTGCATAGCAACAGCCTAAAGCGCTCAACACTCTAAATGCATAGCAACTGCCTAAAACTCTTGAAACACCCTAACTGCATAGCAACAACCTGAAACACCCTAACTGCATAGCAACCACCTAAAACACTCGAAACACCCTAACTGTATAGCAACAGCCTAAAGCGCTCAATACTCACAAGCATAGCAACCGCCTAAAACTCTTGAAACACCCTAACTGCATAGCAACAACCTGTAACACCCTAACTGCATAGCAACCACCTAAAACACTCGAAACACCCTAACTGCATAGCAACCGCCTAAAACACTTGAAACATCCTAACTGCATAGCAACAGCCTGAAACACCCTAACTGCATAGCAACCGCCTAAAAAACTCTAAACACCCTAACTGCATAGCAGCTGCCTAAAACACTCGAAACACCCTAACTGCATAGCAACAGCCTAAAGCGCTCAACACTCTAAATGCATAGCAACTGCCTAAAACTCTTGAAACACCCTAACTGCATAGCAACAACCTGAAACTCCCTAACTGCATAGCAACCACCTAAAATACTCGAAACACCCTAACTGCATAGCAACAGCCTAAAGCGCTCAACACTCACAAGCATAGCAACCGCCTAAAACTCTTGAAACACCCTAACTGCATAGCAACCGCCTAAAACACTTGAAACATCCTAACTGCATAGCAACCGCCTAAAACACTTGAAACATCCTAACTGCATAGCAACAGCCTGAAACACCCTAACTGCATAGCAGCTGCCGAAAGTGCTCAAAAAACCCTAACTGCATAGCAGCTTCCTAAAACTCTCAAAACACCCTAAATGCATAGCAACCACCTAAAACACTCGAAACACCCTAACTGCACAGCAGACGCTTAAAACGCACACCCTAACTGCATAATAACAGCCTAAGACACTCGAAACACCCTAACTGCATAGCAATCACCTAAAACACTCAAAACACCCTAACTGCATAGCAACAGCCTAAAACTCTCAAAACACCCTAATTGCATAGCAAAAGCCTGAAACGCACACCCTAACTGCATAATAACAGCCTAAGACACTTGAAACACCCTAACTGCATAGCAACAGCCTAAAACTCTCAAAACACCCTAACTGCATAGCAACAGCCTAAAACTCTCAAAACACCCTAAATGCATAGCAATCACCTAAAATGCTCGAAACACCCTAGCTGCAGAGCAACCCTAATTGCATAGCAAAAGCCTGAAACGCACACCCTAACTGCATAGCAACAGCCGAAAGCGCTTGAAACACCCTAACTGTATAGCAACAGCCTAAAAACCACTCAAAACACATGTGTGCGTTAACTATGGACAGGTGCTTCACTACAGCAGAAACAAACTAGCCAGAACAAAATCTCCATGTTATTGAACCCCCCCAAAGTCACAGCCTGATCTCTTTCACAGACGTTGTGTGTGTGTGTGTGTGTGTGTGTGTGTGTGTGTGTGTGTGTGTGTGTGTAAGATAGTTCATGGGAAAGTAAAGTCCTCCATCTGTGCTGAAGTCTCTTGGTCTCCATAAAACTCCTCAAACTTCACCCTCGAGCTCTGGAGATGTCATGAGTTCTCAGTTGAGCCTCATTTAGGTTTGTCTCAGATTTTACTCCTACAATTCCTTAGAAGAAACATGTTCTCTTCAGAAACCACTTAAAGTTTTCTTTGCTCTGCATTTAGTCACAGCTTTATCTTGGAGAAATATTTGAGTTAGAGAGATAAAATCTTTGATGTTCTTGTAATTTGAGGTGAATTTAGGAAGATCTTCTGTTTCTGTATCTCTGAGGGTCGTTCTGTCCTCACACATCGACTGTGTTTATTCCAGCTATTCCCATCCGGCATGTTCCCAGCGTTCCTGCTAGTCATTAGAGCACAGTTTTCCAGACGGGAATGCTCTGCTGTTTGTGCACTGATGTCATCACTGATCCGCCGCAGCTGCTCGTCTCACATTTGCACTAAATTATTGTGTTGCAACACTTTGGGACCACGGCAAATTGTTCCTGAGAAAGTGTTCCTCTCCTGATATCATAAAAAGCAATTTTACAGGCTTTTTCTAATACATCTTCATGCATGAAATGATGATCTTGATTGCATAAAAATCTAAAGTAAGATGCATGTTGAAAGCGTGTGTTGTGTCTTCAGTTGTCCTGATCAACGCGTGTTGTATGTTTGCTTCAGGTATACGCCCCGTCTGCCAGCACTGCCGATTATAACCGGGACTCACCGGGTTACCCGTCCTCTAAAGCACCGGGCAGCAGCTTTACCAGTTCCTTCTTTATGCCAGGTAAACTGCACACAGAACAACTGCCTAACACACTCAGAACACCCTAGCAACTGCATAGCAACAGCTAAAAAACATTTCAAACACACTAGCAACTGCATAGCAACAACTCAGATAGTCCAGAGTAACTCCCTAAAAACATCCACAATGTCTATAACACTCAGAACACCATAGCAACTGCATAGCAACAGCCTAAAACACTCAGAACACCCTAGCAACTGCATAGCATCTGCTAAAAACATTTAGGACACACTAGCAACTGCATAGCAACAACTTAAAATACCATAGTAACTTCCTAAAACATTCACAACACAATAGAAACAGCTTAAAACACTCAGAACACCCTAACAACTGCATATCAACAGCCTAAAACACTCAGAATACCCAAACAACTGCATTGCAACAGCCTAAAACACTCAGAACACCCTAGCAACTGCTTAGCAACAGCATAAAACACTGAGAACATTTTAGCTACTGCATATCAACAGTCAACACACTCAAAACACCCTAGCAACTGCATAGCAACTGCCTAAAACACTCAGAACACCTTAGCTACTGCATATCAACAGTCTAGACACTCCAAACACCCTAACTACTGCATAGCAACTGCCTACAACATTCAGAACACCTTAGTAACTGCTTAGTAACAGCCTACAACACTCAGAACACCCTAGCAACTGCATAACAACAGTCTAAACACTCAGAACACCATAGTTACTGCCTAAAAACAGCCATAACACACAAGAAACTGCCTAAAACACTCAAAACACCCTAACAACTGCATGGCATCTGCTAAAAGCACTTAGAACACACTAGCAACTTCATAGCAACAACTTAGAACACCATAGTAACTCCCTAAAACATTCACAACACAATAGAAACAGCTTAAAACACTCAGAACACCCTAACAACTGCATATCAACAGCCTAAAACACTCAGAATACCCAAACAACTGCATTGCTACAGCCTAAAACACTCAGAACACCCTAGCAACTGCATAGCAACAGCCTAAAACACTGAGAACACCCTAGCAACTGCATAACAACTACTTAAAACACTCAAAACACCCTAGCAACTGCATAGCAACTGCCTAAAACACTCAGTACACCTTAGCTACTGCATATCAACAGTCTAGACACTCAAAACACCCTAACTACTGCATAGCAACTGTCTACAACACTCAGAACACCTTAGCAACTGCTTAGTAACAGCCTACAACACTCAGAACACCTTAGCAACTGCATAACAACAGCCTAAAACACTTAGAATACCCAAACAACTGCATCGCAACAGCCTAAAACACTCAGAACACCCTAGCAACTGCATAGCAACAGCCTAAAACACACAGAACACCCTAGCAACTGCACAGCAACAGCCTAAAACACAGAGAACACCCTAGCAACTGCATAGCAACTGCCTAAAACACTCAAAACACCCTAGCAACTGCATAGCTACTGCCTAAAACACTGAGAACACCCTAACAACTGCATATCAACAGCCTAAAACACTCAGAATACCCAAACAACTGCATTGCAACAGCCTAAAACACTCAAAACACCCTAGCAACTGCATAGCAACAGCCTAAAACACTGAGAACACCCTAGCAACTGCATAACAACTACCTAAAACACTCAAAACACCCTAGCAACTGCATAGCAACTGCCTAAAACACTCAGAACACCTTAGCTACTGCATATCAACAGTCTAGACACTCAAAACACCCTAACTACTGCATAGCAACTGCCTACAACACTCAGAACACCTTAGCAACTGCTTAGTAACAGCCTGCAACACTCAGAACACCCTAACAACTGCATATCCACAGCCTAAAACACTTAGAATACCCAAACAACTGCATCACAACAGCCTAAAACACTTAGAACACCCTAGCAACTGCATAGCAACAGCCTAAAACACTCAGAACACCCTAGCAACTGCATAGCAACAGCCTAAAACACCGAGAACACCCTAGCAACTGCATAGCAACTGCCTAAAACACTCAAAACACCCTAGCAACTGCATAGCTACTGCCTAAAACACTGAGAACACCCTAACAACTGCATATCAACAGCCTAAAACACTCAGAATACACAAACAACTGCATTGCAACAGCCTAAAACACTCAAAACACCCTAGCAACTGCATAGCAACAGCCTAAAACACTGAGAACACCCTAGCAACTGCATAACAACTACCTAAAACACTCAAAACACCCTAGCAACTGCATAGCAACTGCCTAAAACACTCAGAACACCTTAGCAACTGCTTAGTAACAGCCTGCAACACTCAGAACACCCTAACAACTGCATATCCACAGCCTAAAACACTTAGAATACCCAAACAACTGCATCGCAACAGCCTAAAACACTCAGAACACCCTAGCAACTGCATAACAACTACTTAAAACACTCAAAAAAACCCTAGCAACTGCATAGCAACTGCCTAAAACACTCAGTACACCTTAGCTACTGCATATCAACAGTCTAAACACTCAAAACACCCTAACTACTACATAGCAACTGCCTACAACACTCAGAACACCTTAGCAACTGCTTAGTAACAGCCTGCAACACTCAGAACACCCTAACAACTGCATATCCACAGCCTAAAACACTTAGAATACCCAAACAACTGCATCGCAACAGCCTAAAACACTCAGAACACCCTAGCAACTGCATAGCAACAGCCTAAAACACTCAGAACACCCTAGCAACTGCATAGCAACTGCTTAAAACACTCAAAACACCCTAGCAACTGCATAGCAACTGCCTAAAACACTCAGAACATCTTAGCTACTGCATATCAATAGTCTACACACTCAAAACACCCTAACTACTGCATAGCAACTGCCTACAACACTCAGAACACCTTAGCTACTGCTTAGTAACAGCCTGCAACACTCAGAACACCTTAGCAACTGCATAACAACAGTCTAAACACTCAGAACGCCATAGTAACTGCCTAAAAGCTGCCATAACACACAAGAAACTGCCTAAAACACTCAAAACACCCTAACAACTGCATAGCAACAACCTAAAACACTTGCAGCACCCTAGCAATCACATAGCAACAACCTAAAACACTTGTATCAGTCTAGAAACCACATAGCAACAGCCTAAAACACTCAGAATACCCTAGTGTTTGCACAGCAACTTCCTAAACACACGCATCATGCTAGCAATTGCATAGAAACTGCCTAAAATACTTGCATCACTTTATAAGTCGCATAAAAACTGCCTAAAACACTCGCACCACCCTAGAAACCACATAGAAAAAAAAACACAACAGCCTAAACCCACTCAAAACACTTGTTAAAAATGGACAGGTGCTTCACTACAGCAGAAACAAGCCAGCCAGAATAAAATCTCCATGTTATTGGACCTCTCTAAAGTCACAGTCTGATCTAACTGTGTGTGTTTCACGAATGATTTCAGACGGTCATCACAGTACAGACCCATGGAGCTCATCCGGCAGTATGAACCAGCCCGGATACAACAGCATGCTGGGAAACTCCACACACAGCGCTCAGAGCAGCAGCTACTGCGGCCTTCACCCGCACGAGAGACTCGTGAGTGCTTTTACTCACCTCTCTTCAACTAGTTGAGATTAGTTCAGCAGACTTATGGGTTTTTAAACAATGTCCAGTGATAGCGTTCTGATATCTGTTCAATAACCCTCTTTCTCTCTGTGTTTTGCAGAGTTACCCGTCACACTCGTCTGCTGAGATTAACCCCAGTCTTCCTCCCATGTCCAGTTTCCATCGGAGCGGCGGGACGAATCACTACAGCACGGCGTCCTGCTCCGCCACCACAAACGGAACAGACAGCGTCATGGGTGAGTCTGGAGTGACTACCGATCAGTAAGAATCAAAGCATTATGAGGATTTGATTCACTTTGATTCAGTCACTTTCACAATGCAAACTAATGCAAATGTTGAGGAATTGTTCTGAGAGAAGGGGTCAAGGGAGCTACAGGAGATCAGGTTTAGCTGCCCAACAACATTAGTGATTTAATCAACCGATTTGTTCATGTTAAGATGATCAGTAGCTGTTTCTGATCAGCTGATGAACATCATTGGTTATTCCTCCGACTGTCAGTTCCAAAATCAGCCTGGATTTTAGCTTATTTAAAAGCTTAATTTGCAGTCCCCTTGGAAGTGTGCCTTGCCCCTGGTTGAGAATCACTGCCCTGAAGTGTTCATTTAAAGTCAGCGCTTTTGTCTATATCTTATTTAAATGGATAGAAGTTTCAAAGCTCTATAATCTCTCTCTCTGTTGTGTTTCAGCCAATCGAGCGTCGAGCGGAGCAGGAAGCAGCTCTCAGACGGGAGACGCGTTAGGAAAGGCTCTGGCTTCAGTGAGTCAACAGGTCTCATGTAGGCCCAGACAAATACAACAATACACAGCTGCAAAAGACAACATGAAACGGCTTGTTTCGACCAATAGCAAACCTCAACCATCCAATCAATTCCCCATGGACAAAATCAAGCCCCGTCCTACATTTGTTGACTATTACAAACTCCATTTCATGCAGGCTTTAATGCATCATGCAGACATTTATTAAGAAAACAAATAGTTAAATATGATTTCATGTTGCCTTTTACAAAAACAACTTAGCCAGCAGAATCAATCAGACAAATGAGGATTCACACAAACGCTCCTTTAGGGAGTTTCAGCATGATGTTGTGTGTTTGTGGCGCTCTCGTTTGTCATTGCTGTTTGTTTGTTGTCGTTGTAGATCTATTCCCCCGACCACACCAATAACAGCTTCTCGTCCAACCCGTCCACTCCTGTGGGATCACCTCCGTCGCTCACAGGTAACAATGTGTGTGTGTTGTTTTCTGACGAGTGTGTTTATTCTCAGCAGATTCTTAAACACACACACAGCTGTTTGCGCTAATGTCAGTCACCTGATCACACTCTAGTTTCTGTACTATTATTTAAAAAGACTTTATGAAACACTATGCATTTTAAACGTTTTGTGTACCTGGTTTCCACTAAGGTTATTACAGTTAACTAAAGCCATTCTGATTTTAAAGTTAAAAGCTTTTCATATGTTGCATTCTTCATATTCGTTTCAAACTATGAACCGTAGGATGTTCCCACTCTCAATGCCATTCTCAGAGTCATTATTCGAGTCACCATGGAAACGCCCGCCGCCTAATTGGTATGTCTCAGAGTGCCAAAGTTATTAGACCGACAACCATTAAATGCGCAAGTGCAAATTAATATTTAAACTTAAACATGCGAGGGAAGTTTAAGTAACTAATTTAATAAATTTCTCATTGGCAGCAGCGCGGATACATGCAAAATTTATTTGCACATGAATGTGGCTATAATTATGTGCTAATTAGCATTTGGAAATGAGCTTTAATAATACAGAGAAGCGTCTGAAATGCATGTTTCTATAAAGAAGTACAATTTGAAAAAACACAACATAATTAGCCGGGATATACATAATGAGCGGATGGCGCAAACGCAAACAGGTGAAGGTCAGGGAGAAGGAATAAACGAGCGCGCCGCTCCTCTCTAATTACCGGTGTGAACGGGTTTGCATCTTAACACGGGCTCGTGGAAAAGAGACCAAGAAGGAAAGAATAACGAGGAGTTATTAGCATTGGGGTCGTCACCTATCAAAGGCAGGGTCACCCGCCCGTCGCCCCACCAGCTGATGAGCTTTACGGCTTCAGATCTCCACTGCTCTCACATAAAGAAGCACACAAAAGAAAAGAGGACAACAAAGAGAAAGACGGAATTATTTATTCCGCTGGAATGAATGACGCTTAATTGGTCTGTTTGAGTGTCGGCTCAACGGGAAAACACAAATTTAGATATGTGGGAACATTTGACTATTAGAAATTTAAACTATATATCTATCTGTCTGTCTGTCTATCTGTCTGTCTGTCTATCTATTTATCTATCTATACGTCTGTCTGTCTATCCATCTGTTTGTCTGTATTCGTCTGTCTGTCTATCTATCTATCCGTCTGTCTATCTATCTATCTATCTATCCATCTGTCTATCTGTCTGGCTGTCTATCTATTTATCTATCTATTCGTCTGTCTGTCTGTCTATCCATCTGTTTGTCTGTCTGTCTATTCGTCTGTCTATCTTTCTGTCTATCTATCTATCCATCTGTCTGTCTATCTATCTATCCGTCTGTCTATCTATCTATCTATCTAGCTATCTATCTATCTATCCGTCTGTTTATCTGTCTGGCTGTCTATCTATTTATCTATCTATTCGTCTGTCTGTCTGTCTATCCATCTGTTTGTCTGTCTGTATTCGTCTGTCTATCTATCTGTCTATCTATCTATCCATCTGTCTGTCTATCTATCTATCTATCTATCTATCCATCTGTCTGTCTATCTATCTATCTATCTGTCTATCTATTTATCTATCTATCCATCTGTCTGTCTATCCATCTGTTTGTCTGTCTATTCGTCTGTCTGTCTATCTATCTGTCTATCTATCCATCTGTCTGTCTATCTATTTATCTATCTATTCGTCTGTCTGTCTGTCTATTCGTCTGTCTATCTATCTGTCTATCTATCTATCCATCTGTCTGTCTATCTATCTATCTAACTATCTATCTATCTATCCGTCTGTCTGTCTGTCTATCTATCTATCTATCTATCTATCTATCCATCTGTCTGTCTATCTATCTATCTGTCTATCTATTTATCTATCTATCCATCTGTCTGTCTATCCATCTGTTTGTCTGTCTATTCGTCTGTCTGTCTATCTATCTGTCTATCTATCCATCTGTCTGTCTATCTATTTATCTATCTGTCTATCTGTTTATCTATCTATCCATCTGTCTATCCATCTGTTTGTCTGTCTATTTGTCTGTCTGTCTATCTATCCATCTATCTATCTATCTATCCATCTGTCTGTCTATCCATCTGTTTGTCTGTCTATTCGTCTGTCTGTCTATCTATCTGTCTATCTATCTATCCATCTGTCTGTCTATCTATTTATCTATCTATCCATCTGTCTGTCTATCCATCTGTTTGTCTGTCTGTTCGTCTGTCTATCTATCTGTCTATCTATCTATCCATCTGTCTGCCTATCTATCTATCTATCTATCTATCTATCTATCTATCTATCTATCTATCTATCCATCTGTCTGTCTGTCTGTCTATCTATCTGTCTATCTATTTATCTATCTATCCATCTGTCTGTCTATCCATCTGTTTGTCTGTCTATTCGTCTGTCTGTCTATTTATCTGTCTATCTATCTATCTATCCGTCTGTCTGAAAAAGAAGAGGACAACAAAGTCCGGCTACAAGCATTCATGTTTTTAAAAGTAGAGTCGTGACATATCTGCTTTTGAGTATATTGATATCGGTATTGATTGATATTGTGTTGACATTTCCAATCGCATTATCACTGTTGTGTGTTTTTGATTTTAATGTTTGTACTTTACCTTGTGAAGCCCTTTGAGCTGCATTTT
Organism: Ancherythroculter nigrocauda; assembly: GCA_036281575.1. Classification (NCBI taxonomy): domain Eukaryota; kingdom Metazoa; phylum Chordata; class Actinopteri; order Cypriniformes; family Xenocyprididae; genus Ancherythroculter; species Ancherythroculter nigrocauda. The sequence continues at coordinate 35,843,681 of VTFQ01000017.1, forward strand.
ATGTATAAAGTGCTACACAAATAAATAAATAAATCTGTTTGAGTAATCAAGATGTTCACAAATATTATTGTTCACACTGATGATGTGGTTAATTTCGTCCCTCTAGCTGCCAGTACAGCCGTCTGGTCCAGAAACGGTCAGGGAGCTTCGTCCCCCAGTTACGAGCCGCCGCTGCACTCGTTGGTAAGAGATACTGACACAAAATCAAACTCTGTTCAGCCTTTAGGAAATCATACAGGCTTCAAATTTACCATGATGTTTGCCAAAACACCATAGTTGCATAAAGAAGACATATACAGTACAGAAATGTTCACATGCATGCAAGAAAATGAATCGATAGTAATGATGAAAGCAAGCAAGTAAAGATGTATCTGTGCATTTATTCTGTCATCCTGCAGCAAAGTCGTATCGAGGACAGATTGGAGCGTCTCGACGATGCAATCCATGTGTTGCGGAGTCATGCAGTGGGTCCGTCCACGGCGATGCCCGGAGGTCATGCGGACATGCACGGATTGATTACTCCATCCCACTCGCACAACGGGGCCATGGGCGGCCTGAGCGCCGGATACAGCTCAGGACTGCTGCCGTCCAACAGACACTCGCTCATGGTAAGAGCCTCTGACCTGTGCAGGGCTTACTTTCTTTATTGGCTGCCCACGAACAACATCTGCTTTGCCCCTCCCTCAAACACTGTAGTTGTATCTGAGACTAGACGAGTTTGGTTTGTGTTGTTCATGTTGAGAAGATGCTGGTTTCTGCTGCCAAAGCAAATCCACTTTGATGAGATTGATACTGTAAAACCGACGCCATCAGGAGCTGAGATTCAGATAATGAGCGTTTGGTTTCTGACCAATAATGATAATGAGCGTTTGGTTTCTGACCAATCACAACAGACAGGGCCATCTGACCAATCAGAGCAGAGCAGCTCTCAGAAAGGAGGAGTTTAGAGAGACTGAATCCTTGAACAAACCGTTTCAGATGCTGTAAGAAAAGAGCAGATGCTGCAGAAAATTAAAGTATTTTTTGACCTTGGATGCATGTAAACCTGTTGTAAGAGACTCGAAACAAAATTATAAGCCTTTAAAATAGCATAATACAGGCATTTTAAGACTTTTAAGAAACGTATAACTGAATTTAAGGCTTTTAAAAGCCTTGGACCTACTTTTTCCTAATTTACTGTTTGCATCTATTTTTAGTCACAAATGCGAGGTAAATGCTCGAGCCCTGCTTTGACCTCTCTCAGGACGGACGGCCTGGAGCCACTTCCCGTTGAGCGATGATGTCAATGCAAAAGTTTAAAACCAATCTGCTCAGAATCTTTGCATCAGTTGCATTAAAAATCATTCTCAATGCAGTGTGCATGAGGTCACCGATGAGCTCCTGTAATGTTCAAGTATTATCAGGTCAGGTTAGCGGTGTTGACTCTCTTCTGACTGTGACTTATGAGCAGCGCAGGACTAAAGACAGGAAATATCAGAGCGAGAGACAGAAAGAGGGGGAGGAAAAGACTTCAAAACATCAAGGAAGATGCTGGTAATATTTTCCATATTTAAGACTTTTTTTAAGACTTGAAACAATCCATAAAGCTTCAGACAGCTGGAGAGAATAAAGCACAGAAAGAGAATACATGAAGAAAAGAAGATATAATGCTCATACTACACACACACACACACACACACACACACACTGTGAAGGATTGTGTTCTCTTATTACATGCACATTTATACACAAACGAAACTGATGCACTCATATGTTTTTATGTAGTCATCAGAACATGAATTGCATAAAAATTGTCCCACTGAATTATTGAAAATGAATGTTTTGCTCAGGAACGCATGTTGCACGTTTGCTTCAGAAAATGTAAAGATTAAGTTACTAAATTGTTGTATTTTTTAGTCTAAAAAGTGGCTCTCACATAAGCAAAATGTAATGGAGTTGTTTTCACATGTTTCTCCTGCTCTTTTTAAAGTTGTGTTTGGTTGAGATGGGTGAGCGCGCTCCGTGTGTGCATATTTCCAGTGTTAACGAGCTGTTTTTAATGACATAAATGAATAAATGCAGGCGTGGGTTTGCTCGGGCATTTTATTAGACGAGCTCTGCTGTTGACAAGGTCCTGAATCTCTGCTCAATGTCTCAGTGACGCTGCTGTTTATTTATTCACTTTCAACTGTGTGTGTGTGTGTGTGTGTGCTGTAATGGCATTGGATTTTTCATGCATTTACACCTCAAAGACTGATTAGTTTCCTTAAAGGAAGAGTTCACCCAAAAATGATAATTTTGCCGCATTTTAGTATCACTGATATACTATTTTTGTTAATATAGTATATCATTGATACTAAAATAATGCGACAAAATGATCTTTTTTCTTTATTTAATTTATTTGTTGTGTGTTTTAGTCCTTCAAATGTTGCCTTGGCAAGTTTAAGTTGTATTTTATTTCAGTTATTTATTTTTTATTTAAAACAAGATCCGTTTACTTGAGAAGCAACACTGCATAAGATATTAAAATTTGTTTTTAATAGTTAATAGTTGTCTTTAATAGTTAATGTTTTAGTAATTTTGTTGTGTTTTTCTCATCTTTATAGCTTTAGTTTTTAATTTTAGTTATTTTAGTCAAAACTAAAATGAGAAATTTTGTCTTGGCAACTATTATTTACATAATGAAACCCTGTTCTGTCGTCACGTACTCACCATCATATTGTTCCAAACCCGTACAACATTTTTCCCTCTTTGAAAAACAAAAGAAGATATTTAGCTGAATGTTCATGCTGCTCTTTTTTAATGAATGCGACACTCTGAAGCTAAATGTGTAGATGATGCAGTAAATGTGTGGACTGTGGCTTTAAGAACAGTCATTTTGGTTTGAAATAGTGCTAGAGGAACAGCTGGATCAGATTTGCTGCTCTGTTGTTCTGTGAGGCTGAAGTGAGCGGTCAGAGAGCTGAGGTCATGCTGAAAACAGGTGCTCAAATGATGAGAGGAGACGACTAACAAACAAACACACTGAGAACGTTACACAAAATGGCTGTTCAGTATGTGGATTTTTAGTATGCTTAGATGAGCAGCGACCAGAGCAATTTGACCTTTTATTTCCAATATGACATGAAAAATAAAGCAGCATGTTTGGGTTATGATTGATGCATTGGTTTGAGTTTGGAGTTCTGTCAAGTTTGTTCTTAATCCTTCATATTTTTCTTCTCTATTATTATGAAGGATGATTTTATTCCTGAAATTATTGCACATCAAAAACCATTGGTTTCAAAAACGATTTGTATTTTTGTCTTGTTTCCATTACATATATCTAAACATTGATAAATAAAGACACATTTATCTGAGAAGCAAAATGATTTAAGATGTTAAGTCCTGTTTTCTGAACAATGTGTCATAAAAATCATCTTGTTTTCCCTTTGAATGAAGTTGATTTTTTTTTAACCCAATTTGTAGATATTTGTTCTTGTTTTAAGCATAAACTCGCTTCATTTTGGTTGATTTCTCATAAAACATAACTTAATATCTTCAGTCATTTTGCTTCTCCAGTAAATGTGTCTTGATTTAAGAATCTTTAGATATTTGTACTGGAAAACAAGACAAAAAGACAGTCCTTTTTAAGTTGTTTTCCTATTAAAATGTCTAAAATTCCTTAAAACAAGATCAATTTACTTGAGAAGAAACACTGCACAAGATATTCAATTTTGTTTATAGCAGCTATCTTTAATACGAGTGTATTTTGTCTTACTGCAATCATGTTTTAAGTATAAACAAGTTTAAATTATCTGCCATTACAGTAAAACAAAATACACTTGAAAACAAAGTATGAAAACAAGTTTCCATACTTCTGCTTCTCAAGTACATTTATCTCGTTTCAGTGTTTTTTAGATATTTTAAAGACAAAAATGCTGTTTTTGTAGTAAAAACTACATATTTCTGATGTAATAAATTAATGAATTAAACATGCATCATAATGGAGGTGAGGTCATGTGACTACTGTTTATCATTCGCATACTGACTGTCTGTAGGAAACACTTGGAGATTGCACTTGCAGGTTAAAGATGCTCTAACTTGCTGTTTAATCCAGGGTTCAAAGACAAACACACTCAGTCCATCTGTCAGTAGTTGAGTTATGCTCCAGTAATCTGAACTGCACTTCTGAACACACACCGAGAGCCTGAACGTTTCTCTAAGCGGGTCAAACGGCCCGATCTTCTGCAGGAGATGCAGAGATTGAGGCATTAGAGCTTTAAACACACAGTAATAGCACTTAAAAGCGTCTCCCTTCAGGATAAAGAGAGACTGAGCTGCAGTAAATCTTCTGTCGAGGGTTGATTGTGCTCAAAGCCATCAGATCCACGGGCCTCTAAACGCCTGATACGCTTACAGAGTGTGTGAGAGAGAGTTTAGCACTCAGAAGAGATGTGAAAACAATAAACATGCAGCGATGAAACACAAGTTCAGATCTGATCTGAGGGGTTTTGGTGCTTTTACTGTATGAAAAAGAGGTTTTATTCACAGAAATACTGGATATTAACTTTGCACATTTGCTGTCATGTTTTCATCTTGTAGTTACACTTTTAGAAAAAAGCTTCAATGTGGTTCGATACAGAACTCTAGGGTTCTAGACTCAGTTTTACAGAACTCTTTATGCCAAAAAGGTTCAATGTGGTTCTATACAGAACTCTAGGGTTCTCGACTCAGTTTTAAAGAACTCTTTATGCCAAAAAGCTTCAATGTGGTTCGATACAGAACTCTAGGGTTCTCGACTCAGTTTTAAAGAACTCTTTATGCCAAAAATGTTCAATGTGGTTCTGTACTGAACTCTAGGGTTCTCGACTCAGTTTTAAAGAACTCTTTATGCCAAAAATGTTCAATGTGGTTCGATACAGAACTCTAGGGTTCTCGACTCAGTTTTAAAGAACTCTTTATGCCAAAAATGTTCAATGTGGTTCGATACAGAACTCTAGGGTTCTCGACTCAGTTTTAAAGAACTCTTTATGCCAAAAATGTTCAATGTGGTTCGATACAGAACTCTAGGGTTCTCGACTCAATTTTAAAGAACTCTTTATGCCAAAAAGCTTCAATGTGGTTCTATACAGAACTCTAGGGTTCTAGACTCAGTTTTACAGAACTCTTTATGCCAAAAAGGTTCAATGTGGTTCTATACAGAACTCTTGGGTTCTAGACTCAATTTTAAAGAACTCTTTATGCCAAAAAGCTTCAATGTGGTTCGATACAGAACTCTAGGGTTCTAGACTCAATTTTAAAGAACTCTTTATGCTAAAAAGCTTCAATGTGGTTCTATACAGAACTCTAGGGTTCTCGACTCAGTTTTAAAGAACTCTTTATGCCAAAAAGGTTCAATGTGGTTCTATACAGAACTCTAGGGTTCTAGACTCAATTTTAAAGAACTCTTTATGCCAAAAAGCTTCAATGTGGTTCGATACAGAACTCTAGGGTTCTCGACTCAATTTTAAAGAACTCTTTATGCCAAAAAGCTTCAATGTGGTTCTATACAGAACTCTAGGGTTCTCGACTCAATTTTAAAGAACTCTTTATGCCAAAAAGCTTCAATGTGGTTCTATACAGAACTCTAGGGTTCTAGACTCAATTTTAAAGAACTCTTTATGCCAAAAAGCTTCAATGTGGTTCGATACAGAACTCTAGGGTTCTCGACTCAGTTTTAAAGAACTCTTTATGCCAAAAAGCTTCAATGTGGTTCTATACAGAACTCTAGGGTTCTAGACTCAATTTTAAAGAACTCTTTATGCCAAAAAGCTTCAGTGTGGTTCGATACAGAACTCTAGGGTTCTAGACTCAATTTTAAAGAACTCTTTATGCCAAAAAGCTTCAATGTGGTTCGATACAGAACTCTAGGGTTCTAGACTCAATTTTACAGAACTCTTTATGCCAAAAAGGTTCAATGTTGTTTCGATACAGAACTCTAGGGTTCTAGACTCAATTTTAAAGAACTCTTTATGCCAAAAAGCTTCAATGTGGTTCGATACAGAACTCTAGGGTTCTCGACTCAGTTTTTCAGAACTCTTTATGCCAAAAAGGTTCAATGTTGTTTCGATACAGAACTCTAGGGTTCTAGACTCAGTTTTACAGAACTCTTTATGCCAAAAAGGTTCAATGTGGTTCTATACTGAACTCTAGGGTTCTCGACTCAATTTTACAGAACTCTTTATGCCAAAAAGGTTCAATGTTGTTTCGATACAGAACTCTAGGGTTCTCGACTCAATTTTACAGAACTCTTTATGCCAGAAAAGGTTCTTTATAAAAAGAAATGTCTTAGATTGCATAATACTTTCATGTTTATTTAAAAATTTTCTAGTGATGATGATGTATGTTATGTGCCGTATGTTCATTCAGCAGCATGTCAGATAATGAACATAAAGATTCACTCTCAGTTCTCAGATGATTCTCCTCAGATTCCTTTGGATAAATAGACTCAAATGAGAAATATAAATTAAATGTGGAGCAGCTCAGATCATGAGAGATGATTTTGAGACGTTAGTATGTTTACAGCTTCCATTTAATTTCAGTGAGTCATTAAGATTTTTCCTTCCTGCTGGTGTTGTATTTGCCCTCTAAACAAGTTTAAGGCTGATTCTTTTCCTTTAGGAGACTCAGGTGAGGTTTATAACTGCGAGTAAAGCTGCAGTGGCCCGCCGTGGTTTTTCTCAGCCTGAGAAAATGGTGTTTTGGGCCACAGAGACATACAAACAGCCAGCCATGACTACAACACAGGAAACAGCACGTAATTACGCTGTGTGTGTGTGTGTGTGTGTCTGGGACTCACAAAGACGCACTATTCGCTGCTTAGACGCGCCTCTCCCATCGCCGTGGAAACGCAGCCCTTACAGAGCGCGCTTTGTCATCACACTTTTCCACAACACACACATTCATACAGTGTGTTTAATGGCTCTCCGGCGCCCCCTAGTGCTGCAGATCCATATCTGCTGCTCATAACCATCAGAAACGTATAGAAATGTTTCTCAAAATGGTCACGTGATGTAATGACGGCGTAGAGGGCAAAAACAACTTTTAGCGGGACTATATTTATATAGAAACAAAAACATAAATCCTGCACACTATCCCAAATGGCAAAAGGTAGGCAAATCACAGTTTATTCAGAAACGTTTCGGTCACATGACATTAAAAAAAAAAAAGCATTTAAATTGTACATACATTAATGGCTTAAAAGCTTAATTTGAAGTTCTAAATTGAAAAACAGCTTCTGTGAGAAGTGTGAAGTGTGTTCATTTAATAATAATAAAATTATTTCTTTCGTGAAAATATGTAAACCTGTAAACATGTGAAAAGACATGCAAACCAGAGCTGTGTGTCTTTCTGCCAGAGAACAGCTGTGTGTGTGTGTGTGTGTGTGTGTGTGTGTGTGTGTGTGTGTGTGTGTGTGTGTGTGTGTGTGTGTGTGTGTGTGTGGATTCATGAAGTCATGGGAAAGAAATGCTGAGAGTTTGTCTGGGAAAAACAGTCGCACTGACAGACAGCAGAGATCAGTGTCAATGACACACACACACACACACACACACACATATTTTGACTCATTTATGAATCATTTCTACCATCACTGGAGTAGATCTTCACATTTTCAGTTAGGAATGACAAAGATAGTCGATTAAACGTGTAACAACCTTCTTATTTTTATTATTTATTATATTATTTGTATTATGTTTTGCTTATTTTTATTTGAAATATTTTTTTATTTAAGTATATATATATATATATATATATATATATATATATATCTTTTATTTATTTATTTAATCATTAATGGTTTTTGTATTCTTTATTGTTTCATTTTTATCTTTAATATTTTTGTTATTTGTTTTTATTTGTAATATTTTTATTGCTTTATTTTAATTTTTCTTTAATATATTGTCTTGAATATTTTTATTATTTATTGTGTATTTATTTGATCTATTTTTATATTTTCTGTAATATTTTATTTTATTTTCTGTAATACTTTTTCTTTAATATTTGTATTTTTAATTTCTTTATTTGATCTTATCTTTAATATTTTTATTTTTATTTATTGTTTGTTTTATTTTTATCTTTAATATTTTTATTATTTGTTTTATTTGTAATATTTGTATTATTTTTGTTTTATTTTATTTTTCTGCAATATTTTTTATGACTTTTTGTATATTTATTAGATTTTTTCCTCAATATTTTTATTTTAAGCAGAATATTTTTTTGCAGTTTCTCTGACAGGGTTTGAGTGTTTGATCTGATCGTTTAAACCGAGTTTCCATCTCTGTGACCCTGTCGCCCTTCATCCAGCCCGTGACCCCTGTGACCTCTTCATTTCCGGGTCACGACACGGGCGCTAAATACAGTATTGTGTTTAAAATCCGCCTCATCAGCCGTCCCTCCATCTCTCAGAGGAAGTTCATTTGTTCCAGCCATTCAGAGTAACGTGATCGTGAGCCGCGGTGCATTTCCTGCATGTTTCCTTCTCACTGGGGCTTTTCTTCTTGTTCCAGCTTTTGTTTGGTTTATTTTTAGGACGATAACCCTGTCACTCTATTGTTTGGCCGTGATGGATGGATATTGTATTTGGCCGCTAACCTTGAAATCACACACACAGATAAACCCGCAAGTCACACAATTCAGCATGCATTTAGTTTTTTCACAAATTTGATTTAAAATATATATAAATATATTTGCATACAAAAGAGAGAGTTTTCATTCTTGATTTATTAGACAACAACCCCGAGAAAGAACATCATTTTTCTGCTTGCACTATTTTTCTGAATTATCTATGATAGAGAAGGAGTAGATGTTTCCAGATTCGAGTTTGAATCAGTGTGCGTCCGTGTAGAAATAAAGCATCTTAATTCAATAAGTCACCAGGAAGCAATTTCCTCTCTCGCTTTGAAGGTGCTCTGTGATTTTGGCCTGTTTTTTTGTAGTTCAGAGGAATTTGGTAAAACCGGGTCTGGCGTTCATGGACCACCTTGGAAGAACCTCCTCAGAGCCGGTCTTTCCAGAGTTTTTTTTCCAGATCTCTTTTAAAGGAGGCCATATTTTTTCATTCAAATCCACATATGATGTAAACCAAAGTTTCATATGTTCCACCCATTAAACAGGCCGATTCTGCTTTTATATGTAAATGAGCTCTACTGTGATTGGACAGTTGTAGTTCAAACTGTTCATCAGGGCTGGTTTGGGTGCTGATGTGTCAGTGTGGGCGGTCATATGTTAATGAGCTCATGGCTGTGATGTCATAATCAGGACAGTTTAGTTTCCTTAAATGTTGCTTTTGTACTTCTTTAAGGTTCTATATGGAATCTTACAGGGTTCCGTCAGGCGCTTCATATATTGAACCTTTTAGGAGTTCCATCATTTTATAGATTTAAATTTGAGGCATTTTTATTGCCAGATATTTTAGTAATCATCATAAATTAGGTTTCATTAGGTTTCGAGAAGTTTTGAAGTTGGACATTATTTTACCAATTTTTCTGATATCAACTTCAAATTTGGAACATTCGGCTTTGATTTTTCTAGCAATTTTTGAGTCCAAATTATTTTGTAAAATATCATGTTTTAATCATTTTAATTAATTAGAATTGAATGTTATGAATTAAACAGCTCGTAAACATAGTTTATCACTAGAAAAAAAAATTATAACCCATTATTTCTCCTTATATAGAACATTTTTGGAATAAAGACTTCTTTAAATTTGAGTCAAGAACCCAGTGTTCTATATAGAACCACAATGATTTGTTTTCAAAATAAAAGTGCTTTTAAAAAAAAAACTTTAAGGATAAAGTCTGATATGGCATTTAAAGAGTTATACGTTAAGATCCAAGTCTGTTACAACAGATAAACACTTAAAAACAGTTTCTGTGTTCTGGTGCCATTTTCCATGCAGCTGATTTTCATATTCTTAACCATTCAGTGTGTGTGTGTGTGTGTGTGTGTGTGTGTATGTGTGTGTGTTGAAAGCTGCTGTCAGTAAGACGTCTGGTCCTCATCTCTCTCCTCACACACACACACACAGCTTCACAAAAGAGCTCTGTGGCAAATAAACACCATCAGTCTTCTAAGGTCTCGGTTAACGACTAACCCCTAATTAACTACAAGACTGAGAGACTGCAGGAACTCCAGGAGAATTAGTTTCCCACAATCACTTTTAAGGGATCGTTCGGCCACAAACGAACATCCTGTCATCATTTACTCCTAAACATGACTGTGTTTCTCACAGGACACAAAAGGAGACGGAAAACATGATAATGAAGAATTAAATAATAATAGTAAGTGTTTATGAGCCAGTGCTGTTATTGCTAAATAAATTATATACTATAAATACCAAAATACACTTATATGGACTGCTAATGTATATTTTTATGGGACTCTTTTGTTCTTTTAGGAGCTTGATATGATAAACATCTCATTTTGTGCTTCTTGAAAGAAGTTTCAGTGAAATGTTGATGGAATTTTTTTTTTAAAAATGGGTGAATTATTGATTCAAACGAAACAAAAAGTCCAGAAATCTCCATAGAATTGAATCTTCCTTCATTCTCTCAATCCTCCAGCACATGCATGTTTGTTCATGAATTATTTTGACAGTGTTTCGAGTATTTTCTGCTTTGTTTAACATATTTCACCATGTTTAAATCTGCAGAACATGCATGATCCAGAAACTCTCGTCCGTTTCTCTCTTTCACTGGCGTATCGTTTTATCAGGCGCTTAATTTACATTAATATTTCAATATAAAACCCTTTATTAACCTGTGAACTGCCCGTTTTGAGTGAAATTAAATGGTTTTAATTCAGGTTGGTCTCTTTTTAAAGAGGAAACTCAGCAGATTATTGCAGAAGTGAAACAAAAGAAAGTGCAAAAGTACTGAACTAAGTATTTTTTATTTTATACAAAATATATATTTTACAAAATATTTTTGATTCTAAAATTGCTAGAAAATCAAAGCTCTACATCTAACCAAGTCGTGTTCCAAATTTGAATTTGGTATCACAAAAATTCCGCTAAAAGTCAAAATGTCTTCAATTTTGATTGTTTACGTTTTCGAATGATGCTAATTTTATGATGATCCCTAACATATGTGATGGGGGCGTACAAATAAAGCTGGAATAAAATATAAATATTAATTGAAAAACCTCTTAGTTTAAAAAAAAAATGTTGCCTTAGCAATAAACTGAAATAAGTTAAAGTTGAAGCACTAAAATGAACTGTAAATAAAGCTAAAAGTAAAATAAAAATAAATAGCAATGTTTTTAAAAAACCCAAAACTAATAAAATGGCAAAAACCATGAAAACTAAAGTGAAAAAATAAAGCTAATTCAAAATACTAATAAAACTAAAATAGCACCGGCTTTCTTCTTCCGTCTTTCGGCGACATTTCCTGATATTTGCATCAAGCCACCGGGAGACAAAAGCGTCCCCGCGCCACACTGTCATCGGATTAACCGGAATTACAGCGAGAGAGAGAAACTGCGCAGGTTCTCAGATTGTGTCCTTAAAACAAAAACAGAGCGACTCGGAGAGAGGGAAACTTGTGCCAAATCACAATTCCTGCTGGATGTGTGTATTATCCAGGGAATTAGGGAGCCCACAATTAAGCATATGGGCATTAAGATAATTGTCAGTTGTGTTGGCGAACGTGATGGCAGACAGATGGATCAGACTCAGCCCGCTCTGCGCTCGGCACCATGGGACATTACTTTGGATTTTACCTGCCTGAATAAATTCACAGTGTTTTCACCAACAGAGAAAGAAGAAAGATTAGGAGGATGGAGAGAACGAGAGAGAGAGAGAGTTTGGTTGTGTTCAGAGAGTAGTGTGTGTAGTGTGAGTGCTGTGTGTGTATATGTGGATTTTCTGTGTATTTTTGGTCAAATGTGCCGTATACAGTACAAAAATCATGCTGTGCGAAACACTCAATCCCACAATGCACCCTGACCCTTCATCCAGTGTGATGAATGAACCAGAGATATTTAAAAACATTTTGTTGTTGTTTGTTTGTTTGTTCTTTTTAGGATTAACATTATTTTTATTTTTTATTTAAAAATATATTTTTTTTTTTATTTTATTATTTTGTCTGTATTTGCCTCCTCTTTAGTTTTTGTATGTATTTTTATTATTATTTTAAATATTTATTAAAACAATTATTATTTACATTTTTTTTTTATAAAGAGTAATGTTATTTTATTAATTATTTTTATATTAATAATTAATAATAATAATAATAATGTTATTTATAACATTTATTATCTATAAATAATAATGGTAATGTCATACTTTCTTGACACTCATTTAGTTTTTGTATTTATTATTATTATAATTTTCAATATTTATTTAAAAAATATATAAAAAAATAAAATATGTTTTGTATTTATAAATAAATATTGACACTTATTTAATGTTTGTACGTATTTTTATTATTATTTTCAATATATATAAAAAAATATATTTGATATATAATATTTTTTATGTTATTTTTAAATTATTATTATATCAATATAAATAATATTTTATCATTATAATTTTATAAATAATAATGGTAATGTCATACTTTCTTGGCACTTACTTAGTTTTGTATGTATTTTTATGAATATTTTCAATATTTATTAAAACATTATTTAAAAATAATTAAAATAATATGTTTCGTATTTATAAATAGTAATGTTATTTTTTAATTATTATAATTATTTATAAATACTAATGGTAATGTCATATATTTTCTTGACACTTATTTAGTTTTTGTATGTATTTTTATTATTATTTTCAATATTTATTAAAATGCATTATTAAAAAATAATTAAAATTATGTTTTGTATTTATAAATAGTAATGTTATTTTTTAATTATTATAATGTTATTTCTAATAATTATTTATAAAAAATAATAATAGTGTATGTATGTAACTAATAAACAATTTAATGTTTTATCTTTTTAATTTGAATTGTTTTTGTTCTTTCTTGATATATATATATATATAGATATATATATATATAAAGCTTTTATTTATTACAAATCAAATTTAATTTAACCAAAACCACTGGAAATGGCACATTGAGTGCATTGCATTATGGGATGCATTATTCTTCTGTTATATACTGCTTGTTTTTGGAAATGTATTTGGTTGTTTCAGTATTTCATGCATGTGGAAATCAGCATACTGTGCAGAATATATATAGTGCATACTACAGAAACAGTGAGAGTGTTTGCTATTGTAAACAAAGCCGAAGAGAGACTGCGGATGTAAAATGGAGGTGTGTTCGGGTTGGTCTGTTGTGAAGGCGTACGGCGCCCTCTGTTGGCCGGTAATGAGCGGATTGAAGGCCTGTGTGCAGCAGACTGAGTGATCTTGATGATTTTATATGCATTTGAATGAATTTATTTGCATTTTAGATGCTTTTGTAACGTCTCTCTCTCTGTGTGTGTGTCCAGGTGGGCGGTCATCGTGAGGACGGTGTGGGTTTGAGGAGCGGTCACCCCATCGTGGCCAATCAGGTGTCGGTGCCGCAGCTTCCTGTGCAGTCGGCCACTTCCCCCGACCTCAGCCAGCCCGATCCGTACAGGGGTGAGACACACACACACACACACACAGGCTGGCACAGTGTGGGCACAGAACGGGCACAATGCCAACCGCCCTCCCTCCCTCCATCTGCCGCCATTTTAGAGCATCTTCACAAACACAGATGCACGTATAGCGTATTCCCACGGTAAACATGGAAATATCAGGGATTTCTGTTTTACAGGCCTGGAAAGACATGGTTATTCATATATATACAGTTTTTATGCTAAAAATTAAATTTTTTAATTTAATTAGAGAATAATTTGGCCCTCAATAGCATCAAATCATCATATTAGAATGATTTCTGAAGGATCATGTGACACTGAAGACTGGAGTAATGATGCTGAAAATACAGCTGTGATCACTGGATATAAATTACATTTTACTATATATTCACATAGAAAACAGCTGTTTAAACTGTAAAAATATTTAAAAATTTTACTGTATTTTTGATCAAATAAATGCAGTCTTGGTGAGCAGAAAAGACTCATTTAAAAATACTATATGATCCAAACTTTGGCAGCTCAGACAGCGTTGATTTCCCGTTTCCCCGCGTCTGCTGGCCGGCCCCCAGCCTGATGTGTGAACAATTATGAGTGCATTAAACCGTGTGCCATATTTCAAATATGAATATGTAAAAGGAAATTGTATATGACCTAGGAAGTGAGGCGTAAAAACTCCAGGCTGGTTTAAAAGCGGAGCACTTGCTCTCTCCGAACGGAGATCTTGGCACACAGTTCCCTCTCTGGAAAGCCCAGCCAAACAGTTAATGAGGTGCTGAGTGCTGTAAAATATGAAAAAGAACATTATAAATAACAGCACTGTGGATCAGAGATGATTATTTGTGAATGGCATCCAGAAGGAATGAATCACGATGCGTTTTTCATCCCGCCGGAGCTCTTACAGAAATACTTCCATGAACTTTCACACATGTATAGGGTAATAGTGTGTGTTTTACTACCTTAGCATTTTATATAGTTCACTTACAACGGTGGTACTTTTACATGAGAAAAATATCATATTTGGGGCATGCACTATAGTAATATTGTGTATATGGCCATGTACTGTGATAATACCATGTTTTTTTCTTTTTAAATTAATTAATTTATTTATTTATAGGCATGTAGGCATGTTTTTACATCTACTAATATTATAGTATTCTTTGAAATACTGTTTTAAATTGTGTTTATTTTATTTTATACAATAAACATTGTGGGGGGTTTTTTGTTTTGTTTTGTTTTGTTTTTTTGTTTTTTTACATCTACCAGACTAATACTGCAGTATTCTTTGAAATACCCTGGTTTAAAATTTCAATTAATTTTTATTTATTTTTAATAAATATTTTATTTTATTTTATTTTATTTTATTTTATTTTATTTTATTTTATTTTATTTTATTTTGGCATAGATGTTTAATGAATATTTTATTTTATTTTATTTTATTTTGGCCTAGACATTTAATTAATATTTTATTTTATTTTATTTTATTTTATTTTATTTTATTTTATTTTATTTTATTTTATTTTATTTTATTTTATTTTATTTTGGCCTAGACATTTAATTAATATTTTATTTTATTTTATTTTATTTTAGCCTAGACATTTAATAAATATTTTATTTTATTTTATTTTATTTTATTTTGGCATAGATGTTTAATGAATATTTTATTTTATTTTATTTTAGCCTAGACATTTAATGGATATTTTATTTTTTTTTAATTTTATTTTAGCCTAGACATTTAATGGATATTTTATTTTATTTTATTTTATTTTATTTTGGCCTAGACATTTAATGAATATTTTATTTTATTTTATTTTATTTTAATTTGTTTTATTTTATTTTAGCCTAGACATTTAATGAATATTTTATTTTATTTTATTTTATTTTTTTTATTTTATTTTATTTTGGCCTTGACATTTTATTTTATTTTGGCCTAGACACTTAATGAATATTTTATTTTATTTTATTTATTTATTTATTTATTTATTTTGGCATGCAATTTTAATGAATATTTTATTTTTTTATTTTGGCATGTAATTTTATTTTATTTTATTTTATTCCATGAAAATATTGTAGGGTTTGTTTGACATCTACCACACTAATACTGCAGTATTCTCTGAAATACCCTAGGCCTACAGTAAATATCTGAATTTAACAGTATATGAATATGATAAACATTCTTTACCATATTTTATATCAAAGTACCATAGTTTTTTCTCCAAATACTTTTAAAGAAGTGTTTTCTGAAGCTTTATTGTGTGTAAATGTGGCTCGGCGTCTCACAGGACCTGAAGGAAAACTTTCTGCCGTCTTCGTGAAGTAGACATTTACAGGCTTGTCAAATCTGTGCCCATTAGTCGCAGTTTCTTTCCCAGCGATGTCATTTCCTGGAAGCAGCGAAGCGTGAAACAAGCCTCTCTGCTCTGGTTAAAATTCACCAGCCTTAACCAGATCAAGCCACCCATGCACAGAGTCAGTGTGGGCAGAGAGACGTCCCAAATCGAGCTTTTGTTTTGTCTTCCCTCTCCTCACATATCCAGTCTGACCAGCTGTCTGGAACCAACTCTATAACTCTATTCATCCTCCCACCGTCACTCTCTGCTTCTCAAACACACACACATATATATATTCTGTTGTTCTCATATCCTCTGAAGTGACATGATTACACCGTCAAACTGCTGTCAGATTCATGCAGCATTTTTAATTCAGAAGTTTAACTGTGTGCGTAATGTTCAGGTGATGTCTGTTTGAGTTGATGTTGAGCGCGGTTGGAGACGTGACCGTGGTGATGTTCCTCACTGACGCTGTGTTTGTGCTCTCCAGCTCTCTCCGGTGGCCTGCAGGGTCAGAGCACCTCGTCTGTGAGCTCAGAGATCAAATCTGAAGATGAAGGAGACGAGAATCTACAGGACAGCAAATCTCTGGACAACAAGAAGGACGACATGGACAAGGATCTGAAAGCTATAGAGAGGTCAAGATCTAGGTAAACTGTACCGTGAGCATCGCTTCATTCAAACGCCGTCTGGACTTTGATGAAGTGACGCGTGTTCTGA
Organism: Ancherythroculter nigrocauda; assembly: GCA_036281575.1. NCBI lineage: Eukaryota > Metazoa > Chordata > Actinopteri > Cypriniformes > Xenocyprididae > Ancherythroculter > Ancherythroculter nigrocauda. The sequence continues at coordinate 35,860,291 of VTFQ01000017.1, forward strand.
GAGGCAGCTAAACGCACAGATGACAAACCCAACCAAAACTCAACCCGAAACACACACACACACGTGCAGTCAGGAAAACCACATCAAAACAAGTATTTAATGTCTCATTTGATAACTTTAGTTAATGCATTAACCAGGGTTAATATATTTAACTCAAAATAAAACCATAAAAAAGTTGCTTTAAATAAAATAAATGTTAACTAAAATTAATATATTTCTCTTTTTCATTTTGTTTTTATGTATTAAAATAACTAAAACTAAAAATTAATGAAAAAAATTATATAGAAATATAAAAAAACTTTAAATGCAATAAACATTAACTGAAATAAAATAATATATATATATATAAAAAAAAACTTAAACATATTTAGCAAAATTGTTTTGTTTTTTTTTATTTATTTTTGATGTACTAAAATAACTAAAATCAAAACTGAAATAAAAATAATTAAAAACTATAGACACGTTAAAAAAACGTATAAAAATTAAAACAAAATAACTAAAATTTGAATAAAAACTTGAATTGAAAAATTAATACTGAAAATATAAAACAAAAAAAAACTTTAGACAAATTAAAAAAACTTTTTATGCATAAACTTTCACTAAAATAGATATATTAAAAAACTTAAAATTATTTTATTTTGGCAAGTTGCACAAGCAAAATTTCTTTATTTTATTTTATTTTTATTTTATTTTTTATTGATGTACTAAAATAACTAAAACCAAAATTGAAATAAAAATTATTAAAAACACATTTAAAAGACACATTTAAAAAAAAAAACAGAAAAATGAAAACAAAATAACTGAAATTTGAATTGAAAAATGAATACTGAAAATATAAAACTAAAAATTAAAACTATATATACAAATAAATAAATGCAATAAACATTAAAAATTTATATATATATAAACTTAAACTTATTTTATTTCGGCAAGTTGCACAAGCAAAATGTCTTTATTTTATTTTATACTTTGATGTACTAAAATAACTAAAAGCAAAACTAAAATAAATCTAATAAAAACTATATAAACACATTACAAAAAGTATAAAAATGACAACAAAATAACTAAAACTTGAATGCAAACATGAATTTAAAAATTAATACTAAAAATATAAAAATAAAAACTAATTCAAATAACACCCAACAATATTACAGAAAGGTTTTATTATAATACACACATAATCAACAGCTGCTCATATGAGTCTTGTTTACACTTGCATCACTTTTAACAACAAATCCTTCATAATTGTTGACGAAGCATGTATAATTAGTCTGAAACGATCAGTGAGTAAGACACATTTGGGTTGATCAGCATCTCCTCTGGTCTTGAGCCGGATTTTAGCTGTTTCTCATCTCACATGAGAGTAGGGCACGTCCTGGTTCCCAAATTCATCCCAACATTCCCAGACATTTCCAGGATAAACGCCTGACAGGGTTTATAGGTTTCCACCTGGAATGACCAATTCGACTCATTCGATTCAAATTTCAAGAGACGAACTTTGTAACCTGAAGTGTGATTTCTGATCTTAAATTATCTTAAATTTTATGTACTTTTTGCATTATCTTTTTATATACTTTTTATATTCCATTTATCTAGAACTTTTTGTATCTTTTACATCTTTTTACATACTTGACATATTTAGTATTTTATATATATTTTTTTAATCTATTATACATGTACTTTAAATATCTGTAATTTCAGAGTTTTTATATTTTATAAACGTGTCCAGTTCTGATATGGTGACGTCGCGCTCTGATGTCACTCAGTGTTTCGTGTCTTTAACCCTCACAATCCCACGCTTCGCTCCACAGCAACAACGACGACGAAGACCTGACGCCGGAGCAGAAGCTGGAGCGGGAGAAGGAGCGGCGGATGGCGAATAACGCCCGTGAGCGTCTGCGCGTGCGGGACATCAACGAGGCCTTCAAGGAGCTGGGCCGCATGGTGCAGCTCCACCTGAAGAGCGACAAACCCCAGACCAAACTGCTCATCCTGCACCAGGCCGTCGCCGTCATCCTGAGCCTGGAGCAGCAGGTCCGAGGTCAGTGTCTACTGCAGATGCTACATTCTGCTGTATCCCACAATGCACTGCTCTCCACTTGACCTTTTACAGCATGGCATACACACCAGAAAGTATATCACTTATGAATATCTTTACGTTTGCTCGAACTGCAAAAGGTTCTTTCATTTTCCTCAGAATTGCATTATTGCAAATATGATTAATATAGTAATTATTTATAGTAGTTAATATGTCAAAATAATATTTATAACTTATTTTATTTACAATAATAAAAAATAAAGTATTTTTATATTATTTATATTTAATAAAATAACTATATATATATATATATATATATATATATATATATATATATATATATATATATATATATTATGATTAATAATTATAAATATTATTATTTTTCAATTATATAGTCTTTTAATAATCTTTTTTAATATAGTAATTATTTATAATTAATATGTTAAAATAATGTATTTTATATTATTATATATACACAAATTCATATTATCATTTTATTATATATTCTTAATATATAATATAAATAAGTAATGATTTATGATTAATGTCAAAATAATATTTTTTAATATAATTTTATTTACAATGAGATAAAAATAAACAAATATATATTATTTATTTTTAATCAAATAATAATATATTTTAGAATATTATATATATAAATATAAACAATTTTATTGTTAATATAAATATAACTATTTTATAATAATTAATACAGTAATTATTTATAATTAATGTCAAAATAATATTTGTTTAATATTATTTCATTTACAATAAGATAAAAAATAAACAATTTATATTATATTTAATCAAATAATAATATATTTTATAATATTATATATATAAATATAAACAATTTAATATTATAAATATTATTTTTATATAATTAATCATTATAAATAATATGAATAATATATAAATAATATAATTATAAAATTTTCATTGATATACATAAGACTTTTACACTATAAAAATTATTTTTATAATATAGTAATTATTTATTATAATAAATATGTCGAAATATTTATATTTATTATTGTATTTACAATATTAAAAATAAACATTTATATTTAAATGTAATAATATAATATATTGTGTGTGTGTATATATATATATATATCAAAATTTCATTTCATTATTATTGTTTTATATGATTAATCATTATAAATAATATTATTTTTCAGTGATATTATAAATATTAAAGTCTTTCACACTATAAAAATATTATTTTATTTACAATCTTTTTAAACATTTATATATATATATATATATATATATATATATATATATATAATTTCATATCATTATTTTTTATATGATTAATCATAAATAATATTATTTTTCAATTATATCATAAATATTAAAAAGTCTTTTACACTATAAAAATCTTTTTTACAAGTTAATACAAGAAATTAAACAAAAATTATGGAAATATGGTTTACAACAAAAATTCTATGTTTCATAATTTCACAATTATTAGGGAAATGTGCTAAAGTAAATCCTGCACCGGTTGTTTTTCAGTGTATATAAAACTCTTTCAGTTTATTAGATTGTATTCGTCAGCTCTCAGACGAGCTTCTGTTTGGCCGTAATGACACTTTAGTCCTCATGATGGCGGCGTATCAGCTAAATGAGGACGTTGTTCAGCAGTTCACCAGGATCAGATCAGCATGTGCACTCGAGTGACTCTGTGTTTGTTCCCGTTCTAGAGCGGAATCTGAATCCAAAGGCGGCGTGTCTGAAGAGACGAGAAGAAGAGAAGGTGTCGTCGGACGGCCCTCCTCTCTCATTGGCCGGTTCCCACCACGGCATGGGCGAGGCGTCCAATCCCATGGGACAAATGTAAAGAGCCACACTCCCCGTAAATGGTCAGAATATTTCACTCTACACTAATCTGCTGTTGTACATGTCCCATGATGTGCCTTTAACCCAAACCAAAATCTCAATTCGGCTAAACCAAGCTTGTTCACTACTAACACTCTCTGCAATCACTTGTTTTGTCTCAATTTTGGCACAATAAACAGAATTATTGGGCAAAGTGATGCAGAACGTTTGGACTTCCCCTGATTGGTCACATGCCACTTTAACTTAACGGACTGGTTTTCTGTGTGGCAACAAAAACAAAACCTCATAACCTCTAAAAGTGTAAAAATGGGCGCATTTTAACAACAGATTGGCCGTATGTGTGGGTTATAATGTGTACATATAGATTTTGATTTCTATATAGACTTTACTATACTAACTATTATTAATTCACAATATATATTCAATTAATAAAGCCAAAGATGTTTGTACACAATGCACATTTGAACATTTAAAGGTACATGTACACAATATCACTGACCATTTCATTCAGAAGTTTATATGTTTTATTCTTCACATTGTTTGTTTGTTTGGGTTTTTTAATACTTGTGTGTGTATAAAGATGAAAAGTGCAATGTTCACATTGCATTATGGGTGTGAACAGACACATGCGGTTCCAAAGGTTCGTGTTCCCCGTGTAAATGACTGTAATGTGCTGTTAATGAGTTTACAACTTATAATTAAGGTACAAATGAAGGTGCGAATTTAACCCGGTTCATTCATCCTCTCGTTCATTTGCATAATTTATGACAGACGAAAAACATTCTCCGAAAGTACAAAGATATTTTTAAAGATCACATTTTTAGAAGCATACATGGAAAGGAAAAATCAGTGTAGAAACAAGTTTCACTCAGAAATTGCTAGTAAATTAATTGCAAATAGCAAAAAACACTGAATTAAATGTGAAATGTTGACGTAGAAAGACTGAAGTTGTGCCGACATAATTTACAGAGAAACTATGCAAGCCAATGAAATATTAATAACTGATTGTTTTTCTATGCACTTATTTTTTGCATAGTAAAATAAAATCTGTAGCTGTAGTTTGCCTCTTTTTTTGTCACATAATTTTGTTAAATACCTAAACCAAGTTTTGTTCTTCCTTCATATTTAATATAAATACACTGCCCTCCAAAAGTTTGGAAACGCCCCAGAAAAGTGGGGTTTTGGACAATATTGGCATGAATCCTTTTTAATTTGTGATAATTTTGCATTGATAACGAACAACACAAACTATGAAAACATATTTTATTACATAAACAGTTTATACATAGAAAAATTCGATTCATCAAAATGTTCAGCATTAGCAGCTATCTGACCTAAACTGGGTTCTGATTGGTTCATTGTATTCTAAACTTAATTGGCAATCAATTGTTGAAGCTATTAAGGTGTGCTGACCCACAAATCTTTTACAAACCTGGGTCAAGTTTAAACCAGTAACCAGCATCACAGCATGACTGACTTTGACATGAATATATTTCCATTATTATGTAATCAAAATGAAAATTATTATTGCTGGTCTTCAGTGATAATGTCAAGTTACTGTAATGTATTTGCACCAAAAAATGATCAGGATTTATGCTGATATCATCCAAAACCACACTTGGCCAGGGGTGTTTCCAAACTTTTGGAGGGCAGTGTATATATAATATTTTTCTCATATTTTCATGGTTTAATTGAACTTGTAGGGTCACTTTAGGCCTGACATTATATCATTCTTTAGTGTTATTTATATCAGTAGCTGTGTGATATGGCTGTATATCAGCACGGCTGTGATTCGGTCGTAGGTAATAACAGCATGGCTCCGTTACTAATTCTAAAACGTCACTTTAAAACTAGTGATGAACTGATGTTGAGTCCCTCCATTGAAACTCATTGTATTTTGTACAGTATTGAGAGAGAGAGAGCATTACCTGTCTGATATCCACCTTATTCCTGACGAGTCTACTGCGTTTCGAATTATGGGCTGCACTTCCGGTTTGGGGAACTTCCATTCAAAAAGTCTGAAACGAATCGTTTCAAATCATAAGGATGCCCTTCAAATAAATCTTATCTGTCAGTTTGACTGAATGAGCTGTCAATGTTTCTTTCATGATTTATTTTAGACATCATGAGAATAACGTAACGCTTGGTATTTTAACGTAACGTTATAACAACAATATCTATGACAAGAGCTCTTTTCAGCCGCTGCTTTCTATCCTCGCGATTATTTTCTTTTGTCTCTTTGCATACAGCTGTAATAGTATGAAAAAGGACAACATATACTGTGTGGTCTGTTAATTTACGATTAATAATTCACTGGAATGCACAAAGAATCTCTCGTTTTTCTCCTCAAAGCCTCACGTCTCTTTCCAGGTTTGTTTTCACGGGTAAATACAATTTATTATCTGTAAAAATGACGGAAATCACTTTGAAATAGTATCACGCAATGCTGAAGATTATGAACAGTTTTTTATTACATAATACAGATATATATAACTATAGTTATAATTAACCTGTCTGTTATTGCTGTGGAAAGAATCACACTTTTTCATGGCCTGTTAAAAAGTACCTTTTTGATGCTTTTACACTTTTAAATGTCCTTTTAATGTTCGTTGGTTGAAGGGTGAGTTGAATAATGTCATCTCATTGTACCCAGTTTTTTTTTTTATTTTTATTATTGCGTTAATAGAGTGAATCTTTCACTGACTGTTTAGAGTTTAATGGAAGTTACACCCATAATTCACGCAAAGCTTCATGGGGCGTAGGAATAAGGTGGATAACATTCATTCTTCAGGTCGATGTCCATAATATTAACGTTATATCCCATTTAAATTGAACAACAATATTTAAATTAACAACAGAAGCTATTATAAATGACAATAGGAAATAAACACAACTGTACAATTCAGTCAAACGTACAAAAGCAGTGCTCTACAGGATGTACGTTAAATATAGCCTTAATATTAAATTATTAATTTTAACATAGCCCAATTCAATTTGCTCAGGAACAAGTAATAGATTAATAAGACCAAAGATTGCCCGTTTTATGTACCCAAAATGAATTATATCTCCTGTTTAACCACTATAAGAGCCAGCGGCAAATCCCTGAAGCACTGGCCAGACCTGGATCTCAGATAACGTCTAAAGAAATTGTAAAATAGGCGCTATGATTAAATATGAGTCACATATTTCAGGTCTAAACAACTACATTCTCACCTAAAAACTTAAAAAAAAAATATATATATATATATATATATATATATATATATATCATTAAACTTTGTAGAATCTGTAGCTGGATTTAATGCATTACTAGAAAGAGATTCACTTTTTATATTGAACCTCAGATCAACACACATTTACTAGGGATTTTTAAAATAACAGTATTCAGGTAAACATTTCTTGTATTGCATTTAAATTTTGCTGCTTTTAATACAAGAAATCCTTGTGTCCATAAAGTATCATTTTCATTACTGTCTTGTATTAATGAGAATACTTCTATTACTTTTATGTTTTTTGCATGAGGTTTTTTTTTTCATTACACAATCAATGATTAAAGGATTAGTTCACTTTCAAATAAAATTTCCTGATAATTTACTCACCCCCATGTCATCCAAGATGTTCATGTCTTTCTTTCTTCAGTGGAAAAGAAATGAAGGTTTTTGATGAAAACATTCCAGGATTATCAGGAAGATTTTATTTGAAAGTGAACTAATCCTTTAAGAATGAAAATCTACGGAGCCCCTAAAGGGACACATGGTGATGGAAAAGATTGAGAACGATTTTGCGTTCTCTCGCAAATGTTTTGCACTGCCCCGAGAAACATTTGTGAGAGGACGTGAAAACATACCTCCCATCTCATATTTTTTCCATCATTTTTCTAGTGTGTTTGCGATACTTTACCATATGAATATATGTATATGTAGCCTACTATATGTTAACTTCCCCTTCTCTCTCTGTCCGTCCGTCTTTCAGGTCAAAGCTGCCAGAATTCATCAAAATGATGAGCGATCACTTCCTTTGACAGAGTCATTTCTGCCCTGAACGTCAGTCAAACAATCAGTGAATCAATCAAACTTCCATCTGACCGACCAACTTCTATGTGTTCCTGTTCCCGACTGCGTCACGCCATCTGAGGATATATATACTGTAAATGAGTCACGTGGGATGGCTGTCCATATCTTCCTCCGAGCATTCCCTGTTCAAAAAGAAGACGTTTTTATGTACACACACACACACACACACACTCACAAGATTTGAAAGGTGCAGACGGAGGATTCTTCAAACATATCATGGAGTTGTACAGACGTTTGGAGGTGTCGAGACCAGCCCTCTGATTTCAATGGCAATCCTGTCCACACTGTGGAACTTTTGTAGCTGTGCCTCACGGAACTCCTCGTGGAAGAACAGAATTCTGAAATTCCGAATCAGAATCGGGACGAGAGGGGCTGTCAATCAAACGCATTCGACGGAATTAGGCTGTAGAATTTCACAAAACCGTTTGCAATAATGTTATTTTAGTTCTTTTCGAGAAGCTGACAGGGACGTCAAACTGTTTTGAAACCAGCAGACCCCGACAGAGAAGGTTTAGAGGCTGTTCCTTCACCGGTTCGGGCGCATTTTACGAACGCCCGTCTGTCAGCGAACGCAGCTTTGCTCTTAAAGACCTCACGGTCACTTCAGAGGTTAAGAGCAGACGCGCTTTATTAGCCGCAGCAGGTCATTTCTCTCCGTTTTTTTGTTCGTTCTCTAGCCATCTCCTCTCCTCGAGCCCTCCCGGACCCCGAAGATGCAATTTTAACATGACTAAACTTCAACCAATGTGCCTTTTAGAGCTCATATCATCACACAACTGGAGGAGAACATTATCAGAACTTTCTAGGATGCAAGCTTAGGAAAACGTTAGTCATTAGGTCTATGCAGTCAGGCGTTTTACGGCCTGGGATTTAAAAAAAAAAAAGTAAAAAGGTAAAAAAAGTATTTTTTTGGATAAACTGTATTTAATGTACTGTATGGCTATATGTAATTAGAAGGTGTGTCCACCCCCTCGTGGCTCCACCCACAGCCCCGCCCACCTGTCACGTCGTTATTGAGCATTGTATTATAGATATCCGCTTTTATGAATACTGGCTTGTTGTTGAGCCGCTGTAGTCCTCAGTACAAATGTGTGGTTGTACGTGTAAAATGGCTTTTCTTCTTTTTTATCTCTCTATTCTTTGTCTGTACTGGTTTCTCTGTCAAAAAAAGGAAAAAATATGATTACGAAGCCGCAGGTGATCTGTGAGGATCGGCGGTGGTTTTATCGACGCAATCAACAGGAGGCACTGAAAGTGGACAAAAAAGTCTATTAGAAAATCGCTATATATAAATGTAGAAATATATACAGTATATAAACAAAGGAGAGTCCGACGGAAAGGAGAGTTCACGAGGATTGATGTTTCTTTCTTTCTGGAGACGTCCGGTATCCGCTCCGAGACACGTGACTCTGTTGTGATATTTTTCAAAATGTCGGCGCGATCCTAACGGCGCCTCCACGGGACCGAAGTGTCGTCCGCTCCCGCTACAGCTGCGGCCGGCAAGGGAAACACGGACATTTGTAAATTGTATGCAACAAATGCAAACTTACCATTATTTTGAAATTGTGTATGTAAAAGTTATATTTTTACATGTAGGCTGTTGTTATTTTGTGTTTAGAAATGCGTTGTATCAGTTTTTTTCTTTCTTTTTTTTTTTTTTTTTTTGGAAAAAAATAATTCATTGTGTGTTGAAACGTGTCACATTGAAAATGTAGTGAGAACAAAAGCAAAAAAAAAAAAAGATTATGTTTATATTTCTGGGAACATTTTTTTCTTTTCTAAAGGTGGGTGGTGGGGGTCGGGAATCAAAGCTATATGATAATTCTCTCATCCTCTTTCATCATGACATTGTCATTTTTAATTCAGTATTTTCTGTGTAAATAGAAGTCACGAGCAGGGTTGACGACGTTTGTTTACTGCCGTTCCCTGCCGTTGATCATGTGGCCTGGTCAAGACGTGATTGATTAGCGTTTAACGTGTGTCAACAATCAGACCTTAATTTCCGTTATCACTTTTTGTAAAGAGACTTGTGACACATCGCTGAAAGAATCGACTCGACTCGACTTTAAAACGACGACTCGGATGTGCTGCGCATTTGCCACCGGCCCTCACGCTCAAAAAATACTTGGGCCTAAATTTAAGATTGATCTATATGAATTGCATATAAAATTTCCATGCCGTTTTAACAAACAAACAACTTAATGCAATGCATATTTGTCTGTCAAGCATAAATGAAACAAGTCAGATTTCTGTAACAGTACTAATAAAATAAATGTTTATATTTTTATCAATAAATCCAATGTTTCAATCTCATACATTTTAATTAACTCAATATCGCTTGTTCCACAGCTAGCCACATTTTATATATTAACGGGCTATATGAAGAATTCAGAAACCCTTGTTATTAGCGACACTTTTGGCTGTGAAGTGAACTTACTGCTCGTGCACAAGAAACTGAACGCAATGCCCCGATATACTCGTGCAGAAACTGCAACACGCAACATGCGGAATACTTCCCGCCTTGCAAGTAAAAGAGCCAATCGCTGATTGATAAAGTCATTGCATCACTTTAGCTGCCGTTAGAAGCTCCGGGAATGCACATGTGCATTGGCTCGTCTAGCCTGAAAAATACGCTATTTGAGCATAAGAAACAACATTTATGGGACCGTTCATGTCAGATTTTGTTGCTGATTTGAAATATGTTATTTAATTATGAGTTCGCCGACCAGTATTTGAGATTTCAGGATTTGGTTTTGGATGCTATGCACGCTGAGAGCAACATTTAGATGAAAATGTAAATATTGCTGCGCTTTGCTCTCAATAACGAAACAACAACAACAACAACAACAAAAAAAATACAGCATTGAAACAGCAGTTCAGAAAGCATGTGATCGTAACAATGTGGATATGTTTGCGCGAGCTCTGCAACTCACCGCCGTCATGTCGACAGATGAGGTAATTAAAATTACACTTATGATAGTTTATAAAGTATATTTTAGACTATATAGATTTGGCTATATGAGACTATAGTTTGAATTAATCCCTTTTCTTTGCATGACACATTGCAGTTACAGCACGTTACAGTACAAGAATAGCTCTTCCGGCATTATTAGCGCGCGTAAACATCACATTGTTTTGATTTTCCCGGCAAAAACGTCCCGAGTTTTTTTTTACATTTAAATTTTTTTTTTTTTTTAAAAATCAGTCTTCAGGCGTTAACAGACAACCTAGGAAGTCGGGGAAGGTCTCGTTTTTTAAGTTTACTTACAAGCTGTTACCCCATGGCTATAAAAAGCGATTAATGCATGAACATTCTTACATATAGGCCTGGCCCCTTTAACTAGATCATTTTTAGTAGATACTGATTCTAAGCAATTTGATTAAATGCATTTAGATGATTTAAATCAAATGAAATGTATGCAAATATTTGACAAATATGCATTGCATTAAGTTTATTAGGTTATTGTTAAAACTGTAAATGCATGGCAAATTTACTTCAATTCAAATACATTCATATTAAAGATTAAGCCTTTTCGCAACATGCACAATGTCAGTTTTTCTACTTTATTTTTCAGGTTCAAAAAGACACTCCAGCAAAAGCCTAGTATTGACAAGTGTGGTACATCTGTACTTTTGCATTGCTTCAGACATGCTAGTGTTCTTGTCCTTCAGTAAATTTTGAACATCTGAAGTTGTATTTTGCCAGTGCTAAAGATGTTTGACTAATTCTCTCCTTGTGCCACATCATGTTGTTGTAGCCAATTGAATTACTATGATTGCAGTGGAAAAGATGATGTTTTCCTCTTGGTTGTTCATAATGTACATACTTGTTCTTGCTTTTATGAACTGATTTTTTTTAGTCAAATGCAGAACTGAACTGTAAGCGATCTTTTCCATCCTCAGAAAGCAACCCTGGGCAGTGTCATCTCTGTTTATTTAAGTGCTCCTCACATGGAGGATTGTGAGATAAAGATTATTTGACGCAAACAGCAACGTACAACTGGTCTTTGCTGATTTCTCAACGTGTTGGTCGTGCTCAGCGGCTCGACGCGTCTGCGCTTTGTGCTTCGTGTCATGGGGGGGAAGCGTTTTCTTTCTGTCACTTGAGTGTGATTTCAATAAAGAGAGTCGCTCAAATCATCCTCGATATCCACTGCCAGATGAAGCTCGCTGACATTTTCACATCAGTGAATTGGGTCAATCCAACTTTAACACACACAAGCCAACAATGAAGGGTTGCACTGCATATAATCAGTGTTTCTGTCATGTTTTCAGGTTAAAAAAAAATGTTTAAAATTTACATTTGGGGTTAGACTACCTGTCCATTGGAAAATAGGGGAAACTTGTTCGAAAACAGTCATTATTTGTGTCCTTTTGACACGCTTCACCTTTAAAACAAGATGCATTTACTTGAGAAGCTAAATTGCATATAACATATTAACTTGAATAGTTAATTTTTTCTTATATTGGCAAATAGTTATTTTTCTTCATTTATGCATACAAATTTTAAGAAAGAAAATGCAAGAGATATTCTCTGAAAACAGGTCTACTGAATATGCAAACCCTACATAACTAGTCTTCCACATGAGTTCGTTTTTGACGGTTAACTTTCACATCATATAAGGTGAGAAAAAAACTGGAATGAGGTCAAAGAAAAAGTCAAATCGAGATGACAAATGTAATCCCAGATTTAAGAGCTTCATAATTGTGAGCATGTCCAAGCACAACAGCGATACAGGAGGAATGAAAAATCAATAAGTCAAGCCGGTTTCTGTGTTTCTTTGCCGTCGAGCTTGTGCAGTGGTTTAAACATGTTTATAGACGTAATGGTGATTATTTATGAACCGTGGCCTTTTTATTCTTGTTACTTGTGATGCAACTAAGTGAAAAATCGTGACCATCAGAGAATCACCGTGTACCAGTGCCTGGATTTTTGTTATAAAGCTTCTTTTGTCTAGTGCATTTTTGCTATGAAATAGACGAGTGCAGCCTATTCTAAAGAAAAATGTCAAGTACATTTCAAATCAAACTATATTTGGCGTATATTTTACAGTTTGCGATCCTTTTATACCAGTGATGTTGACAAAATAAGAGAAAACTACACCAACGGTGCACACGTCTGAATCTAGACTGTTCCACTTTGTAGATTTTTTGGAATCATTCAGAGTAAAAGTTTACTTTATTTTGCTATTTAAAGTGTTGATTTCGAGACGAAGGATGAGTTGATGTGTTTGACGAGAGAAACGAAGCAGTGATTCAAAACTCACACTAAAGGCCCGTTCACACCAAAAACGATAACTATATTAGCGTCCAATGCATCGGCATTTTGTCGTCTGTCGCTTTAAATACTCGCACTCTTCAAGGGATTCTTCTGATTGGCTGTCAATGTTTTTATTATTCATCAGCTGGAAATAAAATCATTCTGAAAGTGATTTCAGTGATATAGTTCCTCTGTGTTTTTATCATTATAGTTGTGAACTTTAGATCAATTTTTAGAACTATATCTTTATCGTTTTCTTTATAGTTATCGTTCTTGGTGTGAACGGGCCTTTACATGTCCTGTCAAATGTGTGTCGCACTGTGTGTGTGTGTGTGTGTGTGTTTGTTCATTTTTTTCTGATTTATTTTTTTATTTGTTTGTTTTATGTTGTAATTGTTATTTCAGACAGCGTCTGAGCAGGTTTTGTGCAAGAGTGTCGTTTTCTCTAAAGTTCATCCTCCATCTTCACCTGTTTGTTCTCATCCTGTAATGATTTCATGTACATGACCGTCTGTAGCAATAAATGTGCCATTTTTATGACCTACCGTTTTCAGAACTCCTGGTTTGTTTAGTTTCTTTGTTTTAAGTATACATTTTAGATAACAAATTCAGCAAAAACTGGTTTAGATACATAAATTAACCAAAGAACTATCATAATATCATCATATGCAAACATCTTTAAAAGGCTTGTCATTCATGGTTTTCTTCTTTAAAGACATTTAAATCCAGACTAAATAGAATACAAACCATTTAAATGTATTGCATCTAGAGATGCACTGATGCATCAGCCAATAATTGGTATTGGCTGATAAAAGCTATTATTTTCAGCCATCGGCCCATTGTTTAAAAACAGCCGATGATCAGGGCCGATTATATCCCGTTAATCAAAACAAAAGGGGGCGGAAAAAACATGTAAGACTGAAACTCATACTGTGCGTGAAAAAAAATCTATTGTGTTGAATTTAGTGCAAGTTGACGCAACAATAACACATTAACAGTCAAAAAATAGTTACATAAAAGCAGGCTCTTTTTGACCCTATGAATTATGCATAGTTCAGGCCAGGGTTGCCAGATCCGGGCTTTTCCCTACACCAAACATTAATTGTAGCACACTTCCCATCCAATAATCGCAAAGAACTTTGTGTTTTGTTACTTCTGATAAGAAACAAAGTCGCATCTTTCAAATTCTGTCCATTTTATCATGAAATTCAAACAATAAATGGCGTTTTGACGCTCTTAAATGTGGCGCCACAGATCTCCTCAGGTCAAGCGGCAGCGCAAGAGTTTTCTTCCACTTTAATACAAATTATAGCACGAAAAACATGCATGAACATCAAAAGGTATGTTGAAAGATACAACTTAGCGAAATCCGTATCATGTCTCAAGTAATCACTAATGTGCGTTTCACCTGCGGAAAGACGTCAATAAGCAAGCAAGCAAATTTTATTTATATAGCACTTTTCTAAACAAGTTAATGCAATTCAAAGTAAATAAATCAGCTTCAGAACAATATTTCAATTAATGTTGCATTTACCTCAGGAAAGATATCCAATGTTCACAGTTCGTTAGTTAGCTATAATAAAAAACACTAGAGAGGAGTTTATACTGTTAATTATGTGTTAAACAAGTGTTTATGAAAACAACTTATTATGAGTTTTAGTAGCTATACAAATATGTTTTTATTTGAGTGTAATTATCTGAAAATAAATAGAATAGGCGTACCTCTCTTGTTCATTTTAACCTCTAATATTATATTGTACCAAATGAGAGGGTTCCCTGTATAGTTTACAGAATTACTGTTTTAGAGATTTTTTTCCCTTAAGAAAATCAACCTATCTGTATTTGCATCGACAGATATCAATAATTGACTATCGTTATCAGCGAAGAAATGTAGTATCGGTGCATCTCTAATTGCAACGTAATACTTTTGATGTTATACTGAAATTTGCATAATTTTTTACTTAAATTCAAGCTTTTTAGTAAAAAACAAGCACACATTGAGTCTAATAAAAAATATTTCAGACTACAAAAAAATATATATATACTGTACATATCCTATTATTTTAGTATTGTTTTCTAGTAACAATATCTAAACATTAAAAAAAAGATATATTTAATTGAGAAGAATTAAATAGAAGTTAATAGAAGAATATGTCTCTCTCCACTGATTTAAGCGCATAAAATAATAAATAATTAGGCCTAATTAAAAGGTTTTCTTCTTTAAAACACCTTAATATTTCAAACTAGATAAACATGTTTTAGTTCCTTTTACTGATCTTTACAATGTACAGAAACGCACATAAAGAATTTGATACATTTAAATATTTCGAATTGCAAGAATGTTTACCTTGTTAAAGTATGTAAATTAAACGCCCAAACTGGGACGTGTCCCATACATGATGTCACATGCGTGTTTGAGCGCTGAAGTATGGGTTTTAGGTGCATCCATTGCTCGAGGCTGGAATCTGTGTGATGACATCATCATTCCCATCAGCGACGTCAGCATGCGTCTGACTGGCCGTCTCTCCGACAGGTTCAAACTGTCTGTCTGTACCCTCAGATCCACCCTGGAACTCCTAAAGAACATGATGCACATAAAATACACACACACACACACACACACACACACACCTGATCAACGTGTGTGTGATATCATGATCATAAGAAGCAGATTCATGCTTTATGACTAGCTGTTGTTTTGAATTTACCGTGTGCTTCTTGTTTTCTGACTCAATATCAACAAAACTTTAACACTTTACAATAAGGTCTTATTTGTTAACATTAATGCATTAACATTAACAAAGAGCAATACATTAATTACTGCATTTATTAAATGTTCATGTTAGATCATTAACAAAACTTAACATTCAACTTTTGATTTTAATAATAACGATACTAAGATTAATAACTACTGTAGAAATATTGTTCATTGTTAGATCATGTTAACTAATGTACTTCACTAATGTACAAATGAAACCTTATTATAATTTATTACCAACCAAATGGTTCTGGCCCTAAAAAATGGTATTCAAAATTTGACCCTAAAATACCATCATTGTACAATAAAACTGTAGTAACTTCCATTAAAAATTACAATTACAGAAATATTCTGATACTGTTTAAATGAGATTTTGAGTTTTTGAAAGCAAAGTCATCTTATTTACAGTGAAAAATTGTACATTGGTATTTCCAGAATTTCTTCCTGTTGTTTTATCAGTTATGTACATTAGCTTTTTATGATCTTATGTTGTTAAATTAATGTTAATTCGTTATTTTAGTGTCATGTTGGTGTTTTGTATAACTTCCACTAGACTTCCACAAAGAATCAATAACAACAGAGTTCCTCTAGAGTAAATTATTTCTGATATATAACAAGAAAAATAAATAACAAGTAAATTACATTAGCTAGCGAGTTAAAACTATGTCTAGCTAGTATTATTTTGGGTTACCAGTAGAAGAAAAGAAACGTTACCCGTTCAACAAACACAGACCGAAAGTTAACTTCGGGCCAGGCGTGTAACCTTAAAATAATAAAATATCTAAAAAGCGGTCAAAGAAAAACAAATATACAAACAAATCTGTCGATATATGCTTTTTGTTCAAAATGATTTTCTGTGCTAGAAAAACAAGACCTGAATTTAATACATAACACATTTAATAATAGTAATAACAATGATATTTGTTTTTAACAAAAATGCTTTTACAGATTTGTACTTTCATTGAAAGTTTCTCTACATACCATGTAAAGAAACTTTCAATGAAAGTACAAATCTGTCGATGCATTTTGTCCAAAATCACATTCAATATTCCCTCAGCTCCAGCATTTTAAGTTATTGTTTGGTCTGTAATATAGTCGAAGACTACAGATATAGAAAGATGGTATGGTTCACTCCTATTAGTTATGAATGAAACTGCAATGCACAAAATGGCGGAATACGTCCCGCCCTGTAAGTAAAAGAGCCAATCGCTGATTGATAAAGTCACTGTGTCACCGCAGCTGCCGTTAGAAAGGACTTGCGCGAATAAATCGCTAATATATATATATATATATATATATATATATATATATATATATATATATATATATATATATTAAATGTTTAACAGAAAAAAAAAAACAATAACAACAATTGTCATCGTCATATAACAATAAAACAATACGCCAGAGTCCAGTCTTTCAGTCCAGATTAAGTGCCAAGTCCTTAAACACATCCATTGTTCTCAAAGCCTTCAGGTTTTTAGAAAATTCAATAGAGTCAAAATACATTTTCATCTCATGTTTAATCGCTAATAAATAATTCGGATTTCTGCCTCCGCTCGCTACGTCGTAATCACGTCACTACTAGAGCAAGCTCTTGATTGGTTAAGGCGGCGCGAATATTTGCCAAAGTTCAGATTTTTCAACTCGCGCGAATCACGCGTTACGCGCGTCAAACGCCCGAAACGCTCAATTTGCACTGCGTCATTCGCGCTGCAGATGTCTATCGCGTCTTTGCATTGACTTAACATGTAAATCACTCGCGCTCACGCTTCATTTGCATCTGGCGTGAATGCACCAAGACTCGCGCTTACGACTGCACATGCGCATTGGCTCGTCCGTTGAAACCATAGTATTTTCCTTGGCTTGTGGAAAAGCTACTCGTGTTGTTGTCTGTATATTATGTCGGTAGAAAAAAAGATTTTAGTAAACTGAAATATTAACATTATTTCAGTTAATGTAATATACATTATTTATTTTGCTGTAAAACTTTGGCAGTGCTGACAACCACAGCTGCTTACCATAAATACCACTGATTTTTTTATAGTTTTATACTTTTATGGTGCTTTCGTGTGCTTTTGAGAGCTCATAATCTCCTAAACATCTTCATTTGTGTTCCACATAAACTGAAATGTGTTTGCAACATGATGAGGATGAGTAAATGACGACATCCCTTTAGGTGAAAGAGAGGGTAAAACAGAGGCACTAAATCCACAAAAGGTTTCATTCACTTTTTCCATCCTGATTCAGCATGTTGGCAAAAGGCATGCTGGGATTCCACTCCCCACTGTGGCACGTCTGAGACACACACCTGCGTGTGGTGTGAGTAATGCAGAAGTAAAAGGCCTCGGCTCAAGTGTGTTGTAACGGGCTCAGGGAACGTCTGTGGAATTGTGGGTGTGGCAGAATTGCTGAAGGTTTGACAGGGTCAGGGTCACGGCTGCCATACAAGAATGACAGAATGACTTTCACTGATTCTACTGTCGGATGGCTTGTGTGTGAGTGGCAGGATGTATCAAAGATCATTCTGTCAGCACTGATACATCATTTCCAAACATGTTTACTTGTGAGATGTTTATTTTCTTCTTTAACATGTGCTAACATTTCTACTAGACCAGGGGTGTTCAACCCTGCTCCTGGAGGGCTACCGTTCTGCTCCTGGAGGGCTACCGTCCTGCAGATTTCAATTCCAATCCAGCTCCAACACACCTCTCTGTAATTATCAAACAGCCCTGAACATCATGATTAGCTGGTTCAGGCATGTTTGATACAGGTTGGAGCTGAAATCTGTAGGGTGTTAGCCCTCCAGGACCAGGGATGGACACCCCTGTACTTGGCTGTGTTCCACTCCAGTTTTAGACACACACTCGCAAATTTCCCTAAGCACTTCCCCTCGGGGGAATCCCTGCCACCAGTTTTGTTACTTCTGATAAGAAACAAAGTCTCATCTTTCAAATTCTGTCCATTTATCATGAAATTCAAACAATAAATGGCGTTTTGATGCTCTTAAATGTGGCGTGACAGATCGCCTCAGTTCAAGCGGCAGCGCAAGTGTTTTCTTCCACTTTAATCCAAATTATAGCACAAAAAACATGCATGAACATCAAAAGGTATGTTGAAAGATACAATACAACTTAGCGAAATCCATATCATGTCTCAAGTAATCACTCAAACTGTGTTTCACCTGCGGAAAGACGTCAATAAATCAACTTCAGAACAATCTTTCAATTAATGTTGCATTTATTTCAGGAAAGATATCCAATGTTCACAGTTCGTTAGCTATAATAAAAAACACTAGAGGAGTTTATACTGGTAATTATATAACAAGTGTTTATGAAAACAACCTTATTATGAGTTGTAGTAGCTATACAAACATTTCAGTTTTTATTTGAGTGTAATTATCTGAAAATAAATAGAAGTTGAATCTAACAGGCCTACCTCTGTTGTTAATTTTAACCTCTAATATTATATTTTACCAAATGAGAGGGTTCCGATTTTGACCGAGGGAGTGAGTCTACTTCATATGTACACTTCAGGCAGCTCCATATACCACAATGCAACACGATTGTGACGTCACCACATATTGTGTTTAATTTACCCCACCACAAACAACTCTATGATATATTATTATTATTATTTTGATATTTAAAACACACATAGAATGCCGCATTAAACAATTTTGTAAGGGAAAAAATAATAATAAACTCCATAGCAGATTACAAGTGATCAAGGGCTTAGGACGTTTCGATTCAGCCCATTGCAAAGGTTCCGCCAGTAGTGGGCACTCGTGCAACGGAAGCAATGACGTACATTCGAGTCAACGAGACTGAGGGAAGTTAGCGAGGGAAGATTATGCTTTATTCAATATAATAATAAAAAATGGAACTTAAAAAAAAGTTAGCGAGGGAAGGACATAGAAAACGAACTGAAACACAATACCAAAGTCCTTTTTAAGTCTGTTCACTCGGCGGCCATATTTGCAACGCCTCCGGGCAGCCATTTCGGGTATCCAAGTCCTATCTATTTGAATGGAGAATCCTGAAATCATCTTGTTTCTTAGCTAAAAAGCGTATTTTTCAGGCTAGACGAGCGCATGCGCACTCCCGGAGCTTCTAACGGCAGCTGCAGTGACGCATTGACTTTATCAATCAGCGATTGGCTCTTTTACTTGCAAGGCGGGAAGTATTGCGCCATTTTGCGCATTGCAGTTTCTCCCATTTATAACTAATAAGAGTGAACCGTCTTTTTATATCGATAACCTTCGACTATATTACAGACCTAACAATAACTTCAAATGCAGGAGCTGAGGAATATTGGTATGTGATTTTGAACAAAAATGCATTGATCAATTAGCCTACATGGTAAATCTATCTATCTATCTATCTATCTATCTATCTATCTATCTATGTGTTTATTTTTGACCATTTATTACATAATTTATTGTTTTAAGGACAGTGGTTCATACCAATATATTATTATTGTTATTATTATGTGTAAAATTCTGGTTTTGTTTTCCTAGCACAGATAAACTTATTTTTATATTAATTGGAATTTATTTATATACCTATTAACTTATTTATTTATTTTTATATGACAGTTCTGGTCTTGCCTTCATTCATTTGTTCTTTCTATTTATTTCTGCCATTTCCTTATTATATTCATTGTGTGGTCAGTATCTTATTGGAGCCTGAAGGACCGGATATAAACGAATATAAATAGATCTGGCTCTAGAACTCATTCAGAATTCCTTAAATTCTTTGGGATTAAACGAGCCCACGAAGATTCCCAAATATGGCGAGAAAACACATCCGCTGTTCTGTAAAGCAGATTTACCACAGTAAAACCTCCTGCTGTGGATGGGCATTATTTCTCAATGCAGCCGAAAGGGGGCGTGGCTCTCGCGCGCGCACGGGTGTGTCTCTGGCCACGCCCACAATAGGTGACCCGCCCAGGTGTGAAAGTCACCGTGCACTTCCAGCAAGAACAAACACACCTGAGCGACACGAGAGGAGACAGTCCCTGATCCAGATTGAAAGGTAAATTCACTTTACTTCATTTAAATATCGCTTATTGATCATCTCCGACAGAACAGTGTGTGTTTGTGTGTATCAGGAGGTCAAAGTGTGTGTGAGGTAAAGATCTTTATCGTTTCTCATGGTTACTTCAACAGCAGTGAAATGTGAGCTGTTGTTGCTGCAGATGTTACAAGTTTAATAACTTTTAAAACGGGTTTGTGTAACAGTCTGTTTACTAAAAATCCTCATTGTAATCAAAAATCCTCTGAGAGTTATTTAATAGAGCTATGAACATGTACCATGGTAATACACATATATATACATAACATGTGCCATGGTATTTTTTTATTTTCATACTATTGCAGTAGCATTTTGAACATGTGCCATGATAATTTTTTTGAAGTACCTTATGTAAATACCATGCTAAATATCATACACTACTAAGTGTCATTCCATTACCTTCTCATATCATCATTGTACCATGATATACTTTCTATATAGGGGGTTTAAGGTCATTAAGGTCATTTTTGATAATTATTGATTACATGTTCTCTGTAACTTGAGCTCCTGTAAATGGTTTGTGTGAAGTGTCAACATCAGACCTGTTGAGCAGCACCTGTCAGAGCGACAGTAATCATTAAAGAACAGAGTGACAACGCTTTATTAGACCGGCGGCTCGTTTGTAGACTGTGACTCTGCATTAATTGCTTTCCCAGCGTGAGGAATGTGATCCGCCCGAGAGGTGAAAGTACTTCTCGCTCTGGTATTTGCCAGGACGGTCCTCAAACCAGCCGAACTAGAAGGAAGTATTGATGTTGGGTGTTCACAGACTCGCTCAACAATAGCGGCAGGAGCGGCTCTGTTGTGGCATGATAATTGGAGAAAGCAAGAAAAATGTTGGTCAGCTTTAGCAGGGTGTTTTTGCCCTGCCGACTCACTGCTGTTATGATTAATATAGATTAGCTCATATGAAACAACAAGCAGATCTTTAGAGAAGGTATTGTTTTTGGGAAAGTTGAGGGTTTGAAACATGCACACAGTGGATTCCTTCACTGATCTCTGGATGAGAGTTCATGACTTGAGCAGAGAAATGGTCATGAAGAGTGAGACGTTACGCAATGATTTACAGCGTTTGACTCATTAATGCACTCATCAGAGCATGACCAATCATTAATATCCACGTGTGTGATTTGTGCTGCTGTGATTCGGACTTTGGAATTCATTTATATTTCTAATAGTTCTGAAATTCTGCTGATCATGGGTTCGATTCCCATTGATGGATGGATGGATGGATGGATCTATCTATCTATCTATCTATCTATTGCATTAATTGCTTTTAATTGATCATTTGTTTGTTTTATTTATCTATCATTCGTTCTGTTGTTCATTCTATTGTCCTATCTATCTATCTATCTATCTATCTATCACATTAATTGCTTTTAATTGACCATTCATTCGTTCGTTTTATTTATCTATCATTCTATCTATGTTCATTCTATTCTATCATTCTATTGTTCTGTTATTCTATCTATTGTTCTATCTATCAATCTATCAGTCCATTCTATCGTCCGTTCTATTGTTTTATCTAATGTTCTATCTATCATTCTATATATCATTCTATCTATTGTTTTATCGTCCATTCTATTGTTCATTCTATTGTTTTATTTATTGTTCTATCGTTCTATCTATCATCCGTTCCATCATCTGTTCTATCATATCTATTGTTTTATCTATTGTTCTATCTTTCTGTCATTCTGTCTATTGTGCTATCAATCTGTCATCCATTCAATAGATAGAACAATAGAACGATTAATAGAACAATAGAATGATAGAACAATAGATAAAACAATAGAACAAATGATAGAACGAATGATATCGTTCTATCATTTGTTCTATTGTTTTATCTATTGTTCTATCATTCTATTGTTCTATTTATCGTTCTATCCATCGTTCTATCATTCTATCTATCGTTCTATCTATTGTTCTATCTATCATCCATTCTATCATATCTATTGTTTTATCTATTGTTCTATCATTCTATCTATCATTCTGTCATTCTATTTATTGTGCTATCAATCTGTCATCCATTCTATCATTTGTTCTATTGTTTTATCTATTGTTCTATCATTCTATTGTTCTATTTATTGTTCTATCTATCGTTCTATCTATCGTTCTATCCATCGTTCTATCTATCGTTCTATCGTTCTGTCGTTCTATCATTTGTTCTATTGTTTTATCTATCTATTGTTCGTTCTATCATTCATTCCATCGTTCATTCTATTGTTTTATCTATCGATCTATCCATCGTTCTAGCTATTGTTCTATCATTCTATCAATTGTTCTTATCTATCTCTTTTTCCATCCATCCATCCATCCATCCATTATATTACACTTCCATATTGTTATTCCATAATTCTGATGTCATTATTATAATTATAGTACATTGTAATGTGTCCAAACTCTCATATCAGTACTGATGTGAGCTCATAGATCATCTGATCTAAACCTGCCTGTGGATCTTCAAAACATCCAGAAACTTTGTGTTACAGTGAATAAACTGTCTGTTAATGCAGATCGAGTGGAAGTTCAAACTTGCCGCATCAGCTTCTTGTAGATCCCTTAATATTTGGACAAGGTTTGTGATCTTAGCAGAAACCTGTCAGAATGTGTCTCAGGAAGAGAACGGAGCTGATGTGTGATGTGAGGAATGTGTCCTGCTGTTTTATTTGTTTGTCTTTTGTATGTGATGTCAGGAAGACAAACGCTCAGGTATGTGAACCGCCTTCACACGCATTCTTTCATGTAACAGTCGCTCATAACTTTTATTGTGCATCATGTCAGACATCGATTTATTAATCCTTCTATGATGTTGCCATGGTGACCATCAAAAAACCCTGTGACTCATACCGAGGTGAAAGTGTCATTGTTACAATGTAACATTCCGTTTCCCGTCACATCCACAATAGAGGATCAATCCTCCTATTATTACACATATCCACCTCTTATTAGTCAAGCGCTGTCAGATGAAATCATGGAAGGATTTAATCAACTGACAGACACATAGATGGGTAGTAAAGCACTGTAATAGTGGCGGTTAGTGGCGGCAGGGAAAAACCATCATGCCATGTGTGTTTTAGTCTGAATGTGTGGAATGTATTTAAAAGGCCTGAGAACGATCAGCTCAAGTATGTTCAGTATGAAGGTGTCACCCAAACAAACATATACACCCGGAATCAAAACTCTGAAAATATCTCATTATACAACAGCACATACTTCATTCTGTGTTTGCAGGTACAAACGGCCGTTTATAATGACAAAGTTGAAATGCAGTACAGTAACGTCAGAAGGTTTCTTGCAAAATATTCCTTTTACATTTCTGCATGAGATTTGAAGCATATGCATGTGTTTTTTTGTGGAAATGTACCATGGTAATACCTTTTTTACGTGCAATGGAAATGCAATATTTTTTGCATGTTTGTTGTTTTCTGCCATGATAATAACATATATTTGAAGTACAATGTCAATACTGTAGTATATGATATGATTAGTATAATTTATTTGATGATTATTTCAAAGTTCCATTTATTGTTAGGGTGTATTCATCTATATGTAGGCTTTATGATTATTGTGACTCTGCAGCTAATTGAGAACACAGCATGCACACGGTGTTTATTTAGTCTGTTTGCTCAGTTACATGCTCGTCTTTCCATGCGACGCGAGGAGCCCGGGGCCAAAGAGACCAGCCCTGATCTGCTGTGTGTTCAGATGTTGGTTAGTTAGTGGCATGAACTGCAGCTTCGCAGGGTGTTTCTGTTCTGCTTACTGACCATGAAGAATCACTGATGGATCTGTGTGATTATTTGTAATTCTGTCCGTCGATCACTTTCCCATGACTGTCCTTGTTAAACTTAGAAGGCAAGTTATTTGTGTTGCTACCAACTGATTTGTACCAAAAATACCATAATATTACTATTCACTGCAAAAATCATCTTCTATAATAGAGTAATAGAGTGAAAATAAAAAAAAAAACGGCATTCATTTTCTCCATAGGTACTTTTTTGTATTAACGATAACTTATAAACTGTTAAAGTCAGCCCTAATGTGAGCTCCGAGATTGTTAATAGATTGTAGTTGCTTCTTGTCAGCGCACATTATTTCAGCTTAGTTTTAAAATAATCGTGTTTGGGTCAATGACGTGACGCTTATTTTTTTGTGTCCTTATAGTTTTAGTTAAATTTAAAAGGGTAAAAATTAAAAATAAATAAACAAATTACTTACATACATTCTCTTTTTTGAGGACCAAGTCTAAAATTTCTGGTTTTAATCAATTTTGAGAGAATATTTGGGGATTGATTGCAAAAATGTCAATGTGGTGTAACCGTAAAAACTTAGTATCAAATAATTGATCTTGTTTAAAAAAGGTGTAATTCTCAATAAAACACCATATAAGGTAGTTTGGCATAATCTTACATTAGAACAATTTAATAGTAAATAAAAATAAGTTTAACACCATTGTTCTGAATATTATAAATAATTTGGGGAATCATTGGAGTCAAGTCAAATTCCTGAAGTGTCAAGGTGGTGTAACCACCATTCAAGGAGCCATTTTGTTAATATTGTGCAAGAAAACCATGTGACAGGAAATTATATCACAAAGAGGGACCCCTGGTGACACTAAATGCTGCATGCAAAGGTTAGTAACTGTCTTTAAAATATGAGATATTTTGACATTTTTAGGGTATGGTTAGGTTTTCTTAGGTATACATGTCAAATGGTATGACCCCATGAATACATTGATAATTCATCATTATTATAAAAATGTGTATTGACTTTAAAAATTACATTTGAAATATTTCCACCAAGGCCATGTGCTTACATAGGTGTCCATGATAATACCTGTCAAATTTGATTTTAAATTGAAATGTCAAATGGTGTAACCGGTTACACCATTTGACTTCTATTACAAGCCTTTCTGTTAGGGGCAAATTTAGTCAAAATCACTAGTTTATATTGATGATTAAAGATGTAATATAAACTAAACTATTATTTGGAACTATTTTCAAATGTTCAATGTTTTATTTTTTTGAGAAAGTGGTGCTTTATCCACAACTTTATTATTAAAGCTCTGTAATTCAGTAAAATAATATATAATTATGTTGCACAACATTAATGTTTAGAACATTAATGTTTAACATTGAAATGTTTAGCTTCAATATTTCTATTCCATTCACTTAAAAATGTAAGCAATATAAAATCATGGAGTGATTGCTAATGAAAGACAAGTGCGTCAAACGTATCGACAACAGCTTTTATTATGCCACAGTCGCTGCTTCTGCTTCTTCAGTACAAGCGTATGTGATGTAAAGCAGCTCTGTTTTAAAATATTAGACACATTTGTCCGTTCAAATTTGTTATAATGCTACTCTGTGCGTTCGCTCGGCAGCTGCTATGAGACACTTGTTGCACACTGCAGTCAACTAGATCCATATTAGGCATGGTAAAACATGGTACTCACAGTAAATCAAGAAAACAAGATTTAAACAATAAGACTAAACGTGTTTAGCTATATAATATGATTAGATTTCTGTCAACAAATGTATCCAAACAGTTGCTCATCTGTCTAATAAAACACATAATATATTAAAGTGTCTTTGGTGTTTCTGTGGTTTCGACAAAATAAAACCGGAAACCGAGATTAACGCGGGTATTATGTCATTGATAGGCGACTCATGGACACGGCTCGTGTCCTGGTTATTATTTCTCTAGGTTTAAACATTCTTGGAAACATCTGGCATAATATAAGTACACAAGTCAACAAAATATATAAAATTGCCCAAGTGGTTTTTTGATATTTGAATCCAAAAGTCTTACATATTGTGCATTTAACCACAGACTGCAATTTACATCTATAAAATACAATTCATTAAATTTCTAAGATTTTATAATTAAAACAACATAACAGAGCCCCTCTTCCCCCAATAGATAAATTGATATAGTTTCAAGCAAGGAAACAGTGGCTCATCACAGAGCACCAGTGAATTCTGATCCTGCTATCAGATATTTTTTTCTTAAGAAATCATCACTTTGATGATTTCTTGTTATCAGATATTGTTCCCTAAAGGGTTAGTTCACCCAAAAATGAAATTTCTGTCATTTATTACTCAATCTCATGTCGTCCCATACATGTAAGACCTTTGTTCATCTTCAGAACACAAATTAAGATATTTTAGTTGAAATCTGAGAGGTTTTTTTTAATCTCTCATATAAATCAACGAAATGCCCACATTCAAGGTCCAGAAAGGTTGTAGAGCCATTGTTAAAACAGTCAACGTGACTGCAGTGTTTCAACCTTAATGTTATGAAGAGATGAGAATACTTTTGTGCGCAAAAACAAAATGAAAATTATGACTATAAACAATTTCTTCTCTTCCTGTCATTATCCTCAAGCAGGTGACACAGTAACACAGTGAAGCCTTCCTTCTTTATGTCTGAATGCCAGCTCAGTATTGGCCAAAGCTGATCACGTGATCAGCACAGCGCATGCGTGAGAGACTGACGCAGGGCCCGGCCAATAATGAGCCGGTGTTCTGACGTAAAACCTGGAGTTTCTGCACTGTGTTTACCATGTCAACAGCATAGGAGAATGACAGGGAAGAGACAAAATAGTTTAATAAAGATACTATTTTTGTTTTGTTTTTGCACACAAAATGTATTCTCGTCTCTTCATAACATTAAGGTTGATCCTTTGCAGTCACGTCGACTGTTTTAACGATGTCTTTAGTACCTTTCTGGACCTTGAAAGGAGTAATTTCGTTGCTTTCTATGGGAGATAGAATTATCTTAATTTGTGTTCTGAAGATGAACGAAGGTCTTGTGGGTGTGAAATGACAAGAGGGTGAGTAATTAATAACATAAATTTCATTTTTGGGTGAACTAACCTTTTAACTGTAAAATATATGAGACATGATTTCACTGTTCATTACTATGATTATTTCTTGTTGTCAGATGTTGTTTTTCATCACTGAAACCACTTAACTTAACTTGCTGACTGTCATGCTTGATTTTCAGTGTCAATTTGTTCAACAAACAATGGCCTTTGGCTGTAGAAGTAACATGGTCAGGTGGTGTAACTGGTTTGTGTCAATTGGTGTAACCAGTATTTTTCATAAAAAATATAATTATTTACAGAAAACTTAATGTGGAATAAAATGTAATCATCTAGTTTAGTGTAATAACATGATTTTAAACAATTTTAACATAATTTGTCAAAGATTATTTAGAAAACAGATGTGTTTTCAGCATGTGTCCCACCAAATATTGCAAAAACACATTAAAATTTACATTTAGAGATAACTCTAATAAAATTATTTTTCATTTGATATTTTAAATTGAAGTATATATTTCTATAAGTGAGCTTACATACCATCTAGGTGGATAAAATATTTAATATTTCTCATTCTTTGGCGGTTACACCATTTGACATTTTTAGGTACATTCATTCTTAACTTTAGTAAAAAAATGTGCAAATGTCATTTTTATCAACATAAAATCAACTTAGACACACTATATACATTTTAACGTACCTGATGCATGCTTTTAAAACAGGTTTTTAAAAGATTTTTTAATTTCTCATCTTGCCGCACCATATTCGTCACTGACCCGTTTAACAGCGGAATTCACCAATCAGAGGGTCGAAACAAGCAAAAAAGATCTTGTTAGCTCCACCCACTACCATAAAGGGATGCAAATTACGTAATCAAGTCTCTCTACAATCTCAAAATACTTAATATTTGTATGTATGTTAGGGATGCACCGATATGAAATTTTGGCCGATACTGATAACCGATAATTCTTTATATTTGAAAGCCGATAACCGATATATTGACCGATAAATCAAAATCAAAATTTTTATATAATTTCTGAGAGCCTGATTACAAAAACAAAAGTCTCACCATTAAAATCCATGTCCCAAGCACACAATTCTAGTGTTCTCATTATAATATTGTGTAGTTTATATGACAGACTTGCGCTGCAAATGTTGCACTTAACTGTATTTTCCTTTTTGAAGTGATTTCAGTCATATTTTTAAGCAATTCAAAACCATCATGGTGAACATCTGAAGTGTCTCAGCTGAAAGAAATAATCAATTATTTATCCGCTTTAATTTTAGCAGCCAAATTTTCTTATCGGGCAGATAATGATATTATTAAAAATTAACATATTTCAGCCAATACCGATATTGTGGCTGATATATCGTGCATCCCTAATATATGTGCATATTTTGCAATAAACTTGTTAATCATTTTTAAATAAATAATTTCTCTATTGTTTTTAATTTGATTATGCTGTTCGCAATGCTTTTTTTTTACGATAACTTATAAACCTTTAAAGTCAGCCCTACTGTGAGCTACGAGGTTTTTAATCGATGGTATTTGCTTCTCTTGAAGCCATCAGCCCACATTATTTCAACTTAGTTTTAAAATAATCATGTTTAAAAGCAGAATTCATGGTGAAAAACTACATAATGCTGTGAAAAATTCTACCAATCAGAGAGTCGAAACATGCAAAATGCGCCAAACATCTTGTTAGCTCCGCCCACTCCCATGAAGCGTCACAAATTACATAATCAAGTCGGTCTCTCTACAATCTCAAAATATTTAAATATTTGTATGTATTTTAGGGATGCATCGATACCGATAAGCGATAATCTTTATATTTGAAAGCCGATAACCGATATATTGGCCGATAAATCTAAATCCAAATTTTTATATAATTTTTGAGAGCCTGATTACAAAAACAAAAGTCTCACCATTAAAATCCATGTCCCAAACACACAATTATAATATTCTCATTATAATATTATGTAGCCGATATAACAGATTTGCATTGTACATGTTGCACTTAACTATATTTTCCTTTTTGAAGTGATTTCAATCATATTTTTAAGCAATTTAAAACCATCATGGTGAACAATGCACATCTGAAGTGTCTCAGCTGAAGGAAATAATGCATTATTTATCTACTTTAATATATCAGCCAAATTTTCTTATCGGGCGGATAATGATATCATTAAAAATGAACATATTTCAGCCAATACCGATATTGTGGCCGATATATATCACGCATTCCTAATGTATGTGCATATTTTGCATTAAACTTGTTAATATTTTTTTAAATGTGTAGTTTAGTATATTTCTCTATTGTTTTTAATTTGATTATGCTGTTCGCAATGCTTTTTTTTTACGATAACTTATAAACCTTTAAAGTCAGCCCTACTGTGAGCTACGAGGTTTTTAATCGATGGTATTTGCTTCTCTTGAAGCCATCAGCCCACAATATTTCAACTTAGTTTTAAAATAATCGTGTTTAAAAGCAGAATTCATGGTGAAAAACTACATAATGCTGTGGAAAATTCCACCAATCAGAGAGTCGAAACATGCAAAATGCGCCAAACATCTTGTTAGCTCCGCCCACTCCCATGAAACGTCACAAATTACATAATCGAGTCGGTCTCTCTACAATCTCAAAATATTTAAATATTTGTATGTACTTTAGGGATGCATCGATACCGATAACCGATAATCTTTATATTTGAAAGCCAATAACCGATATATTGGCCGATAAATCTAAATCCAAATTTTTATATAATTTTTGAGAGCCTGATTACAAAAACAAAAGTCTGACCATTAAAAGCCATGTCCCAATCACACAATTAATAATCCATTTTTTATCAGCTTTAATATATCAGCCAAATTTCAGGCCGATAACGATAACATTAAAAATGAATATATATCAGCTGATACCGATATTTTGGCCGATATATCGTGTATTCCTAATGTATGTGCATATTTTGCTATAAGTAGTTTTATATTTCTTTATCGCTTTTAGTATGCGATGTTATGATTTTCCTTGTAGCTGGTTGGTTTGGCTCATGGCACTTTAAATCTTAAAATTGCTTAAAATAAGCTTAAAATGAGATTAAAATAGGTGTCAACAGCAGGATTATTATTGTTAACTAAAACTAATATGGAAAAAATTATAAGTTTATTACTTGAAATAATACAGTTTAAAAAATATAAATAATATAGACATTTAAAGAAAACAAAAACCAATTAAAAATGGCAAAAAGCACAACAAACTAAATTTAAAATAAGAAAATACAATTAAAATTACTTCAAAATAACTAAAACTATAAATTATACTAAAATAACACTGCCATACATGAGAATAAATGTACCCTAGTATTACCATGCTGTTTTGGACATGGTGCCATGATAATACCATGTTTTTGTGGACATTTACCATGTGTTTTGCATGCAAAGTATCATTTAAATTCCATTGTGCGTGAGTATGGTAATCATTCAGATCTATGGTATTACCATCTGATACCATTATAGTGCCATAATTTCACCTAGACAGATTTTAAAGAGTGTATCTAAACCTTATAATGTCTCATTTAGAGTCGTGGTGTCAATCAGAATCATGTTTTTTACGGTGCAGTATCATCAGTTGCAGTGATCAGGATGAATGTCTAACATGTTGAGTGCAGTTATATTCTCATTTCACTTGCCTTTGGCTGCTTTGCATGTAATAATGGTTTTAGATGTTGTCTGTACCACGGTAACGGCCACACCTCGCTGCTGCCATTAACTCGTTCAGTAGTCGATTGACAGCAGGAATCTTCTTCTGTGTGTGTGTGTGTTTGTTTTGAATTGTCAGTCATCTGTCAGAGCCTCGTTGTTTCGCTCTCTCGTATTTCATTACGCTCTTATTTGCATGTGAAGTCGGTCGCCTGGTATTTTTCCACCTCCCCGAAGGATCGTCGCTCGTCTCGCAAACCCAGAACTTGGCATCCGCCCAATATTTGGTCACCAATTATTTTTTCTTGATTGGGCTTCTGTCTCCGTCACAATTAAGCTCCACATCAGGGCTAATTGGGATGGAGTTTGTTGGTTTGTTTTTTTTAACATAAAGTAAGTAAACTTTCCGTGAGGAGCGGACGCATATCGCCCCCTGTCTGCGGCGGTGTTGATGATGACACAAATCTTGAATATGCATCTTTAGGTTGTTTTCAGACGTTTGTCTGGCGTCTAGACGTCTGAATGTGTCGTTTTGTGTCTTTGTGTGCGTTTTGCTTGAATTATGACTTGCAGTCAGTCGTATTAATCCGTTGTTTCATTACAGTCTGACTTATTCAAGTATTTAGGATGCAAAAACTTAAACCAGACTGTCAACAGATCATCTGTCTTCTTTAGAAACCCACAATCAGATCTAAATCCAGTCCTTCATCACCCGTCTGGACGGAAACTTCTGTTGCATTGACTGACAGGAAGACATCAGCATACATTTATCTGTTTCGAGTGGGATTATGGGTGATTTAATAATCAGATCAGCCTTTTTTAGTTGGTGATCGCTGAGGAAATGAAGCTAACACTGAATGTGCATCTGTAACTCTTCACTCTATAATCATTGGCCTATTGTTCAGCCAATTACACGAGGGCTTAATGGAAGATAAGTGGCCAGAGATACGGAACAGAGCGTGCTAGTTGTGAAGCTCTCGAGATTATTAACAAAAGGCCTGAATGCCTCGTTTCCAGCTGTGCTGCTGATATTCCCATTGTAACACCTGGCCTTCCGTTTTATTCGAGTCCGAGCTGCTGTCGCTCTGGCTGACATCGAGCCAAGTCCTGCGTCTCGCCGAGCTTCCAGAGTTTCCCCGATTCGCCTGCCAAGTTCGTCTGTTTTATTGGAGGGAAATAAGTAGGTGTGATCGTTCAAACAAGCCTCGAACCACAGGCTCCGTCTCCTGCTGGAAATCAGCTGCTTTCAGTTGCTTTTACTTGCTTTGTTGGGATTTGGGGATTTTGGGGGTATTTTAACCAACAATTTGCTGTTTGGTTAGTGATGTTTGGCCACAGATTATAAGAATTTATATCATAGTAAAATTGAATTTGAATAAACACAATAATTAATTCTTGGAATTATTATTATTTTTATCCAATCTTTAACTGAAATAAATAAATAATAAAGATGCACCGATATATCGGCCAAAAATCGGTATCGCTTTAATTGGCCGATACCGATTATTGGCCGATATATCGGCGCATCTTTATTGTTATTTATTTATTTCAGTTAAAGATTGGATAAAAATTAATAAAATTAAAATAATAGTTTAAAAGCAGTTGATAGTCAGGGCCGATATATCCAGTCAATCAAAAGAGAGCAGGACAATGCACTGAATTTGTAAAGAAAATGCTAAGAAACCAGTTTGATGTACAATATTAATAGTAATTAAATGAATTAATAACATTCAGAAAGTTAAGAAATATTAATTTAATCTTCAGAATTTAGTTAATGTTAATATTAATTTGAGTAATGTGTTTATAACTGTTTTCAACTGACAAACTGTTTCTTTCAAAATATAATAATTAAAAATATAATGATTAATTATTAATTAGAATGAAATTATCATTAATTTAAATGAAGGTATAAAAGGCAGAGACCCCAAACTATCGGAATCGTTATCGGTATCAGCAGATATCACTCTGAATAATCGGTATTGGTGGAGAAATTTAGTGTCGTGCATCTCTAATAAATAATATTTTATTATATTTACTATTATTGTTATTATTATTTAATATTATTATCAATAAAATCTTTAACTGAAATAAATAAATAAATAATAGTAATATATTAATTATTATTATCATCATTTAAATTATTTATATTAATATTTTATTTTTTACTATTATTATTATTATTAGATATATTAATATTATTTTAATTTTATTAATTTATATATTTATTTTATCAAATCTAACTTAAATAAATAACGATATTTTAATATTTAATATTTTTTAATATTCAATAATTTAATAATTTTTATAAATATATAAATTATTAATATTAAAATAATAATAATATTTATAAAAAAAAAAAATATATATATATATATATATGCATCACATTGCATTTTTTTTTTTAGTATTTTGCACCACTTGTTTGAAATTGGAAATATGACATTTTCAAATCCGCAGTCACTAAATTGAATACCAGCCAATGGAGCGGTTTCAAACTGGTAGACCATCCTGATCCAGCTGGTTTGAGCTGGTAATCCTCCTTTGACCAGTTACTGTGTTCTAAAAGCAGCAGATATCTTCTCTAGCTGATATTGGTGTTTCTCTCATGCTCTTATCTGTGTTCTCACTGTGTCGATTCCCAGTCCTCTGGTTCAGCGTGGAACTGTGAGGTCGTTGCACTTCACCGAGCAACAGCGTCTTCTGTCTCCTAGCAACAAGAATCAGGGAGTGTTTGGAATTTGTCCAGGAGTGACTTAACGTAGAATTCCACTGGAATGAGTCATGTTGTCATAGCAACAGGAACTCGTGTAACAGATGGAACAGCGGCCAAGCGAGTGTTTGGACATCAGCCAATCAGATGCTTGATATCCAGAATGTGTTTCAGTGTCGACAAGTTCATGATTTCAGGCTTTAGGTGGTTAGATTTACACCTGAAGGTGTGTTTGATATGAAATATGTGTCAGAATTTGAGATAACGGCTCTGTTTTAAATCCTGTGCAGACAGCTTGTGTGATTAACTCCCATCAATACATGTTAAAATGCTGTCTAGGTAGGCAGCTCACTAGGGTGATATAAATGTTGCTTTGAGTTTTCATTGACTGTGTTTGACAAAGACTCTGAAAGATCAGACTTCAACCCTGAGGGCAGTTCACATCATGGAAACAGAAGGTCAAAGGTGACTGACAATCATTTTAACACTTTTGTCTTCAGCATTACTCGACTGAACAATCACATATAAGGTTTGTTTTATTTTATTTTATTTTATGTATTTTACATTTAAAAATTGTATTACCTCCTGACTGAATTATCACAGATAAGATTTTAATTTAATTTAATTTAATTTAATTTAATTTAATTTAATTTAATTTAATTTAATTTAATTTAATTTAATTTAATTTAATTTAATTTTTTATTTTATTTTTCATATTATTATTATTATTATCATTATTATTCATAAATTATCATATTTTATTTTCATATTATTATTATTATTATTATTATTATTTTAATTATTATTATTATATTTTATATTTTATTACCGCCTGACTGAATCATCACAGATAAGGTTATTTTAAATAGTATTATTATTATTATTATTATTATTCAAAAATTATAATATTTTATTTTCATATTATTATTATTAGTATTATTATTATATTTTATATTTTATTACCATCTGACTGAATGATCACAGATAAGGTTTATTTTATTTAATTTTTTATATTATTATTATTATTATTATTCAAAAATTATCATATTTTATTTTCATATTATTATTATTATTATATTTTATATTTTAATTACCATCTGACTGAATGATCACAGATGAGGTTTATTTTATTTTTCATATTATTATTATGATATTTTATTACCGCCTGACTGATCACAGATAAGGTTTATTTTATTTTATTTTTTATATTATATTTTATATTATTATTATTATTATTATTATTATCATTATTATTTAATATATATTTTATTTTTATTTTATTTTTTAAATGTTTATTTTTTTTATATTTTGTTTTATATTATTATTTAATTTATTTTTATATTTGATCATTCGGTCACCGTGAGATCAGGTTTGTTAGGTTGGAAACTCCTCTAGATCTGAAACTCCTGACCGTACAGAAGGACAGTTGCTTATTGAACATCTGAATGTATTTATCAGTGTTCGGTTGGTAATAATAAACCAGGTTTCTTTTTTATCATAAAGCCTGTTTGACCTGATGCTGAGATTACTGTATATTGCACCACCTCTTCGAGGAATTGTGTGGGACTGAAGTTTATTTGACAGCAGAGGGGAAGTTGGATTAAAGCGGCGTGTGTTTTGTTACCATGAGCCCTTCACCTCTTAAAACTTTACTGAGCGATATTTGGAAAACCCCACCCAGACACACACACACACACACACACACACACACACACACACACCCTGCTGGAGGAGAAGGTTTACTGCCCCACCCACACACACCCTGTTCCCAACATGCCTTTCACCCACATGCCACAAAACACTGTCACACAGAACTTTGTACATGTTTTCATTTGTTGAACACATGATGTAACACACGCTTCAGGACAGATCGTGTGTGTGCGCGTGTGTGTGTGCGTGTGTGTGTGTGTGTGTGCGCGTGTGTGTGCACACGACTGTAACCTTATAGTTTCTGTAATTTCAGAGTGAATATCATATTCCTCATGAAATAAAATAAAGAAAATGAAGCCTATTTTTAGGACCATTATAATTTTGTTCAATATGATCCTGGAGCACAAAACCAGTCATAAATCACACGGGTGTATTTGTAGCAATAGCCACTGTATGCGTCAAAATTATCGATTTTTGTTTTATGCCAGAAAACATTAGTATATTAAGTAAAGATCATGTTTATATCATAAATATATCAAAAATGTATTTTTGTGAGTGGATATGCATTGCTAAGGACTTCATTTGAACAACTTTAAAGGTGATTTTCTCAATATTATGATTTTTTGCACCCTCAGATTCCAGATATTCAAATAGTTGTAACGTGACTATTTTCTTTCTATCAAACTTTCTTTCTTTCTAGTTATTTTTTCTTTCTAGTCTACTAAACTTTTACATTTTGTTTCTATTCAGTTGTTTTTTTAATTTTTTATTTTATTTTCCTTTCTAGTTATTTTTTCTTTTGTACTTTTAATTTTTTACATTTTATTTCTAATCATTTGTTTTGTTTTTTTATTTTCTTAAATGCATTTTTTTTATTTGTTTATCATTGTTTGTTTTTTATTTTATCTTTCTAGTTATTTTTTCTTCATTTTACTTTTAATTAATTTTTTACATTTTATTTCTATTCATTTTTTATTTCTTTTATTTTTATCTCTTTCTTTTTTATTTTTCATTTGTTTATCATTTATTTGTTTGTTTGTTTTTATTTATTATCATTCTTTCTTTCATTCTATTTATGTTTAATTTATTTTTATTCTTAATTTATGTTTTTGTTTTTATTTTCCTATTTTATATATTTTTATTGGTTTCTTTATATTTATTTTTCTCATCTTTGTTTTTATATATTTATTATTTGTTTATTTATTTCTATTTTTGTTTGTCTTTCTTTCCTTTTTTTATTTTTGTTTTTAATTATTTTTGATTTACCCTCTCGGTAAATCATCTATGGAAAGCTTATTTATTCAGCTTTCATATGATATAGAAATCACAATTTCAAAAAATTTCGAAAATTTTGATCCAGGGTCACACACACACACACACACACACATATATATATATAAAATATATATATAAAAAAATTTTTTTTCTTCAAATAAATAAATAAATAAATATATTTTTATGTTTTTATTTCTCATTTTTCAGCTCAATTCAATTCAGACTTTGTTCTCATCTGATAGTTTTGCTGCTGTTAAATGGATAATATAACTTAATATTATTAATTATCTTTTAAACCCAACGGCGACAGTGAACTACAGTAAGGGAGAAAAAATGTTTGACTTTTATGTTGTTGCAACTTGCAAATCATTGAAATGCATTTAAGAGCGTCGGTCAGTGTTTAATGGTCAGCTGTTATCGAGAGTTTTATCAGCGTTCGGTTCAGGAATGTGACCTTGCTCCTGGTTTCTGTTTGAGGGAAAACATCTGTCCTGTAAACTGCTGGAGCTTGTAAATAAATCAAAGAATATTGGAGAGTTTCTCTGTTCTTCTACTTCAGGATTCTGTTACTGGCCGTTTCTTTGTCATTAACTGTGAAATTTACTATCAATTTCTGCGCGAAAACAGTTTCATCATCAGTGTCGAGTTTCGTTCACAGTTTTAAAGTTAGTCTGTTGTTATTCTAACGAGCTAGACTATGGATGTCATTTACATACTGAGATAAACGAGTGTGAAAAGAGCTAATCAAATGACAGTTCAGCAGAAACCTCTGAAAGCTGTTTGTATTCACACACACACACACACACACACACACACACACACACTGTTGCAATGCAAAAGCACTGAAGTTTAACCCTTGTTTCAGTCGTCAGGATTTGTTTCCACTCTTCCTCGTGGTTCTCCGGCAGTGAATGATGTGGGATATCTGCTGGATTACTGTACATTTCGTTTCTCTACAAGAATGTTTTTTTTGCGTAACACTCTTAGACAGTTCTCATAGACAGACTGATGATGTCACCGTTTCCCACAGTGCACTGGGATCAGTCGTGGCGTGTCTCTGTCTGTGCTGAGACTCTTGAAAAATAAATGCGGTTGTTTTGCATTTTTAATCCAGTTTAATTGTAGACTAATGAGTCACGGATGATGTCACGGCTGGTTCATTACAGAGTCACACTAAAAGTTTTTGAAAGAGTCTCTTCTGCTCACCAGGACTGCATTTATTTGATCACAAATACAGTAAAAACAGTGACATATTATTACAAATAACTGTATTGGAGTGATTTCTGAAGGATCATGTGACACTGAAGACTGGAGTAATGATGCTGAAAATCACAGGAATAAATTACACTTTACTATATATTCACATAGAAAATTGCCATTTTAAATTCTAATAATATTTCACAATTTTGCTGATTTTATTGCATTTTTAATTAAATAAATGTAGTCTTGGTGAGCAGAAGAGACTCTTTCAAAAACATTAAACATTCTTTGACTGGTGCTAGTGTATGATATCAATGAATGTTTATGAAATAAAATGTTTAATATCATGTGCATGTAGAAATGTCACATATGCATAATACAGAAATAGTAGTATGGTATGTTTAAAAGAGATATATTAAGATGCAGTGATGCATTTTAGGTGTTTGTGGCGAATGTTGAATTCAAAGTCATTTGCACACTGAAATGATTAACATGCAGCAAGACTTTCTCAAACGGCACGAGTTGATGATTAGTTAGAGGATGAAATAAAGATGTGTTGTGTTCAAGAGGAACTATTTTCACATGTTCATCTTTATGTTGCTGTTTGAGCATGAAAAAGAGTTTCTGAACTCCCTGAAATTGAGTTTTCTTCACAATATTCCTCATTTAAATAATTTATGCACAGAATAAAGGGGCGGGGCCTGGTTGAGTTAGTTAGTAGTGTGTTGAAACTGGCGGTTATGGTAAGGGGCGGGGCATTTCCCAAACACCAATCACAACACACTGCTCCAGCCGACCAATCAGAGCACATTGTGCTTTTCAGAAGGAGGGGCTTCATAGAGACAGGAACTAAACAGAGCATTACTGACAGACTGGGAAGAGAGGAGCTGCAACAATGAGGAAAATAATCAACATTCAATATAGTAGAGCACAAAAACAACATCTAGAGCATAATGTGGCTTCTTTAAGATGGAGGCAGGAGACGAGTGAGATGTTGTGATTGTAGGAGCAGATCAGACAGATTGAAGTCTTCTGTCCGTGTTTTTCTCCCATCTGGGACTGAAAATCTCCCAGCAGCTCTGAGGTCCAGCTCCGTCTGAGTCCATTAGTCGTGTGTGTGTGTGTGTGTGTGTGTTATAGTGGCACTTAATCAGATGAAATCATCTATTGTATGATTGTGTGTGTTTGTCAACAGTGTTTTGCTGAAGAGGACTGAGAAACTGAAGAGTAACAGCAGAAAAACACCATGTGAGTCTTTCATTAACACGCATTATTCATGACAGATCACTGGAATATGAATATTTATTGAGATATGTACATCGGTTTCACAACTATTGGAATGTACATGAAGTAATAATCTGTTCAGAGTTATATAATGCTATAATGTTTGTTCACACACACACACACACACACACACACACACACACACACACACACACACACAGAGGAGCTGCATTACACAACGCATTAGATGTAATTATCATAATTTGCAGACAAATATAATATCAGGATGTGTGTCCAGAAGTTTAAGTGACAAATCAGACTGATCCCAGCATGCTTTGCTGCAGACTTGATCTGTGTATTAGTGTGTGTTGTAAGTGTGTGTTGTTCTGATCTCTGTGTAAACATACATCATGTGCTACTTTTCTTTCTTTCTTTCTTTCTTTCTTTCTTTCTTTTTCTTTTAATTAAATTTTTACATTTTATTTCTATTCATTTGGGGGGGGGGTTCTTTCTAGTTATTTTTTCTTTCTTACTTTTAATTATTTTTTTTACATTTTATTTCTAATGATTTGGGTTTTTTTCTTTTTTTATTCTCTTAAATGCATTTTTTGTTTTTGTTTTTATTTGTTTATCATTATTTGTTTGTTTTTGTTTTTATTTATTGTATCTTTCTAGTTATTTTTTCTTAATTTTACTTTAGATTTTTTACATTTTATTTCTATTAATTAGTTTGTTATTTTATTTTTATCTTTCTTTTTTATTTTTGTTTGTTTTTAGTTATTAATGTTTCTTTAATTCCTTTGTTGTTTAATTTATTTTCATTTTTAATTTATTTTTATTTTCTTTCTTTTATATATTCTTTATTGGATTCTTTCTTTCTATTTATTTTCTTATCTTTGTTTTATATATTTATTATTTGTTTATTTATTTTATCTTTATTTTTTATTTTTATTTGTTTATCATTTATTTTTTGTTTATATTTATTTATTATTAATTATTGTTTCTTTCATTCCTTTTTTGTTTATTTATTTTTTGTTTATTTTTTATTTCTTTTGTATATTTTTTTATTGGTTTCTTTCTATTTATTTTTCTTATCTTTGTTTTATATATTTATTATTTGTTTATTTATTTTTATCTTTCTTTTTTATTTTTATTTGTTTGTTTGTTTTTTTATTTATTATTAATTATTGTTTCTTTCATTCCTTTTTTGTTTATTTATTTTTTCTTTATTTTTTATTTCTTTTATATATTTTTTTTATTGGTTTCGTTCTTTCTATTTATTTTTCTTATCTTTTGTTTTATATATTTATTATTTGTTTATTTATTTTTGTTTTTGTTTGTCTTTCTTTCCTTTTGTTACTTTTGTTTTTCTCTCTCTCTCTCTCTCTCTCTCATTCCTCTATAATCCCTCATTCCAGCAGCTGTTACGGTCAAATTAACTCTTTAACAGGACCCTGATTTGCATTTTAACCCTGTTAATGGTTGTTGGTAGTCTTTGTTCTGTGGCTGACATGAGCGGCGAGCGTCTGTCAGTAAATCCCTCTCGAAGTGTCCTCGATTCACCTTCATTAGCCACACAAATCAAGTCGAAGCACATCTCTGTGTTCAGGGCGTGTCTCCTTCCTCCTTACAGTAAATTTACTGTCCTTTAAGAACTTCTCGCTCATCATATCTGATCTCTATTGTGGCGTCGTGTTGGGTTTGGCTCGGCTCTTTTTTTTTGTTGTTGATTTATTGCATCGACTTGCATTTGAAACTGAAATTAGTCTGGTCCGTCTTTCAGAACTGACTCAAGTTGTTACTTGTCGTGGGAAATTCATGACAGTCCGCCAGAACGCTTGTGAAATAATCGCTTGATTTCCTCGGAAGAATGAACCAGCATCCATGTAATCCCATGAGCACTAAATGTGTTGCTCAGCCTTTATGATTCCTGTGCCTTTATTTGAGGACAAAGTGGTTTAATGTGAACTGAAGCGACGTGTTATTGTGTGTTCAATCCTTCACATTGTTTCCAGCAAAGCAATTCAAATAGAAACTAAACCATTAAATCAGAGATAATAAACATTTGATATTCAGGTGATTTCTGCAGTGTTTCTGTCAGCTGCTCATAACAACAAATCATTCATAATTTCATAATTAATCACATGTAGTTCTGCAGGCCTCAGCGCAGCTTTATTCTCACCATATTGAACTTCTTCATCATCTTTTGTTCTTCTGTATTCCTGAAGTTTTTGTTCACTCCATCACTGGTTATTTCTGTCCTGTTTGTCTTTTGTCCCTGGAAAGAAACGATCGGCAGATCTCACCTCATAAATTAACACGGATGTGATTGGAAAGGACCGATCCGTTCGCACCTGTTTCAGATGGAGACGCTCTCGTCTCATTATCCAGCCTCATCTGTCGCTCACATGGAGTCTGATTGGTCGAGAGAAGCTCAGCGTGATACTGTGACTGTTTGGCTTGAATTCACAGTAGTAGTGCTGTTCGTCAATCATCACTAGTGCTGGAGCTTATAGTGCGCTGATGGAAACCTCTAGTGCCAAGTGTTAACCCTAATAGCCTAAAACACTCACAACACCCTAGCAACTGCATAGCAACAGCCTGAAAACGGTCAGAATACTCTAGCAACTGCATAGCAACAGCCTAAAACACTGAGAACACCCTAACAACTTCACAGTAACGGCCTGAAACACTCAGAACACCCTAGCAACTGCATAGCAACAGCCTAAAACACTCAGAACAACCTAGCAACTGCATAGCAACAGCCTGAAAACAGTCAGAATACCCTAGCAACTGCATAGCAACAGCCTGAAACACTCAGAACAACCTAGAAACTGCATAGCTACAGCCTAAAACACTCAGAACACCCTAGCAACTGCATAGCAACAACCTAAAACGCTTAGAACACCCTAACAACTTCATAGTAACAGCTTATACAGCTCAGAACACCCTAGCAACTGCATAGCAACAGTCTAAAATACTGAGAACACCCTAACAACTTCATAGTAACAGCCTGAAACACTCAGGACACCCTAGAAACTGCACAGCAACAGCCTAAAACACTCAGAACACCCTAGCAACTGCATAGCAACAACCTAAAATGCTCAGAACACCCTAACTACTTCATAGTAACAGCTTATGAAGCTCAGAACACCCTAGCAACTGCATAGCAACAGGCTAAAATACTGAGAACACCCTAACAACTTCACAGTAATGGCCTGAAACACTCAGAACACCCTAGAAACTGCATAGTAACGACCTAAAACACTCAGAACACCCTAGAAACTGCATAGTAACAACCTAAAACACTCAGAACACTCGAGCAACTGCATAGCAACAACCTAAAACGCTTAGAACACCCTAACAACTTCATAGTAACAGCTTATAA
Organism: Ancherythroculter nigrocauda; assembly: GCA_036281575.1. Lineage (NCBI taxonomy): Eukaryota > Metazoa > Chordata > Actinopteri > Cypriniformes > Xenocyprididae > Ancherythroculter > Ancherythroculter nigrocauda. The sequence continues at coordinate 35,903,307 of VTFQ01000017.1, forward strand.
AGCTCAGAACACCCTAGCAACTGCATAGCAACAGCCTAAAACACTCAGAAAACCCTAGAAACTGCATAGCGACAGCCTAAAATGCTTAGAACACCCTAACAACTTCATAGTAACAGCTTATAAAGCTCAGAACACCCTAGCAACTGCATAGCAACAGCCTAAAACACTCAGAAAACCCTAGAAACTGCATAGCGACAGCCTAAAACGCTTAGAACACCCTAACAACTGCATAGCAACAGGCTAAAATACTGAGAACACCCTAACAACTTCACAGTAACAGCCTGAAACACTCAGAAAAAACTAGCAAAAAAACTGAATACCTTAGTAACTGCATAGAAACAGCCTAAAACACTCCGAACACCCTAGCAACTGCATAGCAACAGCCTAAAACACTCAGAAAACCCTAGAAACTGCATAGCGACAGCTTATAAAGCTCAAAACACCCTAGCAACTGCATAGCAACAGGCTAAAATACTGAGAACACCCTAACAACTTCACAGTAACAGCCTGAAACACTCAGAAAAAACTAGCAAAAAAACTGAATACCTTAGTAACTGCATAGAAACAGCCTAAAACACTCAGAACACCCTAGCAACTGCATAGCAACTGTCAAAAAACACTCAGGACACCCTAGCAACTGCATAGCAACTGTCAAAAAACACTCAGGACACCCTAGCAACTGCATAGCAACAACTTAAAACACTCAGAACACCCTAATAAGGGAAATTGAAATATTCCCAGGGTTCCTTACGAGGGCAAAACAAAGTTGTGATGTGTGTGTGCATCTCTCTCGACCTTCTGCCCGCTCCCTGTGGGCGTCTCTTGGCTTTCTGAGAGGTTTATTTGCTGAGAACTGACCTCTCGTCTCGTGTCCTCTGGGCGCCACGTTTCCTTCAGACGACTTTCTCTGGAGTCATCCAGGAGAAAACAAACACAGATTCATCACATATGGGATTGAGATGGATTATGCAATATTGACATTATATCATGACCTTACTGTTTTTTTGAATGTATTCATAAGACACTTCAGTTCACCTCGTGTCTAAAAGCACCAGTTGTTTGTGGTTTACTGAACTTCTGCTTTTCCCAGGTGTCTGAATTCTCGTTTTCCATGCGATCGTTGTGTCTGTCTGAGCGAGGGCGGCTGATTGTGATGTGTGTAGTGTGTGTTAGCGAGCCGTCAGGGGCCGCGGGAGCCCGGTGGGGTCGTACGCTGGGGTATTCACGGACCTCATTTCCAAACGCACTGTAAACAAGAGGTTAAAGGAGGTTCAGAGGCGGCTGCGTTGAGCAGATGCTCGCGGCTTACACACAAACACACGTCCAATTCTCGATCGGATCGCTGTCGTGTGCCAAAAGTGACGTCCGGCCTATAGGAAATCTGACATCTTCATCCTTCTTTCAAATATTATTAAGAGTTTGTAAGCATATTGTGTAGTTGTGCTTGCATTCGATTGTTTTATTTGTGATAATAACTCGGTGAAACATGACAAATTGTGCGACATAATTTTTGTACATATAACAATACAAAGAAATTATGAATGTATGCAAAAAAAATTTTTTGTAGCTGTAGTTTGTCAGATAAATAGTTTAGAGTTTTGTTCTTCATGCATATTTAAAATATTTTAAAAATATTTTCCTCATATTTTGATGTTTAATCAAACTTGTAGGGTCATTAAACACAAATTTCCCCTCTGGACGTCACTTTTGGCCACTGCTGTAGATATTTTAATGATTTTCTCCATAATCTCAGTCTTTTATCTTAATATTTTTCCTTTATGCTGAGGTTTTATAGAGTATCACAGTCCTTTTAAGCTATTATATCCATGTTTTACTCTGTAAATTGCACTGATTATTATTAGTATAAATAGTTCAGATGAATAGAATCAATGATAATGTGAAATAATGCATCTTACTGATTACTGATCAATATTACTGGTTACTCTACATTACTGATCTATATTAACTGATCACCTGGTTTGTTTTTAGAGTTTCAGAAGAGATTCTGAAGCACATCTGCGAGATTTTTCCTCTCGTATACTTTGAATACGATCCGTTTTGTGCTTTGAGAGGTGATGGTCACTTCATAGAGCACACTTTACAGTGCTTTCCTCCACTGATGTGTGCAAACACATCGCCCTCTAGTGGAGAAACCACAGACTGCAGACAGAGCTTGTCAATGCATCTTTTGAGGAATGATTCTGCAGAAATTGTATATATTTTTTTAAATTGTAGGACGGATATTTAGTGTGTTTATCTAACCTTTCAGTGAGAAATGTGCTTAATTGTCATGCAAATAAAGTCACTATGTAATGTTGTTTTTTGGGATGCTTCATGCTCCAGATGTGCGTTTATTTTATTCTCCATTGTCTTTGTGTTGTAGTTTTATCTCCAGAGCTGCTGAAGTGCATCGTGGGCAACACCTCCGGCTTGTGTTTACGGGAGCAGGATTGCTGGGAAAAGACATCTGGAGAAACTGAACCAACTGAGTGACAAACTGACCAACGGGATGCCCGGAATGAGTGCGCAGGAAACCAGCACGGTAAAAACAAACCTCTGAACAACACCGATATAAACACACATCAGCACATCCGGACCATTCGCCGTGTTTCTTTGCATCTCTTCATTTAAGAGTGTTTATTAACAAAATTAAATGGTCACAAATCTTACGTTTAAAAAAAAAAAATTATAGCAGGAAATGATGTCACCGTAATTAAGCAAGCTTATGATATATTGGAGCTTCAATTTCAGATTTTAAAAAATATATTACACTTCTTACACTCTAAATCTATATGAAGAAATGGGTAACTTGTGGCTCTTACAATGACCATAAATAGTAATATATTGTAAGTGTGTGTGTGTCTTTTGATATGTATTCCTCTAAACTGCTCCAGATGTTGCTGATGTTGAGCGTGGATCTCACGGAGCATCTGTCCGCTCACCTGGCAGCTTCTCACGCTCTTCTCCTCCGTCACGTCTCGTTTTTTTCTCATTCTCCATGTGTTGTCATTCAGGGACACATTCTGTTGTTTCGCTCTTTTCTCCAGAGATTTTGACGTCGTCTTTTGATGTTGAGGAACATTAGTGGGATTTTATTGCTGATGAATTAGATTTGTAAAACCCGTGTGTTAATAATAAAGAGGCTGATATATAGGAAGAAGGCAAACTGACAAACTCAGATGTTCTTAAAATTACTCAAGAAGCAGAATTACTTCAGATATTAAGTCTCTGAAAAATTGATCAAAATGAAATGTTTAAGCTTAAAATGAGCAAATATCTGCAAATAGGGTCAGAAAAATACTCATTTTTGCAGTGCATATTGTTTTATCATGCATACGGCAGTTATGCTTTATGAATACATTACTAGAGTGTGTGTGTGTGTGTGTGTGTGTGTCAATCATCACTATCGCTGTAACATTTAGTCGGTGTCTTCACTTAAAGCCTTTATATATAATGCACTATTTTAATGCATAGTATGATTTCATGAATAATTGTAACCATAATTCGTATATATTCATTGTTACACATTTTGAAAGTATAATGCATTAAAACACATGACAATTTCAGATGTAACAAGGAATCTGCAGATGTTATAATTGCAGTTATTTATAATGCATTATGATAAATACCTTTGTAATGCATTATACATAAAGGCTTTAAGTGTTAGC
>VTFQ01000017.1:35909474-36099474 GCA_036281575.1 Ancherythroculter nigrocauda
AATTATGTGAAATATTTTAGTAATTCCAGTATTTTGCGTGTGTGAGACACATGTTTGTCTGAGATTGTGTGTCGTGTTTACAGACGTCCGGCTGTTTGGGATTTTATTATTTTAACCCTGTAAAGCCTGATATATAAATAATAGTCAGTTTGGAAATGGAAAGTGTTTTTTGATGCTCATATAGTGAGAATAAACAGCTCAGATTTATTCAAACTGAGCAGAAATGCATTTTTGTGCAGATGCTGATATTTATATGATCAGATGTTTGTAATGTGAATCTGAGATCTTCAGTCTGAAGCGTCAGTCGGACGGCAGGAGGTCGTGTGCCACAGGTTTGATCATGTCGAGGTCTTGCAGACTGTGACTGATACAGCAGGTTTATAGGGTTCAGAAGGGATTGTGAGTGAGTATCAGAGCTGATATAATTCATTTATCGCCTCTCGTTGTTCCTGATCCCTCTGAGCTCAGAGTAACATGTCAGAACGCAATCGCATTTGTCCGGAGCGCTGACACATGATCTCACTGTCCACATGAGCCTGTCTGATCCAGAGCAACACTGAATCCTCACAGAATTACACACACACACACACACACACACACACACACACACACACACACACACACACACACAATAATCTCTTCATCTACAACTGAGACACAATCCACATGCTGTCTGTACTAAATCACGAGCAGGATTACTATAATATATATATATATATATATATATATATATATATATATATATATAAATATACACACATTTTGTAAATATCACCACCAATCACATAAATTTACATTTTATTTTCTTTGCCTAAAGGAAAATAACACATGATATAAAAAAAATTTAAAAATTTAATTTTATGTAATTGTTAAAAAAACACAGCAAGACAATAATATAATATATAAATTATATATAATATATATTCTATAAATGCACAGTATTTTGAAAATAGACATAATGTTAAAGGTGCATGGATATTATACTGTTTTTTGGTGGTTTGAAATTGTTAAAAAGTCCTTAAAAAATCTTCCAAAATAATGATGCAATGTATGACTGACAGATAAAAATATATTTTTAAATTATTTACAATTCTATAATTATTCTATAATATTTTTATATGTGAAAATAATTATTTAAATAATTATTTTGTTCATATTGTAAATACTTTTAAATAATTTACATATTTATTAGTTCTATATTAATTTTATATATCTTTTTAATATAATTTCTATATTTTTACCTATATTTTTACAATTTATAATTTTGCATAAATATTTTATATATATATATATATATAAAATTTACTGTAAAAAATATATAAAAATATTCATGTAAAATTATAAATTGTAAAAATATATAATAATAAAAAATATATATATAATTTATAAAAAATATGTAAATTTATATATATATATTTGAAAAAAAAAAAAAAAATATATATATATATATATATATACATATATATATAATTTTTTTTTTTTTCCCTAAATGTTTTTTGCTGTGTGTTGGTTTTTTTTTTTATTCCTTAATTTTAATTACTTTGCATTAAATATAATAATAAATGCTCACTATTTCTTGTGGATTTTCAAACTATGCATTCATGCATGCTTTTTTGGTGTAAAATTACCCAGAACCCCTTGCACAACAGAAGACTGAAGTTTAGGCCGAAACTGCCAATATATGAATGTGAAATGATCATATTTATATGCTAACACAAACGCTGCAGCTGCTGTGGTGTCAAGGTAGTTGAATCTCCAAACATTGGATTAATATCTATTTACATACTCAGAATTATGGAAAAACTGATTTAATGATTTATTTGAGAGATGCATTTTTGGTGTTTTTTCCGTCTGGGTGAAACTGTGCTTGTGTATTTCATGTTCTGTCGTAATATGGACACAACTGCCATTAGATGGGCGTCTCGTGTACTTTCCCTCAGCAATATAACGGTTGCACAACCCGTGTGGGAATGTTTCTTCAGAACAGTGTGTGTTCAAACAGAGTGATGTGTTTCTCAGGGAACAGAGAGGAAAGACTCAAAGCACAACACAAACGCTCCAAAACAGCCGTCCAAAGGAAGGAGCGTCACCCTGGAGGACGAGGACTGGAACTGGGCGGCCAATAAGAAGGCGGCGCTGAACGGCGGATCCAATCTGACGCGATCGGGAAGCGTTAAAGACCTCATTTACAGGTTCGACGGAACCAACGGGTCGCTGCCTCGGCTTGGGTCGCTGAAGGTCAAAAGTCAAGATGTGAGCGGTCGGGATACCGGGAAAATGAGACATGAAAGCAAAGAAAGAGGGAAGAACCAGAACCCGGTGTCATCCGGAGAAATATCAGATGCTAAATCACAAGAAGCCTCAGAGCAGAAACGCCCCGCCGCAGAGAAGACGACAGAAGACAAGACCAAACACACCAAAGATGGCAAGAAGAACCGCAGCACAGATAGTCCGGACGCCTCTGTTCCCGGGCCGGTAAGTCCGGTATCGGACGGCCGCGCTGCTTCACTGCGAACCTCCACACGCCTGACACGCTCCAATCTGTCAATCACCCGTTTGATTTCCAGCTGCACGCTTGATCAATCCACCTCCATACTAACCAATCAACACACTGTCCTGATGTTTGAGTGTCTGTCTGCGCATGAGCAGTGCGACTCTGCTGGAACTCACATACGGTTATAGTTTCTTCTAATATTAGTTTTTATTTTTATTTTATATAAATTTAAAGTTTTAGTAATTTTTTTTTCTTTGTCATTTTTATTATTATTATTTTTTTTTTTTTTTTTTTTTTTTTTTTTCAATAAGCCTACATTTTTATTTCAGTTTTATTTTAGTTATTTTAATAGTAATTTTAGTAAATTTTAATTCATTATGGTCAAAATTTATGAACATGTTTTTATGGTTTCAGTTTTAGTTAGTATTATTTTAGTGTAATTGAGATACTATTATTTTTTTAATTAATATATTTAAAATAGTTATTTTTTTTATATTTCCCATTTTCAGTTTAAATTTTTAAGTTTTAGTAATTTGTTGTTTTATTTTTTTATGTCTCTAGTTTGTATTAATTTTTATTTGTTTTAGTTATTTTAGTACTTCAAATTAAACTAAACAAAAATTATAATTGTTGCCGTAGCAGCTAGCTGAAGTAGTTTGAAAAGTTCTTTTTATATTTATTTTATTTTATTTCTATTCTTTTTTTATTATTTAATATATTATTTTATTTTATATTTAACTTATTTTTTATTTTGATATTTTTACATTGATTTTTATTTTATTTTTATATTTATTTTAATTTTAAACAGTTTTAGAATTTTTATTTATTATTATTATTATTTATATATTTTTTTATGTCTATATTTTTTTTATTAATTTTTATTTCAGTTTTAGTTATTTTAGTACTTTAAAAATAGTTTTTATTTTCTTATATTTCCCATTTTCAGTTTAAATTTTGAAGTTTTAGTAATTTTGCTTTTTTGTTATTTTAATTTTTTTTTTGTCTCTAGTTTTTATTAATTTTTATTTTAGTTCTTTTAGTACTTCAAATTAAACTAAACGAAAAAGATAAATGTTGCCGTAGCATCTAGCTGAAGTAGTTTGAAAAGATTTGCTTTTTTTTCTTTTATTTTGTTATTTTATTTATTTTTTTGTTTTATTTTTTGTTATTTATTTTATTTTATTTATTATTTATTTTATATTTTTTATTTTATTTTTACTGTAATTGAGATACTATTATAATTTTCACTTAATTTTATATTGATTTTTATTTCTTATATTTATATTTATTTTAATTTTAAACAGTTTTAGTAATTTTATGTTTTTTGTTTTTTTTTAATATGTCTATATTTTTTATTAATTTTTATTTCAGTTTTAGTTATTTTAGTACTTTGATTTAAACTAAACAAAAGTGGGAAATTTTCGGATTTAAGATTAACAGAATATTTTCTGCGCATGAGCGCTTTAGATGTGCATGTGTGTGTTTGTTGTGTGTTTGTTTGTAACTACACAACACATCTGATCTGTTGTAATCTGTGTGCACTTGTTTTGATTCGTGCTGATTTTGGAAGTTCAGTTCCTCAAACACCAACACTACCGTCTCTCAAGCCGCTCTCTTTTCTTACCCAGCATTCCCACTACAACGGCGAGAAGCAGCACAGCAGTCCTCAGTCTGATGACGAGCCCTCGACCCCTAAAGCCCGTCCCAACCCAAAGTACCAGCTCTTCCTGGGCTCCAACGGCTCCGTCGCCTCCAATGGTTCGGTGGGGGACGGCGGCGGTCCGGTCGGCGGCGGGACCAACGGGAATCTCATGAGGATCAGTTCCGCCATGCGCGGGTCCATGGAGTCGCTGTCGTCACGGGACTGGGACAGCATGTCCGACAGGGTGAGTGTCCGTCTGTGCTTTTTAAAAAAATTATTATTGAAATATATATAAAATTATCTTTATTTTTGCTGTGTGAGAGGTGATACTAATTTGAATATAACATGTTGATCATAAAACGAGCCATTTTGTTTAGTTTTGAATAACTGTTTTTCTTCTATTATAGGAAATTATTCATTTTAATATTACTCTGGTGTCCATTTAAAAAGCGTCATGATGATTGTGACATGCTCTGTACAGTAATGCTCTGTGTTCTTCAGATGGGCGGCTTTGAAAGTCCTCCCCGGGTTTTCAACAGTCCATATGCGACGCTGTCATTGGACTACAATCCCATCAACAGGATGTCTGATTTTAAGGTAAATATCCATCACGTCCTGCTGCAGAAGATGTTTATGTGTGAGTGTGTGTCCCTCTAGTGGACAGAACATGTAATGGACGCTCAGTGTCCTGCAGTGGGACATACAGTGCTGCTTAACTGTCCTTAACATTGATTTTCTAATTCTTTTTTACAATTATTATAGCTTTTATGACTTCATATTAATCCAGTCTACTAAAACTCCACATGTCACACTGCAGGATTATTGAATATTGTTCTCAATGTATTTGAATCTGTATGTCAGACACAGGAAGTGATGTCACCTACCATCTCTGAGACGAACCTCTTCGGTCTGAACAGAAGCGCGAGTCCCGTCAGCAGTCCAGCTCTGAATCATCGCTCGCGGATCGGCTACGACAGTCTGACCCGCAGACGAGACGTGAGCGTGAGTTTATAAACTTCCTTCACTCTGAAATCAGTATTGTATATTATGGATATATATTTCATGAGATTTTTGAAAAACACAGCCAAAAATAATATTATGTGTTTGTGTGTGTTTATTTATTTATTTCAATAATATTTGAAGTATTATATATATTATTTCAAATATTATTGAAATGTAATATTAATTATATACTAAAACATTATTATAAGTTCTATATTAAAATTCTATATTATTACGTATATATATATATATATATATATATATATATATATATAAAATATTATTATTAGTAGTAGTATTTAAATAAAATACAATTTAAATAAAACAAAAATAGTTAAATATTAACATTAATTATAATTTTATATTTATTAAATTCGTAATATATTTATGTATTTATATGTATAATAAAATAACTTAAATTTTATATATATATATATATATATATATATATATATTATTTCAAATATTATTGAAATAAGTATTAATTATATACTAAAACATTATTATATAAGTTATATATTAAAATTCTATATTATGTATATATATAATTTATTATTATTATTTAAATAAAATACAATTGAAATATTTAAATTTAAAATAAAAAATAGTTAAATATTTACATTAATTATAATTTTATATTTATTAAATTAGTAATATATATATATATATATATATATATATATATATATATATACATATATATATATATATATATATATATACATATATATATATATATATATATATATATATATATATATATATAATTTCAAATATTATTGAAATAAAGTATTAATTATATACTAAAACATTATTATATAAGTTATATATTAAAATTCTATATTACGTGTATATATAATTTATTATTATTATTTAAATAAAATAAAATTTAAATATTTAAATTTAAATAAAATAAAAAATAGTCAATATTTACATTAATTATAATTTTATTTTATTAAATTAGTAATATATTTATTTATATGTATAATAAAATAACTATATATATATATATATATATATATATATATATATATATATATATATTTATATATATATATATACAAACAATATGTATATTGATTCATATATCTGTATATGCATGTAATTAAATAACTGACTATTTAAAATAAATAATTATAATTCTGTTTTTATATATATATATATATAATTATTTGTTATATTTAATATATTATTATTTGTTTATAAATAATTATTTAACAATTTTATATATATGTATATTTAATTATTATTGAAGTAAAATATTGAAACCATAAATGGACACTTTATGTCCCAGCAGTTCCCAGCAAAAATAAAAAGTAAAATGAATAAGTATCTGAACTCCTGTTTTTCTCCTAAAGGCCACACCAAGTCAGCTCATGCATCGAAACAACCAGCCGAGCAAGCGGGATTTCGTCCAGGAGTTGACCAAACAGCTGGACGACTGTCGCAGGGTCAGTATGATAGTCTTCGTCTGCTGTTTTCCAGAGGTTTTGTCCACTGGAAATTGTTGAGAATAACTGAAGTGTTTTGCTCAGTGTTTTGTTGAGGTCAATGCAAAAATGCTGATTACCCTTAATAAGTCTTGATTCATGTGCCACAGAGGAACCAGTTCCTGGAAGCGGAGAGCATCGAGCTGGAAAAGGAGAGGAATCAGATCCGCTTCGAGATGCGCGGTCTGCTGGTGAACAATGAAGATCTGCTGCGGACCAACACACAGATGCAGGGAGAGATGAACCGGCTCCGAGAGAGGATCGTCGAGTTAGAGAGCAACAACAACGTGATGCAGGAGCGCTTCAAACAGATGGAGGTACACACACACACACACACACACACACACATCGACAGAGCGCAACACTCGCTTCTGGAAGAACAACTCCATTCATTTTCTCCACTGGGAAATAAATTATAAACTGCTAGTCAGCCCTACTGTGAGCTCGAGGTTGTTAATCGATGGTATTTGCTTCTGCTGAAGCTGTAAGCAAGCATTATTTCAGCTTAGGTTTAAAATAATCATGTTTAAGTGGAATTCATGATGAAAAACTACAATACCCATGATGCTGTACAGAAAATACACCAATCAGAGACTTGAAACAAGCAAAAAGTGCTCTTTAGCTCCGCCCACTCTATGAAGCACTGTGAGTGACGTATAATAATATAGAATATATATGCATATTTTGTGATAAACGTAATATATTTTTATTTATATAATAAACATTTTTAAATGAGCAGTTTCTATCATTCTTATTTAGAATACGCTGTTTGCAATGCTTCATGGGATTGTAGTTCTTTTGCTCTATTAAGTTCAGTCTTGTATTTTCAAATACTTTTTTGCTTCAAATCAAAGTTTGTGATGTTGTGATTCTCCTCGTAGCCGGTTGGTTTGGTTCAAGACTTTGTTTTAAATTCCTATGGGAGAAATGAACGGGAAAAATACTTCCAGAACCAGCGCCGCTGAAAAAGTGGGCGGCACTAATGCACTCTATAGAGGCGTGATCAGGTGATGGAGATGATTGACGTGTGTGTGTGTGTGTGTGTGTGTGTGTGTGTAGATCGAGCTGAAGGAGGCGCGTGAGGTGATGGTGGAAGCAAACACTCAGGAATACGCCTTCAACTTCCTGCAGCAGACGCTCAAGAACAAAATACAAGACACAGAGGTGCGTACGAGTGCCGCCATCACAAACAGACTCTTTAATTTTTTATAATTTCTTCTTTAAATAAACTTACCAACCCCAAACTTTTAAATGCTAGTGTGTATAATAATATATTCATGGCAGGGTTATTATTGTTAATTAAAACTTTAAAAATTAATTACTTGAAATAAAATATTTTACAATATTTTAACATTAACTGAAGTAAAATTTTATATATATATATATATCTTTTTCTTCTAGTTTCAGCCAGGGCAACATTTCTCATTTTCTCAAAAATGGCAATTTTTTTATTATTATTATTATTATTATATAATTTTATATTATTTATAAAAACTATATAGACATATTTAAAAAAAAATACTAAAAATATAAATAAATAAAATAATAATTGATTATTTAAAAAAATAAATATAAAATTAACAATTAAGATAAAAAATATATTAAATATCATCTTTTTCTTCTAGTTTCAGCCAGGGCAATTAGTTTTATTATTATTATTATTATTATTATTATTATTATTATATAATTTTATATTATTTATAAAAACTATATAGACATATTTAAAAAAAAAAAAAAAAGAAGAAGAAGAAAGAAAAACAAATAAAAAAAAAACCCAAAATTACTAAAAATATAAATAAATAAAATAAAAAATGATTATTTAAAATTAAAAATTAACAATTAAAAATAAAAATATATTAAATATCTTGTAGTTTCAGCCAGGGCAACATTTCTCATTTTCTCAAAAATGGTAATTTGTTTTTATTTTATTTTATTATTATTATTATTATTATATAATTGTATATAATTTATAAAAACTATATTGACATATTTAAAAAAATAAATAAATAAAATTACTAAAAATATAAATAAATAAAATAATAATTGATTATTTTAAAAAAAATATATATAAAATTAACAATTAAAAATAAAAATATATTAAATATCATCTTTTTCTTCTAGTTTCAACCAGGGCAATTTGTTTTATTATTATTATTATTATATAATTTTATATTATTTATAAAAACTATATAGACATGTTTTTAAAAAAAAAGAAGAAGAAAGAAAAACAAAACAAAAAAATTACTAAAAATATAAATAAATAAAATAAAAAATGATTATTTAAAATTAAAAATTAACAATTAAAAATAAAAATATATTAAATATCTTCTAGTTTCAGCCAGGGCAACATTTCTCATTCTCTCAAAAATGGCAATTTGTTTTATTATTATCATTATTATATTATATAATTATTATTTTCATTATTATCAGTCATTATTTCTTCTCTGTTGTTTCATTCCTATTATCATGCAAATAAACTCCACAAAATGCTTTTCAAAAATCCCTCAGAAAATTAGCAGTAACATAATTTAATAAGGAAATGTAAAATTAGGGGAAATGCTAAATATCATCAAGCAAAATCTAGAAAATGGTTATTGAAAGATCATCTTTGCATCTATGCTTTCTATATTTTGTGTGATGTAAAATCATTAAAAATCCATGTTTTCTGATCTGTGTGTTTCTTCAGGAAGCTCTGGAGAAACAAACTCAACACACTCAGACTCTGTCTGAAAAACTGTGGCTCACTGAACGCAGTCTGGAGGAGCTGGAGCTGGAGAAGGAGAACAAAGCCAAGAAAGCTCTAGAACTCGGCAACAGTGTGTTCAGACTGGAGACGGAGGTACACACACACACACACACACACACTTGATGACATCAGTAAAAAAGCAAAGTTGTTTCAGAGAGTATGAAGATGACTGAAGAAAGTGTGTGTGTGTGTGTGTGTGTCAGTTGTCAGACGCTCTCCAGGAGGCGAATCAGGCACGAGCGGAGCTGAGTTTGCAGCAGAAGCTGCGGGCCGACGCTCATCTGAGGGTGGAGGAGCTGGAGGAGAGCGTGCTGGAGAAGGACCAGGAGCTGCTGCGCCTCACACAGATCGTCAGCAGACTGCAGGGAGAGGTCAGACACGCCACAGAGCAGCACTTTATTCAGAGAGGACACTTTAAACTGAACACATTTATAATGTTACAAAAGATTCCATTTCAAATGGAAATGTGTGTGTGTGTGTCTGTGCAGGTGACGGATAAGCTGAGCGATAAGGAGCAGACTCTGGAGGAGGAGATCCAGCTGCGGGAGCGTGTGCAGCTGCAGTGCAAACAGGCCGAGAGGACGGTGGAGGATCTGCGCATGGAGCTGCAGACGCTCAGCCAGTCCAGAGACGAGCTCTCCAAACAGCTCAAACTAGCACAGGTACACACACCGCATCATCTGTCTGTGTGTGTGTGTGTGTGTGTGTTCACTACTGTCTAGTGAAGTCTCTTCTCGCTTTATACAGTACAGATTATAGAGTTAGTGTTAAACAGGAAAATCAATGATGCAGATTCAGCTGTAAAGTGGCTCTAAAATGACAATATTGTGATGATTCAGATCAGTTCTGTTCAAGTTTTGTTCTCATCCAATAGTGTCAGTGCAGTCAAATCAATAATATTACTGGATATTGTCTGTGTTTGTGAAAAACTGTTTGAAAGATCATCAAACTGCCTATTTACATATTATTTGCATTAGCGATGCATCAAAAAAATATTCAAGACTGAAATGACCAAAGTTAAAAAAAAAAAAATTTAGTTAGCCGAAAACGAAAAATATTCATTTATTTATTTGATTATTAATTATTTAATCAAATATATTTAATAATAAGCATTCAAAGTTGTATATAAAATATTAAAGGCATTTTTATATCAGCTTTTTCCTATGTTAATTTGTTGTTGAAATATAAATATTTATTCATTCATTAAATAATGAAGACAACATGTTTAGAAATAAATACATAAAAATAAGAAAAGAAAAATGAATATATAAATACATTTATTAATTAATAAATTATATTAGATTACATATTCATTATTTTATTAATTAATTATTTTAAAACAAATATATTATATTTCATATACAATGTATTGTACATTTATTAATAAATTATTTATTCTTATTTTTAAAATTATTTGTTACAATTTACTATATTACATATTATTATTTTTATGTAATATAATATATATTTCTTTTAAAATAATTAAATAAAAATAAGATATATATATACAAATTTATTTATTTTATTACATTAAAAATATAATGTATATGTAATATATTATAATGTAATGTACTATAAAATATATTAATTTTAAAGTAATTAAATAAAAAGAATAAATAAATGTATATTAATAAATATATGTGGTATAATATAATATACACTATATTTATTTTAAAATAATTAAATAAGAGAAAATAAATAAATGTATTAGTTTAGAAATTAAAAATATAATAAATATGTAATATAGTGCATATATTTACCAAATTCTTATTTTTCTTAACTATCGAGTTTATGGTCACTGAATATGTTTTTCTGAGGTCAGAGTGACGTTATGTGTCATTATTCTCAAGCTGTTTCATGGACTTCTTTCGCCTGTTGAAACACTGATTGAGCGATTAACGAGACGTGATTCATTTGTGGTGTCTGTTCACGCTGCTAACAGGAGAACATCATTGAACTGGAGGCCGATCTGGAGGAGCTGCAGGAGAACGAGCAGCGATCGGCGTCCAAACACAAGAGAGCTCTGGATCAGGTCTGAACACTCTTCACACCGTACAAATATCCAAACGCTCTGAAAGCATCCCTTTAAAACAAGTCATTCCAACTTTGAACCGCTGGAAAACAAGACAAAACCACTGAGGAAGAACATCGTTTTGTGCAGTTTTAGTAATGAACGTGTGTGTGTGTGTGTGTGTGTGTCTCACAGGCTGAACAGCTGCAGATGAAGCTCCTGCAGGAGAAAGATCTCAACGAGCAGCTGGAGTGTGAGAAGGCCATCCTGGAGAGACAGGTGTGTGTCTCCACTCACACACACATCTTTAATAATGAACGATGACGATGATGATGATGATGATGATGATGATGGTGTTTTCAGGTGCGAGATCTGCGCAGGGAGATGGAGGAGCTTCAGAATAACAGAGTCGAGGTCGATTCCGTCACTAGAGCCGAGATCAAAGCGAAAGAGCTGGAGAACACACTGCGTGCGGAGGAGAGGTCAGACACACACACACACACACACACACACACACACACACTTGGAATCTATATGGACTCTTTAAGGGTTAAGTTCCATTTTAATTACATTTTATGAATGAAACAGCTCGTAAACACACTTTATCACTAGAAAGAAATAAATAACCCATTAAACATGAAAGTGTTTCTCCTTACATTGAAGCGTTTTGTCATGAAGAGTTCTTTAAAGAGTTGTTTCGAGAAGCTCATGGTGTCGTTCTGCTGCTCCTCAGGAATAAAGTGGTCTTGAGCAACACCATCAGCAAACTGGAGAGGAAGATTCACGAGCTGACGGAGCAGATGGAGGACGAGCACAAGATCTCCACGGAGCAGAAGGAGCTGGTACGACACACACACACACACACACACACACACACATGTTTGTTTTTGTGAATTGTGGGGACTTTCCATAGACTTCAATGCATTTTACACTGAACAAACTATACATTCTATCCCCCTACCCTGCCCCTACCCCTAAACCTAACCCTCACAGGAAACTGTGCAAACTTTTACTTTTTCACAAAAACTCATTCTATATGATTTATAAACCCATTTACATTGTGGGGACCGCTGGCTGGTCCCCACGATGTAGGTGAACTCAGGTTTATATTACATCATGGGGACATTTGGTCCCCACAATGTAATATAAACAAAAGCACACACACACACACACACACACACACACACACACACACACAGAGAGAGGGAGCTGGTACAACTGATTGACAGCAGAGGGAGACAAAACACTGAACAACACACACTCTCTCACACACACACACACACACACACACACACACAAATTACTTATTTAATACATATAATAATATTTGCATCTGTAATTATGAATTCATATTTGTGTCAATCAATACATATTTTTTATCATTTTAAATGACATGTAATAAATAAAAAGTAATTATGTATACATGTATTTGTGTTAATACATTATATTATTTTTTAATTATATTATTTTACATTAATATAATTAAATTTATTAATTTAATTACACATTTAATTAGAACATAGAAACAGCACAATCTGAAATAAACATCATATCATTTATGTAATTTATATAAATATAGCTATGTATGTATGTATGTGTGTATGCATGCACATATATATATATATATATATATATATATATATATATATATATATATATATATATATATATATATATATATATATATATATATAACACAAATATTAATGTGTAATTCTAATAAAATACATGTATGCATAATTACTATTTAAAAAATGTAATTCATGTTCAAATAAAACCATATGGTTTATTAACAAAACTAATATATATATATACACACTACTGTTCAAGACTGGATTAATGATGCTGAAAATTCAGCTTTGCCAACACAAGAATAAATTACATTTTAAAATATTTTCAAATAGAAAATGGTTATTTTAAATGGTAATAATATTTTACAATATTACTGAATTAACTGCATTTTTAAATAAATAAATGCAGCCTTGGTGAGCAGAAGAAACTGCTTTTAAAAATATTAAAAATCTTCAATCCCAAACTTTTGAATGGTAGTGTGTGTGTGTATATATATATATATATATATATATATGTATAAATTAATTATTATATTTTTAGCTATTTATTATTTAATTACTACTTATTATTTAGTAATGTAATCTTTTTCTCTCAGACTTTTTTTGTTGTTTTGATGTAAGTGTTATTCTCCGAGTTGGCGTCAGTGATTTGATCAGGTGATCAGGCGTATGATTTTCTCCTGATGGACTGAGAGAAAGTACTGAAGTTAGTGTGTGTTTGTAGATGACTCAGCGGATCCGCTCGCTGAAGAGGCAGCTGAACGAGGCCGAGGAAGAGGCGAGTCGACGTGATGTTCAACATCGACACACACAGAGAGAGCTGATGGAGGAGAGAGAAGCTAACAGCCGCCTGCAGAGACAACTGCTGGACCATCAGCTGACCAACAAGTACGACACACACACACACACACACACACACACACACACACTCTGCTGGACCAACAAGTACATCTCATCCCTTTAATACATATTCATATAAAATATATTTATTAAATAATAAATGCATATATATATATAATTTTTTTTTTTTTTTTTAAATAAGTGTAAATTTATATATATATATATATATATAGGCTATATTCTGACACAAATATTTATTTATAATTATAATACATATATAGACATATTTACATAAATATATATCATTTAGTATGTGCCATATATTTTATATTAATAACGTCTTATTTTATATGAATACAAATATTAAATAAGTAATTATTTATGTATATATGTAACTTATTACAATTAAATAAATATTTGTGTCAATATACAGCATATTATTAAACTTAAATTACACTTATTAAATAATACATAAGTATTTAATACATAATATAAATATTTATGTATACTTATGTATTATAATTATAAATAAATATCTGTGTTAATAAATACACTATAATAATATATATTATAATAGATTACACTTATTAAATAATAAATAAATATTTATTTTCATTTAATTATAAATATTTGTGTTAATTAATAAAAAACCATAATAATGCATTAATTAATAAATAACTTTTATTAAATAAGTAATTATTTGTTTATTTGTATTTTATTATAAATATTTGTCAATATACACCACAGTAATAGATTGATGTAAGATACATTTATTAAATAATATATACATTTATGTATATATTTTATTATAATTATAAATAAATATTTTGGTTAATAGACTATTATTTTAGATCAATATAAATTTAATTTATAAATATATATACAAATAATTATTATTATAATTGTATATAAATAAATGTTACAATATAAACCCCATAATGTAATATAAATTACATTTATTAAAAAAATAAATATTTATGTATATTTGATGCATTTTTGTTAAATCCAATAAATACATAATTATTTGAGACTGTATTTTGCATCAAAACTAAATGTCCTTCATATCAAACATTTATTCTAGGTTAATGTTCTCCTAATATTGTTTTTATTTGTGTCCTGCAGGAGGAAAGAGTCGAGACAAGTTCTAGAAAACCTGAAACTGAACTTCAGCGAAGATGAGGAAGAGGAACAGGCCGTGTCCAAACCCACACAGAAGCAGATCTCACAGGTCTGAACTGACCCAACAAACACAGGCCAAACCCAGAACTGTATCAAAAACTGCCAAAACCAAACTGGATCTGAACGTAAACCACATCCTGCCGTCCGTCTCCGTTAATACAAACTGTTTCATCCGCTGAACTGAGACGAGACACACACAAACCAGAGAGACCGGATCCAGAGAAACTCCATATGAACTGAACTCAAGAACAGGAAGTCAATAATGGTGTGGAAAAGCTGTTTCCTGTGGACTGACACTCTTAGGAATATAATTATATCTAGTGCTGGTGCAGACAGAGGTTTCTAGACAGTTCTTACAGGAAAATCTGCTTTCCATGAAAGGACGTCACCGTTTGTGTCGTTTACAGTAAGCTATCGGTCTATTCTACATGTTCACTGGTTAATGTTCTCTATCAAGCTGTCCGTTCTTTTTTCCAAATGAATTCAATCAACTGTTTACATTATGCATATATTAGTATAAACTAGGTAGAAATGAATATTCATAATGAAGTGTGTAGTTATTCATGGCATCCTGTTTAGATTTATTTTGGGACTTTAAGTGAACTTGCATGTGAGTTCTGCTGACGGTTATGAACCTGTCGAGGGAATCGTGTTTAAGTGTTAATGATGATATATAACATGTTGAAAGGGATCATCTGTGTGTCTGTCTGGATTCTTCACGCGCTCCGTTTAGTGCCACTTAAAATACAGCAGCAGGGTGTTTCATATGTAGGACAAAATGGTAATAAAATATGCTAAAACATGATTGGTGCTGATATGTCAAAAGAAAACCAACAAACAAAGAAAAATACATTTTATTCTGGCTTCCTGTGTTCTCTTTTTTTAGCAACACTTATATGTGGGTAAGTTTCATTAAAAATATTTTTTGAAAAGCTGAGAAAATTGTGTCTTTATTAAAGACTTCGTCCGGATGTGATTGAGCAATGATCAAAACACAGATGGAGTCCATCAACACCTCAGAGCTTCAGTCATTTCCTCTTCATGGGTTCATCATTTCATTCAGTAACGTCAGGCAGTTTTGTTTTATGTGCTGTTTAATGGTTGATGATCATGTTAATAATTGACGATTCTATAGCTTGTTTCTGCTGCTTCGTCTGTGTTTTGATCTGGAGATCCTGTACTCTTTCAGAAGATGCATAACAGCGCCCCCTACAGTATAACAGTGAAAACGTGGATTGCTGGAAAATTCCATCAATGGCAGGGAAAGAGTTAAGGCAAGATACTAAAGGCAACACCAATGTCGACTAAGGGTACACTGATGTACTGAAAACTGAAGTTTTTCTATTTGTGTTTTTCGCATATAGACAATGTTGTCAAAACGCTGTATTCTGCCAGGCCAGTAGATGGCGATGTCACTTTGTAAACAAAAACTACATGCCTATAGACTGAACACGTAATAGGCATGTGCATGATGTCACCATTTTCACAAATTCATGTTTTTGTAGTTTACACGGAGATAACGGTGTTGTTTTCAAAAACTTAGACTTTGAATCCCGTTTTCAAAAGTTTGCGTTTTCAGGCCCCCAAAATGCTGTCGCCGTGTAAATGAATAGCCAACATTTTATCTCGAATTTGTTCTTGTAATTTAACGACTTTTTTCTCATAATTTAATGTTTCTTCTCAACATTTTATCTTGACTTTTTTCTCGAAATGTAACGACATTTTTCTCATAATTTAACGAATTTGTTCTCGTAATTTAACGACTTTTTTCTCATAATTTAACGAATTTGTTCTCGTAATTTAACAACTTTTTTCTTGTAATTTAATGAGTTTATTCTCAACATTTTATCTCGACTTTTTTCTCGAAATTTAACTACATTTTTCTCATAAGTTAACGAAATTGTTCTCGTAATTTAACAATTTTTTTCTTGTAATTTAATGAGTTTATTCTCAACATTTTATCTCGACTTTTTTCTCGAAATTTAACGACATTTTTCTCATAATTTAACGAATTTGTTCTCGTAATTTAACAACTTTTTTCTTGTAATTTAATGAGTTTATTCTCAACATTTTATCAACTTTTTTCTCGAAATTTAACGACATTTTTCTCATAATTTAACAAATTTGTTCTCGTAATTTAACAACTTTTTTCTTGTAATTTAATTAGTTTATTCTCAACATTTTATCTCAACTTTTTTCTAGAAATTTAACAAGTTTTTTCTCGTAATTTAACGAGTTTATTCTCAACATTTTATTTAGACTTTTTCTTGAAATTTAACGAGTTTTTTCTCGTAATTTAATGAGTTTATTCTCAACATTTTATTTCGACTTTTTTCTCGAAATTTAACAACTTTAATCTCGAGATATTATTGCTTGGCCCTAATCCTCTTCCGTAGGAAATGTATGCAAATTAGTGTGTATTTAATTAGCTAAGGCCTCATTTGCATATTTAACTCTTTCCCTGCCAGCGTTTTTTGCCAGCAACTTGCCAGCACCATCATTTTCACAAAACTTTTATGGCTACCAGAAGATTTTGTTGATGAACGTTGCTTTTTTGGGTACGTTTCATTTATAAAAATAAAGCTGAGAAAATAGTGTTTTTTAAAGACTTTTTTCCGGATGGGATTCAGAAAGATGATGGAAACACAGATGGAGTAGCTCGAGTCCATCAACACCTCAAAGCTTCAGTCGTTTCCTCTTCATGGGTTCATTTCATTCATTAATGAATGCTTTTATTGCTCGTTTCTGCTGCTTCGTCTGTGTTTTGAGATTCTGTACTCAGAAGATGCGTAATAGCGCCACCTACAGTATAACAGTGAAAACATGGATTGCTGGAAAATTCCAATTGCAGGGAAAGAGTTAAGGCAAGACTAAGGGTACATTTACACAATGATGTGCTAAAAACTGAAAAGTTTTTCCGTTGTGTTTTTTCCGCACAGACGACAGCGTACACTGGACAATCAATCTCCGTTCATGCAGATCCGCGAAAACTATTAAAATCCCTGTATTCTGCTGCCCGACCAGTAGATGGCGATGTCACTTTGTAAAGAAAAACTACACCCTTATAGACTGAACACATTATACGTGTGCTTTATGTCACCGTTTTCACAAATTTGCGTTTTTGTCATTTACACTGAGATGACAATGGTATAGTTTTCACAAACTTGCACTTTGAAACCGTCTTCAAAAGTTTATGATTTCAGGCCTCCAAAACGATATTCTGTAAATGCCAAAATGCATAAAATGTCTTCCATTTTTACTTAAAAACAGTGTTGTGTAAACGGCCCTTATAAATGAAACAAGAATTTTGATCCTGCCTTTATCCAATGTTCAGATTTCTGTTCTGGAAATGTATGCAAATTAGTGCGTATTTAATTAGCTAAGCCCACATTTGCATATTTTATTCTTTCTCCACCAGCGTTTTTAAAAAAGTTGCCAGCCACCACCAGCGTTTTTGATGAAAATTGAATGGCTCCCAGAATATTTTGTTGTATGAATATCTGAACCTGCAATATATCAAAAGAAAGAATAGAGTCTCTGCTTCAAAACATTTTATTCTAGCTTCCTGCATTCTTTTGTTTTATTTTTTTTTTTTATCAACATTTGAACGTAGGTAAGTTTCATAAAAAAGCAACACCTTGCAAAAAGCTGAGAAAATTGTGTATAAGCAATGCTTCTATCTGCTCCTTTTGATCTAGAGCTTCTCTACTCTTTCAGAAGATGCCTAATAGCGCCACCTACCATATAACAAAACACAGAAAGTCAGAAAATTCTGGGTAAGCGTCTCATAAATGACAGGAAATTCCATCAATGGTGGGCAATATTTAACTTTTTCCAGCCAGCATTTTTTGATAATTTTTTACAAAACTGTCATGGCCGCCAGAAGATTTTGTTGATGAATATTTGAACATGTGAGATGTCAAAAGAGCCTCTGCTTTCAAACCAACAAACAAAGAAAAATACATTTTATTCTGGCTTCCTGCATTCTTTTTTTAGCAACACTTTTATGCAAGTTTCACAAAAAAAAAATTTGAGCTGAGAAAAGCATTTTTGTTAAAGCTTTCATCCGGATGGGATTCAGAATGATGATCACAGATGGAGTAGATTGAGTCCATCAAACACCTCAAAGATGCAGTCGTTTCCTCTTCATGGGTTCATCATTTCATTCAGTAATGTCAGGCAGTTTTGATTTATATGCCGTTTAATGTTTGATGATCAGGTTAATAACTGACGTGTGTCAGCAATGCTTCAGTCGCTTGTTTCTGCTTCTTCTTTATCTGTGTTTTGATCCGGAGATTCTGTACTCTTTCAGAAGATGCAGAACAGCGCCACCTACAGTATAACTGTGAAAACATGGATTGCCAGAAAATTCCTTCAATGGCAGGGAAAGAGTTAAAGCAAAACACTACAGGCAAAACCATTTAACTCTAGTATGTCAACTAGGGGTACATTTACATGATGTACTTAAAAATTGAAAAAATTTTGTTGTTTTTTGCATACAGACGACGTCGTCAAAACAATCCCTGTTTATGCAGATCCACGAAAATGATTAAAATCCCTGTATTCTGCTGCCAGGCCAGTAGTTGGCGATGTCACTCTGTATAGAAAAACGACATGCTTATAGACATAATACATATGTGCATGATGTCAGTGTTTTCACAAATTCACGTTTTTGTCATTTACTCTGAGATGACAATGGTATCGTTTTCAAAAGTTTGTGTTTTCAGGCCCCCAAAACGCTGAAAAGAACGGCCAAAATGCATACATAGTTTTCCATTTTTACTTGAAAACAGTGCAGTGTAAACATAAATGAAACATTAATTTTAAACCTGACTTGTTCAGATTTTTGTTCTAGAAATGTATGCAAATTAATGCATATTTAATTAGCTAAAGCTTCATTTGCATATTTAACTCTTTCCTCACTAGCATTTAAAAAAAAAAACTTGCCAACAAAAATGTAATGGCTCCCAGAATATTTTGTTGTATGAACATCTGAACCTGCAATATATCACAGGAAAGAACAGAGCTTCTGCTTTAAAAAAAACAAACAAAAAAAAAACATTTTGAACAAAAAGCTGAGAAAATCATTTTTTTGTTTCTCAAAGACCACAAACATACATAAGCAATGCTTTTATCGCTTGTTTCTGCTCCTTTTTTGCCTATGTTTTGATCTGGAGATTCTCTGAAGATGCGTAATAGCGCCACCTACCGTATAACAGTGAAAACATGGAAAATTCTGTCAATGGCAGGGAAAGAGTTAAACAATTTAAGAAAACTGTTACCTTGAAAAACATTCATGCTTCCAAAACTTTGAAACCGAGGTGTCCCTATAATTTGAATGTTGACTTTTTACTATTTTAGTAAATTACACACTGAGAAGTTACAAAATTTGGGCCACTTTTGACGCACACATTCATCATTCACATTCACACACAGAACCAAAACAACAAAAACTCAAGAGCATTTTCCATCTTTATTCTTTAGTAACATGTCACACGCATAACAAAAAATAAACGCTCTCAAAGAAAACTGAAGAGTTGATTTTTTTAAACCTGCGTTACAGTTACAGTAAAGTTCTCTGTGTTATTTTCTGCTTTATTTTGCCAAATATACTTTTAATGCGGTAAAATAGCTTAGAGGAGTTCAGGACCCTATTAAAGACTCGGGCAGCGTGTCATTGGTCAGTAGATCTTTACAGGCACAAGGAGAGAAAATCCTTCAATGTAAACTTTTAAGAACAACATCACTTGTCATAAAGCCATTCCTTTGACCACATGAGGTACTAAACCAGTAAAACACACGAGAAGCTCAAGAGACGCGGCTCTGTTCAAGGCCAAGCAGAAGTTCAGTAGAAACACAAAAGCAAATCTGAATGTTCTTCAAACTGAAACGTTGGTCCAGAGATTGTCACATTTAAAGGCATGTGCGATCAGTCGTTCCACACACACACACACACACACACACCGCGAGCATCATGAATCATGAGGAACAGAGGTGATTATTATGGCACGGGATGATTTGGCACCGGAGGACAAAAATAAAACCGTGTTAAAAGCCCGTTCACACAAAGGACGATAATTATAACAAGTCATCTAAATATAAAATTATAACAACTATAACAATGGCGGCACAGAGAAACGTTGTGGCGGTACGCTTAGAATAAACAGAACGATATCCTCTGCTGGTGTGAACGCCAATATAGTTATCGTTCTTGGTGTGAACGGCCTTTACTAATCAAAACATCAAACAAATAAACCGTATCAATCATTTTGAGCACTAATACAGACCACATTAAACAATAATAACCACCATATGAACTTGTCAAAAACACACCCAGGTCGTATTTCACCCTGAAATTATATTATTAGAAAAAAACATATTTTGCATTAAGAGAATAAAGCATATTTTAGGACCAATTTCACAATAATAATAATATAAAATAAGTATTTGTTATGCTGCCATTTTGCTGATTTTAATTCAAAACACCACTGTATCACAGTCATGAGAAACATAATGAGAATTAGGAAAAAAATCAAAAGTTAAAACATTTACATACAGTAATAAGAGTTATTAAAATGTGTTTAATTGTCATTAAAATAATATCACAGTGCAAAACATATTTATGGTTTTGAATTTAGTGTCAAATATGACCTGGACATGATTTCATGATATTCAACAAATAAAAAACAGAGCAGAAGGAAATTTGCATTAATCTGGCATCCAAGTAGTATTTCATGCCAAATTCATAAGACAAAAATAAAACATTTTGCATTTTAAACAAAAGTACGGAAGAGGATTAGGGCCAAGCAATAATAAAAAAATAAAACCATCTCGAGATTAAAGTTTTTAAATTTCAAGAAAAAAGTCGAAATAAAATGTTGAGAATAAACTCGTTAAATTACGAGAAAAAGGTTGAGATAAAATGTTGAGAACAAAGTCATTAAATTACGAGAAAAAAGTCGTTAAATTACGAGAACAAACTCGTTAAATTTCAAGAAAAAAGTCGAGATAAAATGTTGAGAATAAAGTCATTAAATTACAATAAACTCATTAAATCACGAGAAAAAAGTCGTTAAATTATGAGAACAAATTCGTTAAATTATGAGAATAAATTCATTAATTTAATGACTTTATTCTCAACATTTTATCTCGACTTTTTTCCTCGAAATTTAACATTTTTCTCATAATTTAACGAATTTGTTCTCGTAATTTAGCGACTTTTTTCTTGTAATTTAATGAGTTTGTTCTCAACATTTTATCTCGACTTTTTTCTTGAATTTTAACAAGTTTTTTCTCGAAATTTAACAACTTTAATCTCGAGATGGTTTTATTTTTTTATTATTGCTTGGCCCTAATCCTCTTCCGTACAAAAATGACGCCTATTATGACCAAGATTTATTTGCTTTTCAACAATTTCCAATTGTAAAAAAAAAAAAAAAACTCTAAATTCTCATTACTGCAATGTTAAAAATAAAGATACATTTAATTGTTTATCATATGTTGTACTGCCTTTTTGCTGATTTACTGTAATTAAAAATTAAACACTGTATTGTAATGAGCAACATTAAGAATGATGAGATATAGTAAAAAGTCGAGCATTACAGTAATGAGAGTTTGGTTGAAATGTGTGAAAATAACGTCACAATTTAAAACATCCTAATGCTTTTGAATGAAGTCTGAAATATGATCTGGATGTGTTTTCAGGATCTGTATTAATCACAGATGCATTAAAAATGTGTCACTTGTCATTTAATTTCTTTCAAATGTTCAGAAGTATGGAAGCTCGTTTTTGTCACGCAATACAAAATAAGGTAATTTTATATCACAATTCATCTCGCAAATTGTTTCTCACAATTATAAGTGTATAACTCGCAATTCTGACATTATTTCGCACAAATGTGAGAAATAAACTCCCAGTTGTGAGTTATAAAGTCCGAATTGTGAGTGTTTTTATTATTTTAATTATTAATTTTATTAAAGTTTTAGAGTCTTTATGAGTGAGTCATTGAATCATTCATTCAAGAGATTTGTTCAAAAACGCTGAATGATCCAAAAATGAAACAAGCGAGTCATTGAATCATTCACTTAAATAATTTTTCATGTTAATTCAAGTTTAATATTTTTTGTCATTTTATTATGTGCTTTTGTAATTATTATTATTATTATTATTAATAATATTTAGATTTAATTTATTTTAATTTCAGTTTTTTCCATTTAATAATTTTAGTGCTTCAACTTAAACAGATTATTGCCATTGCAACATTTTTCAACTAATATATACATTGTACTTTATTTCAATTAACAGAAAGGTTTTTTAATAGTTTTAGTTGATGATAATAACCGTGGAGATATAAACTCGCAATTGTGAGAAATAAATTGTGAGATAAAATGTGCCATCACCTTTTTTATTCAGTGGTGAAAACAATCTTCCATACAGAAGCGTGTGTTGGAGCGCCTCACAAACATATATAAACACACCATAATTATTCAACTATTTATTTGCAATTTATGCATCAATCTGTACTTTCTACTGTTCATGACCTTTTATGTGAACACAATCTAAAAATTCAGTCCAAGAGTTGTGTACGTGATCAGAGATTCATCAGCATCATTTATTAACACGATTCATGATAAAAACCCAAATATGATTGTGTTAGACGTCAGCCCTACATCTAAAGCCGGGAGTGAACCTACTGTTGGCCGCATGCACCGACACTCACTGACACGCAAGCATCATACTCAAGAAACAAACGTGACGGAATAAAGGCCTGAAGCATCTCCAGTCTGCAGTCTTTGGCCTGTATAGACATGCACAGGTTTCCATTCACCAAAGACGGACTCAGGCAGTGGAATAGTGTTTGGCACAAACCGTTTCTAGACCGTTCTACAGGCATGATCACTGTTAAATTGACAGATATATGAATGTCCAATTAAGTTTTACCAGACTTTCTTTTTTTTTTGTATGTACATTCATTTAGATTTGAATGTCCAATTGAAATTATAGTCCATAAAATCTTACCTTTCACCACAATAGTATCGAAATAAAAGTTTTGAATAATTAGGATTTTTAATGCTTTTGAAAGAGTTTCTTCTGCTCACCAATTCTGCATTTATTTGATTAAAAATACAGTAAAAATAGTGAAATATTATTCCAATGTAAATCAGCTGTTTTCTATGTGAATATATAGTAAAGTGTAATTTATTCCTGTGATTTTCAGCATCATTACTCCAGTCTTCAGTGTCACATGATCCTTCAGAAATCATTCTAATATGATGATTTGCTGCTCAAAAAAACATTTATGATTATTATCAATGTTGAAAACAGTTCATATTTTTATGGAAACTGTGATACAAAACCATTCAGAAGTTTGTGGTAAGACATTTAAATGTAAAAAATATTTCTATTTTAAATAAATACTGTTGTTTTGAATTTTCTATTCATCAAAGAATCCTGAAAAGTTCAAATCTATCAGGTTTTACAAAAAATATGACTGTTTTCAACATTGATAATAATCAAAAATGCTTCTTGAGCATCAAATCATCATATTAGAATGATTTCTGAAGGATCATGTGACACTGAAGACTGGAGTAATGATGCTGAAAATCACAGGAATAAATTACACTTTACTATATATTCACATAGAAAACTGCCGTTTTAAATTCTAATAATATTTCACAATTTTTACTGCATTTTTGATCAAATAAATGCAGAATTGTTGAGCAGAAGAGACTCTTTCAGACACATTAAAAAATCCTAATTATTCAAATCTTTTGACTGGTAGTGTATGACTACTCGAGATGCATTTGCAATTGTTTATAATCTGGGGTGAATTTCGCAGGGTTTGTTAAAGATCACGAGGCAGTACGACAGCTCTCACAAACTCTCCAATGAAAAATACAAATGTCCACACATATCTGTAATACAGTAGGTCAGGACGGACGTGCGAGATCCAGACGAGTGCCGTCGCTCTGAGATCGGCCAGACGGGCGGCACGTCCGCACCTGTCCACTAGAGGAAGGGCACTTCCTGGTTCTTTAACATGCACATTTCTTCTCGTTGGCTGGCACAGCGTCCAGTTTGCTGGTGCCGTCAGTGTTTTGCGCGTCCGCCGCGGGTTTGTCCACACACTGCTCCATCCTCTTCATCACCAGGTCCAGTAGCGTGACCACGGCCTTGTCCACCTCCGCACCGGTGGCCGCACTTGTCTCGAAGTAGGGAATGCTGGGAGGAGGAGAGGAAGAAAACACAAACAACCATCAGAGATGAAGCCTAGACTTTCTCACACAAACAGACTTTTCAATCACACAGTATCATTATTTCTGTCTCACAATCATTCAGATGATCACAGAAGTACTGGATAAAAGTTTATAGTTCAGATATAAACACTGATGTCTACAGTAGTGATCAAAATAGAGCAAATCACCTTTTGAAAGTAACTTGAAGCTTAAAATGAAGATTGTATCAGTTACATTGTTACACCAGTAGGTGGCGACAAGTGACTTAAATTTATTTGTTTTTGAATCATTCACTCAAGAGATTTGTTCAAAAACACTGATTCAGCCAGTAATGAAACAAGTCTTTATGAGTGAGTCACTGAATCATTCATTTAAGAGATTCGTTCAAAAACACTGATTCATCCAGTAATGAAACAAGTCTTTATGAGTGAGTCACTGAATCATTCATTTAAGAGATTCGTTCAAAAACACTGATTCATCCAGTAATGAAACAAGTCTTTATGAGTGAGTCACTGAATCATTCATTTAAGAGATTTGTTCAAAAACACTGATTCATCCAGTAATGAAACAAGTCTTTATGAGTGAGTCACTGAATCATTCATTTAAGAGATTCGTTCAGAAACACTAACTCATCCAGTAACGAAACAAGTCTATATGAGTGAGTCATTGAATCATTCACTCAAGAGATTTGTTCAGAAACACTGATTCATCCAGTAATGAAACAAGTCTTTATGAGTGAGTCATTGAATCATTCACTCAAGAGATTCGTTCAAAAACACTGATTCATCCAGTAATAAAACAAGTCTTTATGAGTGAGTCATTGAATCATTCATTCAAGAGATTTGGTCAGAAACACTGATTCATCCAGTAATGAAACAAGTCTTTATGAGTGAGTCACTGAATCATTCATTTAAGAGATTTGTTCAAAAACACTGATTCATCCAGTAATGAAACAAGTCTTTATGAGTGAGTCATTGAATCATTCATTCAAGAGATTTGTTCAGAAACACTGATTCATCCAGTAATGAAACAAGTCTTTATGAGTGAGTCACTGAATCATTCATTTAAGAGATTCGTTCAGAAACACTGACTCATCCAGTAACGAAACAAGTCTATATGAGTGAGTCATTGAATCATTCACTCAAGAGATTTGTTCAGAAACACTGATTCATCCAGTAATGAAACAAGTCTTTATGAGTGAGTCATTGAATCATTCACTCAAGAGATTCGTTCAAAAACACTGATTCATCCAGTAATAAAACAAGTCTTTATGAGCGAGTCATTGAATCATTTATTCAAGAGATTTGGTCAGAAACACTGATTCATCCAGTAATGAAACAAGTCTTTATGAGTGAGTCACTGAATCATTCATTCAAGAGATTCGTTCAAAAACACTGATTCATCCAGTAATAAAACAAGTCTTTATGAGTGAGTCATTGAATCATTCACTCAAGAGATTCGTTCAAAAACACTGATTCATCCAGTAATAAAACAAGTCTTTATGAGTGAGTCATTGAATCATTCACTCAAGAGATTCATTCAAAAACACTGATTCATCCAGTAATAAAACAAGTCTTTATGAGTGAGTCATTGAATCATTCACTCAAACTGATTTTTTTTTTAAATAATTTAAATTAATACAATTTTTCAAATAGTCTGCAGCAATTAATATTTTGTCAGATCCTCTAGTAAATTATGATATTTTGTTTAGTTGTCTGTTCATAATCATGGGAGAATCATGGGAGAAACATGATTCTCAATTTATCCAGAATTGTGCAGCTTTAAACATACATGCATGCATACATACATACATACACACACACACACATATAATATATATATATATATATATATATATATATGCATGTGTATTAAATAAATTTATTTAATATTGTACAGTAAAAAATATTGTATTGTAAAAAAGAAAGCTATATGAAATATTTATACTTGATATAATATGTGCGAATGTTGAATCAAAGCATAATGTAGGAAATATACAATGGCAAGATCAATTTATACATTAATAATATATATATATATATATCTAATACATATAAGTAAATAAATAAGATGTACACAATTGCTGAAATAAACTGATTTTTACACAATAATTACTATTTTTATTTTACTATTAATATCAAATATTTACATTTGTCAGACGCATTACCTGCGAATCAAACCCATGACCTTCACATTATATTCGCACCATGACTTACTGCTTGAGCTACAATAATGGTATAATAATAAAAATAAGCTTCTAAGGCAGAAAAGCTCTTCGAGAGCATCAGCAGATGTACAGAATCATATATAGAATCAATTTAAAAATCACACATCTCTGAACTAAACGCCCCTTAGCGGCTGAACGAGTCACATGATTTAGTGATGTGATGAGGTCATCATTATCTCAAAGACCGGACTCACCCGTATTTGTCCGCCAGTTCTTTTGCTTGTTTCTCCTGAACTTCTCTCTGGTCGGCCAGATCGGCTTTATTACCCACAAGAACAATATCTGGATTCTCACAATACGCATTAGCCTGGAGCTGACCTACACACACACACACACACACACACACACAGAGGGAAGCGTTCAAACACAGTTCTTGATAACACCAGCAGTTTTACAGTTTCAGGTTTTAGTGTAAGTGAAACACTGTCAATCAACAGCAGATCAATCCAGCACTATAACTAAGAAACTCACACACGGTTTGTCTGTTAATCTGGTCAGAGATGGTTAGTTAAATCACTCACTCATCCAGTTCCTGACGTTGAGGAAACTCTGTTGGCTCGTCAGGTCGAACATGAGCAGGAAGCCCATCGCATCCCTGAAAAACGCTGTGGTTAAACTCCTGAACCTGCCGGAGAACAGATGAAGACTCATTCAGGATCAAATACTGACTTCAGTCGGACTCAACTGCCCACAATACACCACTGGACAAGAGTTTGGAATTATTATTATGATTTCTAATGTTTTCGAAAGACGCCTCTTAAGTATGGATCCCCTAAAGGGACATTTTGATGGAAAAAAAAATATATTTCTCTGGGATAAGCAAAAACATTTGTGAAAGAACGCAAAAGCATCGAAATATCATTTTTCTTCCCATCATTTCATTATACATTTTTGCAATCTAATTGCTGTTTAAGCCAAAGAATTCGGTTTCTGAAATGTATAATAAGTTTATGATGAAATAAATAAATGCAGCCTTGATGTGTGTAAGAGACTTTTGGTGCATCACTAGTAAAAAAAAAAAAAAAAAAAATTATATATATATATATATATATATATATATATATATATATATATTTTTTTTTTTTAATATATATTTTTTTTATATATATATTTATATACACTATCAGTCAAAAGTTTGGAAACATTACTAATTTTAATGTTTTTGAATGGAGTCTCTTATGCCCATTAAGGCTGCATTTATTTCATAATAAATACAGAAAAAAATAATAATATTGTGAAATATTATTACAATTTTTCTATTTTCTATTACAGGTTTTCTATTTTAATATACTTTAAAATATAATTTATATTGAGTGATCAAAGCTGAATCATCATTACTCCAGTCTTCAGTGTCACATGATCCTTCAGAAATCATTCTGATATGATGATTTGATACTCAGTTATTATCAATGTTGGAAACAGTGCTGCTTAATATTATTTTATAACCTGTGATGCTTTTTCAGGATTCTTTGATGAATAAAGTTAAAAAATATCAGCATTTGTTTAAAATAGAAATCTTTTGTAACAATATACAGTAATTTTTTTTCTTTCTTTTTTTTTTTTTTGAAAGAAATTAATACTTTTATTCAGCACAGATGTGTTAAATTGATAAAAACTGATAGTAAAGATTAATATTGTTAGAAAATATTTATATTTTGAATAAATGCTGTTATTTTTAACCTTTTATTCATCAATGAATCCTGAAAAAGTATCACAGGATATAAAATAATATTAATCAGCACAACTGTTTCCAACTTTGATAATAATCATAAATGTTTCTTGAGCAGCAAATCATCATATTAGAATGATTTCTGAAGGATCATGTGACACTGAAGACTGGAGTAATGATGCTGAAAATTCAGCTTTGATCACTGCATATAAATTACATTTTAAAGTATATTAAATTAGAAAATAATTTTAAATTGTAATTATATTTCACAATATTATTGTTTTTTTCTGTATTTATTATGAAATAAATGCAGCGTTAATGAGCATAAGAGACTTCATTCAAAACATTAAAAATAAAAATAGTAATGTTCCCAAACTTTTGACTGGTATAGTGTATATTTCACAGATCCACAGCATTGATATGGATTTGCTATTTCAGGACCAGCGTCTGAATCTCTGGAGGTTCAATCATCACCTTCACAGGCGTGATGAAGGAAACGCAGTTATCTTGAATGTGTTTAATCTGAGGACATGAACATCCCTAACATGAACCAATCAAAGAGAGAAACGATTCAAACAGAGAACTGAATCAGTCTTCCAGATCAGGGTTCATTTCAAACTGCACACTAAAAATGATTGGGTTAAATGTTGACCCAACCTGCTGGGTAGTTTTATTTACTCAACTATTGTTTAAAAATTACTGTATTTCTTGCTTAAAATGAACCCAAAATGAAATTAACATTTGTTAATATGTTTAATAAATGAGCATTTATTAATACGTTTAATGAATAATAATGAAACAATAACCATTTATTTAATTGGCCTTTAAAAAAAGCTGACGCAAAACACAATCCATATTAGGATGCTTTGGCTTATTAAAGAGCATACAAGATTTTAAAACTGAACATAACTGCAGTCTGTCAGTCAGTGCAGTTACAGTGTTACACCAGCAGGGGGCGTGAAGGGACCGTCTCAATGAGTGAGTCATCATTAAACAAGGTGTTGAAATTATTTTAACTTTCCAAAGCTCAATCGATGAGCAACACCAGCTGATGCTTCACTTCATTGACATTGATTCAAATCATTGACGGCAGTCATGGAAATCCCCTTGAAAGGATACTACGACAAAGATACCGATCTGCGGCCGATCGATTGGAGCATCCCTAGTAGGGATAGAGTAGCTGCCAGAGCCGGAGATGAAGGCGAACCGAGGAGCTTTGGCTGATAATGAATATGAAGAGAAGAGAAGAGCGCACACCTCTCCTGTCCCGCCGTGTCCCAAAGCTGCAGGTGAACCTTAAACGTCTTTCCCGTTGTTCCATTGGGGCTGTTTGTCGTATAAACCTGGAGAAGACAGAAACACCAGAGATCAGCTGACAGAACAACACCTGCCTGAGATGAAACGCTCCTCACGGCTCCAGATCTGACTGAACACACACTACAAAACTTCTCAAACGAGATTCACACGCTCGGATACTGCTGAACTCCTGTTCGGTTTGGCTCAGATGGATGCTGTTATTGATCTGCTGAGCTGCAGTGCATGCTGGGATAGATGCTTTCATCTCACTGTCTTCCTGCCCACTTCATCTATGACATTTAAAGAGTCTCTGAAAGATACTGCAGGCAGAAAAAGATCATAAAACACCCGAAATACAGCAGGATTCTGTGTCTAGCACTAAATAACCGGCTGCTTCAGAGAGGAAGCGTGGGAAATAAGGAGTCCGTGTTTATGGCTGATCGAATAAAACATGACAAAAATATACTGTTATGGAGAATAATGGAGGATTATTCATGGGAGATCTAGAGAAATGAATCAGTCCTCCAGATCTGGGGTTTCCAAACTGGAGTTCATGGAAAAGTTTAGAGAAAAAAACTGTATAAAAAATGTGAAATAAAAAATTACTTTAATAATTAAAAAGATTAAAATAAATAAAAATATTAAAAAACCCATAAAGATATTTATTTATACATAAATAATAAATAATATATTAAATTAATTAAATTTATTAAGTAAATTAGCATAACATTAGATTAAAGTAAAATAAAAAATAAAGTTAAAATAAACAAATAAATAAATAATACATTAAAATAATTAAATAAGTAAATTAGATTAAAATAAGATTAATGTAAAATACAAATTTGATTGAAAGAATGCATTAAATTAATTAAATTTAATAAGTAAATTAGCATAATATTAGATTAAAGTAAAATAAAAATAAGGTTAAAATAAACAAGTAATACATTAAAATAATTAAATAAGCAAAATTTGATTAAAATGAGATTAATGTAAAATAAAAATTAGATTGAAAGAAATAAAAAATAATACATTCAAATAATTAAATAATAAATTAGATTAAAATAAGATTAATGTCAAATGAAAATTTGAAAGAATGCATTAAATTCATTAAATTTAATAAGTAAATTAGAATAATATTAAAGTAAAATAAAAAATAAAGTTAAAATAAACAAACAAATAAATAATACATTAAAATAATTAAATAAGTAAATTAGATTAAGATGAGATTAATGTAAAATAAAAATGTGAAAGAATGCATTAAAATAATTAAATTTATTAAGTAAATTAGCATAACATTAGATTAAAGTAAAATAAAAATAAGGTTAAAATAAACAAATAATACATTAAAATAATTAAATAAGTAAATTAGATTAAGATGAGATTAATGTAAAATAAAAATTAGATTGAAAGAAATAAAAATAATACATTAAAATAATTAAGTAAATTAGATTAAAATGAGATTAATAAAAAATAAAAATTTAAAAGAATGCATTAAAATAATTCAATTTATTAAGTAAATTAGCATAACATTAGATTAAGTAAAATAGAAACAAATGATACATAAATAAAATAAACAAATAATACATTAAAATAATTAAATAAGTTTAAAATGAGATTAATGTAAAATAAAAATTCGACTGCAAGAAAGAACACATGGAAATAATTAAGTAAATTAGACTGAAATTAGATTAAAGTGAAATAAAATGAGATTAAATAAAATAAATTATTAAAAAAAAAATAATCACAGTACAGTACTATAGTGAATAGGGGAAAAACTTACTATAACTTCAATAACTTAATAATAAATTAATCTAAATTGGGTCTTTATACATGAAAATATGAAGCTGCCAGAGCTGGAGATGAAGGTTATGAACATGAAAATATCAGTGACACTGTAATTTCTGACAATGTGATGATGTGGGTAGTTTTGCCGTCTCTGATTATCGTGTGTGTGTGTGTGTGTGTGTGTGTGTGTGTGTGTGTGTGTCTTGACCATCTGAGCTCTGATGATTCATTCAGTGAGTGTGTTCGAGAAGTTCAGGCCTCATTCTGATTATCGATCTTCTCCAGATCAGCTCAGGCTCGTTCAGTGGGTGGAGGCGAATGTGGTGGTCTTGTGCTAATGTGAGTCATGTGCGTTCACTGAAACCCTCCAAACTCTGTCAAACTGAAATTACTGCCTTCTTAAATGTCAAACGGCAATTCATAACTCAACGCAGACGCGCGCTGCCCAAGAGGTGAGCCGAAACTAACCGTGCAGTGGAAAAACTCCATCACTGTGAAGTAAAACTAAAAATTAAGCGGAAATAAAATAACATATAAATATTAGATTATAAATTTACACTTAAATCAGGAATGTTGCCATGGCAACTAACTGAAATTAAATAAGTTGAAATACTAAAATACGATTCAAAACTCTTTGAATCACTACTTATAAAGCACTTCAAAGCATTTTTCATACATTTAATTTCATATATTAATTTGTTATTGCTCTTCTGATCCACTGCAAAAATGCTGTTAGTTTGATTTACATCAGTGAATCTGTTCAAACTTCACTGAATCGATTCAAAACTTTGATTCACCAGTTCATTTAAATCACTACTCAATATGCTTCATGAAGCATTTTTCATACATTCAGTTTCATATATTATTTTTTAATGTTCTTTTGATCCATTGCAAAATCGTTAGTTTGATATTTACAACAGTTCAAACTTCACTGAATCGATTCAAAACTCTGAATCACTGATTCATTTGAATCACTACTCAAAATCATTCATAAAGCATTTTTTCATACATTCACTTTCTGATATTTTTATTGTTCTTTTGATCCATTGCAAAAATGCTGTTAGAGTTTGATTTACATCAGTGAATCCGTTCAAACTTCACTGAATCGATTCAAAACTCCAAATCACTGATTCATTTGAATCACTACTCAAAATGCTTCATGAAGTATTTTTCATACATTCAATTTCATGTAATTTTTTATTGTTCTTTTGATCCATTGCAAAATCGTTAGAGTTTGATTTACATCTGTGAATCGATTCAAACCTTTGACTCACCAATTCATTTGAATCACTTCTCAAAATCATTCATAAAGCATTTTTTCATACATTCACTTTCAGATATTATTTTTATTGTTCGTTTGATCCATTGCAAAATCGTTAGAATTTGATTTACATCAGTGAATCAGTTCAAACTTCACCGAATCGATTCAAAACTCAGACTAACCGATTCATTTGAATCAGTACTCAAAATGCTTCATGATGCATTTTTCATACATTCAATTTCATATATTATTTTT
The DNA here is from genome assembly GCA_036281575.1 of Ancherythroculter nigrocauda. Classification (NCBI taxonomy): domain Eukaryota; kingdom Metazoa; phylum Chordata; class Actinopteri; order Cypriniformes; family Xenocyprididae; genus Ancherythroculter; species Ancherythroculter nigrocauda. The sequence goes on from VTFQ01000017.1 coordinate 35,943,179, forward strand.
TATTGGTCATTTGATCCATTGCAAAAATGCTGTTAGTTTGATTTACATCAGTGAATCAGTTCAAACTTCACTGAATCGATTCAAAACTCAGACTAACTGATTCATTTGAATCAGTACTCAAAATGCTTCATGATGCATTTTTCATACATTCAATTACATATATTATTTTTTATTGTTCATTTGATCCATTGCAAAAATGCTGTTAGAGTTTGATTTACATCAGTGAATCAGTTCAAACTTCACTGAATCGATTCAAAACACACACATATACTGTATATACTCTCTCTCTATATATACACACACACACATTATGTATATATATATATATATATATATATATATAAAGAGAGAGAGAGAGAGAGAACACTATTTTCCACAGATTTCTTGTAAAACGAGGCAAACCCTTATTAGAAACGTCAGCATCTCTGTAAACCGACTGAACTCGTCGCTCCCGCAGGCTCCGGCTTCACGTAAAGTGAAAATCAGTCGCTGCGGCTCAGAGATCTGCTCTTTTAATGCTGCTGGAGTGTGTGAAGTCCATTGTGTGCGGCTCTTCACACTTTATGATCCGCATCAATAAACTTTATCACCCTCACACACACACTGACTTATGAGCCAATTACACGAGGATGGAGGGAGGAACTCACAGGACAGATCAAAGCTCGTAACTCAAGAGCCGTGAAACACTCAGCATCCGCTCTAAAGACACAAACCAACGGCGGCTCGGACACTAACCACTCTCTTTTCCCTGAAATCGATGCCCACGGTGGTGATAAATTTGGGGTTGAACTTGTTGTCGGTGTAGCGGTAGAGGAAGGTGGTCTTGCCCACTCCGGAGTCTCCCAGAGCCAGGAGTTTGATCAGATAGTCGTAATCTCCATCGGTCATAGTGCTGCTGGAGCTGAACCTGCAGAACAAACCATGAGAGGATATTAGAGCAAACAAACACAAATCAATACAACAAACATACAAACACTAATGGAAGAATTAAGCCAGACAAAATAAATCAATACAACAAACAAAAGCAGTGAGCATATTAAATCAATATGACAAACATGCAAACAAACACCCTGAAAATACTAAGCCAACCAAAATAAATCAATGAAAAACAACACAACTAAAAGAAAAACAGAGATTTGAAATAAGAGACAAACTTTTAAACTCTGTATTAAATGAACTAAAAAATTACATATTTAACTGAGGGAAAAAAAAAAAAAATTATTATATATATATACCAATAAATTTATATATTTATATTTATATATATTATTAATGATGTCATTATTATTAATAAATAATTAACAGTATGCACATACATATACATATACATATACATATATATATATGCGCAAATGTTAATTTTTTTATTGGTGCTCAATTATTAATGATTTTGTTATATATATATATATATAAATAATGCGCATACTGTCAATTATTAATTAATAATAATGACATCATTAAAATATATATATATATATATTTTAATGATGTCATTATTATTAATTAATAATTGACAGTAAGCGCATATATATATAATTTATGCGTTTTTCAGTTTTAATTATTAATGATGTCAATTTTATTAATTAAATATTAATTAATACACATATATATATATATATATATATAAAAAATAAATTATTATATAAAATAAATATAATTATATAAAACAAATTATATATATATATATATATATATATATATATATATATATATATATATATATACTGTTAATTAATAATTAATTAATAATAACGACATCATTAATAATTGAGCACCAATTAAAAAAAAAGTTATTTTCAGGATTCTTTGATGAATAGAAAGTTTAAAAGAACAGAATTTATTTGAAATACAAATTTATTTACTGTCACTTTTGATCAATTTAATGCATCCTTGCTGAATAAAAGTATTAATTTCTTTTATTTTTACACTGAAGACTGGAATAACGACTGCTGAAGATTGCTTTGACATCACAATCTATATCGTGACTGTCAGCCGGAAACCTCCTACATCCAAAACCGCTATTTTCAGGAAATGGAGGGGAAAAAAATGGTATTTTTTAATTAATTAAACACCACATTATCATAATCATGATTTTGTGGCTTTATATATAGTCAGACTCTTGCATGTGTCATTATATTATTAACATTTTACCAAAATCAAGCTCAAATGGAGTTTTGACCATGTTGGACACGTGTGTTTTGTCCATCATTAGAATGGCCGCATCTGAGGCAGGAAGTGCATTACGGTTTCATCACCTTACAGGTTATAAAGTTTACTGTAGCTATATGTGGGCACAGATGCTAGACTAAGACACTCTTCTCTGCTCTCTATGCATAAAACAGTGTTTAAGTAAAGAAAACAATGTACGTATTAAAAAAAAACAGTCCTTTATTAATCATTGCATTGCAAACAAGCACAGATGTTTATTCAGATTAGAGGAGGGGCGGAGTTATGAAGTTTGACTGACAGTTTGAGAAGCCAATGGAGTATCGAGGTTTAGTCACAAGCTCTTTTTAATACTTTGCATTGGTTAAAAATGTGCAAAACCCAAAGACAGATGTAAAGAGTGACCAATAGTAATGATTTATAAAAAAAAAAAATGAAATATGGAAAAAAAAAAATTCTGCCCGACAGCGACAATATATGCTCTCTAAATATCACTGCTCGCTAATAAAACAGCAAATAACACACATCAAGGTAAAACAACAAAACAAGAAAGAGACGGATTGAACAATATCTCAGAGGTGCGTCTCTCTCTCAGAAGGTCTCGGGGTCCAGTGGGCCCCGGGGCCGTTTCTACAGCGCTCATATAATCTCATTTATACGTGTGGGCAACAGCGGTCTGTGTGAGACGCTACAGTAAACACATCACAGCCTGGAGCGAACACTCAACGCTCAGAGATTCACTAGAGTTCATGAGAGAGAGACAGAAAAGAGCTTCATTCATCTGTGCACATGACCCTGAAACGCTTCCTCATGTGATCTGTGATTACATCATCATCATCATCAAATCTTCCTCACTTCACAGTCTCCTATAAATAAAACATGCCATTTCCTGTCTGCATTGAAATCCAATCCATATATTCCTAGTACTTAAGATCTTAGAGAACACAATGTTTTACTTCCACTAGTCTGAAAGAAGACAAGTAATGGAAGCAAAAATAGCCTGAAATCTCACAATTGACCATTCATATATGACCCAAAACATGTTTTCATCATTTGTCCAAGATGGATGCACACTTTAAAAATCATTGGGAACTAGTCTGTCTATATATATTCATGCAGTCTGAAGCTGAGTCTGCAAAGTGAACATTGGTGTAAATAATCACAGAATCACAAGCCGATCCCTCAGAAGCCACTTTTATACGCAGTGATGTCAGGAAGACAATCTGAGATCAAACCAAAACCCGTGAAGCTGTCCTGTGTGGTTACGTTAAACACCGTTGACTGACAAACCGAAGAACGTCACATGTCTGTTGTTCAGGGATTTACAACAGAATCTGATATTGATTTCAGTGAAAGGTCATGAACATTTGCATGGAGGAGAGATCGTACCGCAGCAACTGAGGCTTACTTGATTATCCATAATTTTTAAGAAAAATCATGAGCATCAAATATTGATATTTATATGCATTTTATGCAAGTAGTCTGTAATATACTGTTATAAAGATATCATTTATTTACATTACAAGCACATATCAACATATGCACAAAAATGCATATTTTTGCTCACTTTAGGCCTCTGAATAGAATGGACCTGTTTTTCCTCTTCAAGTATGAGCTCTCACAATTTGAGCCATCAGGGCTTGACATTAACACTCGCCAACCCGACAAATGCGGGTGTATTTCAGCAGTGGCGTGTAATGCAGTCACTGCTACTATTTTATAATATTGTATATATATATATATATATATATATATATATATATATATATATATATATATATATACAATTGTAGTCTTTTAAAAAGGCATCTGAAATAATAAAGCAAGTACAATAGTTTTGTCAAAAATATGGATTTTCCGATACATATCGATACTGAAACATCTGAAACACTTCCAATACTCATTTTCGGCAGAATAGATACACGATACCAGCCACATTTCTCACTCTCTCTCATCTTTCCGACAGCGAGCTGACACACAAACCCGCCTCCCCTCACTCACTCATCTCATTTGCTCCGGATGAGTATTGTTGGTGTCACAGAGCTTGAATTTTGGTGTGGGATTGCGCGTATTGCGCATAATTGTACTCATTCCCACAGACTTTGTGTTCACACCCAAAGTACGCACACATAAAGCTGCCTCTCAGTACTAAATTGAGTTGTTTTTTGCTGCTTATTGTGCTTAAACAGTCGAATGCACAAAATTATGTCAAAATGCGAGTAAACTAGGGCTGGGTAAAAAAATATCGATTTCTCGATTTTAATCGTTTCTCATTTTTATGAACCGATATTGATTCTTAAAACCCAGGAATCGATTAGTCTAGTCTGTTTTCAGTTGATGAATGAGCAGAATATGTAGCGCCTCCCATCCAATAAATCGCAATAATCTTTGTGCTTTGTTACTTTTGATATGAAGCAAAGTCTCAGATTTCAAATGACGTCCATCTTATTATGAGATTCAAAAAATAAATACCGTTTTGGCGCTGTTTAATGTGGCGTGACAGATCGCTTTAGCGCCTCAGTTAAAGAGAAGCATGTGATCATCCTCTCCTCCGTGCATGAACATGCATGAACATCTGAAGGTATGTTAAAATATACAGTACAACTTACTGAAATCTGTATCATGTCTCGTGTAATCGCTCAATCAGTGCTTCAACCTCGGAAAGACGTCAATAAAACAGCTTGTAAACAATGTCACGTCACATTTACTGCAGAAAAACATATTCAGTGACCATAAACTCATTAGTCAGCTAGAAAAGTGCTCTAGAAAGATAAATATAGCTATGCACTGTTACATATTCATTATAATTTTTAATGTTCTTCAATATTTAATGCATGTTTGAATAAATCAATTTATTCAATTTAATGTTTATATTTCAAAAAAACAAATTGGAGTAGAAATATGATTATGTAATTCTAAACTTTATTTATAATAAAAACATAATGGAGTGTAATTTAAGTGTTTGTATATAAATAAGTTTATTTAACCTTCAATATTATTATTGTAGTACCAGCTGACTCCCATGTGTAGTTTACAGCATTAGTGGAGCAACATAAACAGTTGAGAAAGAAAACGCATGTGTAACAGTGTAATGGATCCGTGCATCAAGTCTTAAAGTGACAGCAGCCTAATATTCCTGCTGCCAAATTATGAGACAATAATAAAAATATCTACATGGCAGTTTTTCCTCATGGTATCAATGTCAAAATTGTGGTCAGTGAAAATGCTGAGTGGCTATTAACTTTGGAAACTTCAACAAAAAACACATGCAAACATTTTTTTTTTATTTGGTCTAAAAGGTTCAATAAACTTCCATTTAAAAAAATCAGATTTTTCTGACTATTATGTCATACGTCAGGCTTTAGAGGGTTAATCAAATAAGACTGCACTGACCCTAGAAGACTGAACAATCACATATTGACTAAAGTCTGAACAAAAGAGTCAATCTAATGTGATTTAGGTCTGACCTCAGGCACACTGTGCTCTTCAGGCTCTTTCATTCCCAACTAGGTTGCAAACACAATGAACATGAGTTCATTAGATTAAACACACATTCTCAGAGGAACCAGCCTGACGTAGATTCAACAAGACTTTGGCTTTGTCCTGAAGCCTAGTGCACTGCCTGTGTATTAGAGATTATAACACACACACCGGGACACACCCTCAGTAGGGTATCTGTGCGACATCTGTATCTGTGCTGGCAGTGAAGGTGTGGAAAGGTTATCTGCGCTGTGAATCGCCCTCAGAGGTCGATGTTTCACAGGGACCAAACCAGGTCAGAGACCCCCTGTGCCGGACTGAGCCGGGTCTGGAACAAGAGAACAACAGGAACAAGCTCCCATGAGCTCTGCGGCTGACAAATCCCAGAAAGCACTTCTACATTTACTGAAGAAGAAAAGTTCAGCTGAGCATAAGAAAAACCATGATGCTGTGGTGCTGTGGGTGGTTGCCATGTGGGCATTGCTATGCGGTTGCTAAGGTGTTCTGAATGACTGTAACCATGTTGATATCAGTAGCTATGTTTCCATCCAAAGTTGCGAATTTAACTTGAAATATTGCATAAAACATTTTGCATAAAGTGAGTCGAAGAGAACCAAATCATAACTTCCTGATAAACTGGCACATCATATCACAAAGAAAAATGGAAGTTCCTGCAGTAGAAGCCACTGTATATAATAACTTTAATTAACGACTTGTGCCTCAGAGCGCGCAGATGAAACTCAATAAACGCCGTCATGCTATTTTGCATGCAGATGCCTGGTGTTTGTGAGCACAATCGTGTAAGACAGCTCTGGGAGGTTAATATACAACAAGATCGGTCCGCTGGTTGGTCAAGTTATGCTGTACCATCACAAAGTCACATGACTTTATTGATGTGCATCAAGGAATTTATTAAAAGTGTTTCCATTAAAAATTTAAGCACATATTTTCAACTCAGTTGAGTGTATAAGTTTTATTATTTATTAAATTTATGCACATCTTGGAGTTTTTATCCCAAAATGTGCATAAAAATAGGTGGATGGAAACATTTTAGTATCATTAATATACTATTATATATGAATAAATACTCAGTATTTCCAATTATATTTTAATTTAAAGTTTAAGTAATTTTATTCTGTCTTTGTCAATTTTATTAGTTTTTTTTTTATTGCCTATTCAGTTTTTATTCATTTTTAGTTTAAGTAATTTTAACTTAAACTTAACGAAAATTAGCCAAGGGTCAAAAAAACCCACCAAACAAGTGATTTTACTGAACATAAGAACTACTTGCATAAACGCCACAATAAAAGTACATAAATGACACAATTATATCTGTTAACGTACAAAGATTTCACAGATCACATTTTCATGTAAACCAGTATTTTTTCACGCTATGAAAATAGAGCATCTCCAATTTGTCTGCAAATTTAAAAGCACTTGTTAAGTGATGGTCATATTATCCATGTTCACTGTAAAGCCAAGCTAATCAATCGTTAATTAAAACATCATCGATTATGGGAATTTATGCAAATTGACATCCCTAGTTGCTAGGTTTCACAAATACTCTTCCTAGTGCTTCCCCATCGCCCTTCGTCTTCCACTGGGTCAAACTCAAACATCAATTCACACCGAACACATTCTGTTTTTAAAAGTATTTATCTACACTCTAAAAAGTAATTCAGGGCACTTGTTACCACAACTTAAATAAATGCATTGTTGCAAGTTAAAAATTCTAAATTTATTGTTTTAATTAAACCTTTTAAGTTGCAAACATTATTTTATAGAGTTCTGTTGACATAATAATGTTGATCATTATACCAACTTAACATAGTCTGTAATTTATACTCCAATTTCTGCATTAATTGTTTTTTTTTTTTTTTTTTTTTTTTAATTAGATTGTAGTAACTTAAAGAAATTGTTTTGATGACTTTGGAAATTAAACAGTGGATTTCTAGTTCCTAGTCTGCTTTGCATAGGACTGGATAAGAAGAATAAATGTTGAAATTAAGTGTTAATTTAATGCTGTTATGTTTGACTTTTAAAAGAATTTCTGTAATGTTAAAGTTTTTGATGTCATAACTCAAAAAAATTGATGCAAATTTGTTTGGAGCCAACACATTTTTTTTTTGCAAAGTATGAAAAGAAGTTTAAAACTGTTAAAACATTAATGATTTATTTCAAAGATGCCTGTTTAATAGGAAAATGAGCTTCAACTGAAAGAGTGTCAAAGCAAAGCAGATGACCTTAAAAGCTAACTCAATAACAGAACAAAGAGCAGGAGAGACCTTTGACATTTAAACAGACACTAAAAAGATTTAGCAGAAAATGCACTTTACACAGATCAGTTCCAGTCAAACTTAACTAGATTGTTTTGGGCCTTCTTTCATTAGTATTGTTCAGGATACAATGTCTCTCGTTCATTAACTGATTATATGTAGTTAATCTAGGAAATTAGTTTGAGCTGTTATTTAGACAGGAAAATTCTGGACAACTCTGGTTAACCTGACAAAGCCTAAGACATATTATTGGCATATATTGATATTTAAATGCATGTTATAAGATCTCCTCTGAATATCAGCATCTGCACCAAATTGCATATTTATGCTCAGTTTGAGCCTCTGAATAAAACTGAGCTGTTTTTATCTCTATATCATACTGTATGAGCCATTACAGCTAAAATATGATAACTGCAATTTGATTTTACTGACTGTTGTATTATACATCAGGCTTTATAGGGTTAAAGCAAGTTTAATGCATGACATTTGATCAGACAAACTGTGACATTTAGACAATTAGACGCAGCATACAGGGACATTGCTCAAGACGATTCATTAAACTCCAGTTCTGTTTGACCATGATAAAGACGTTTTGTGTCATTATGCAGTTGCTAGGGCATTGCAATTGTCTGATCTCTACATTAAAATCTTAAATCCCTTCTTGCTGAAGAGTAATATTTAAGCAAACACTGGTTTCAAACCTGACAAAGAAATCAGACTTAATGGACAGATACGGGATAATAATGTGGTGCCAGGAATGCTGGATGAATCATGCGTCATCACTTCCCATCCTACATGATTTCCTTCTGAAATAAATCACTTTACAGGCATCAAATGTGTCGAATGTCACACTATAAAGCTGAAAAAGCATTACAGAATATGCTCTAGAACTGACATAAGAATATTTTAAATCGAAATAACAGTTACAAGAGTTGAGAAACCCAGAGAGAGTCTAATAGGGTTTGAGAGCAAAGGCCTGTGGGAAAACATGACCTCGATTTCCCACCATCAGTAATTGCACCATTTACAAGTGAATTATATTAAGCATGAAACACCGCTAAAGAGAAGTAGACAAGAAAGTGTGATGAAATAAACCACACTAACAGATCTTTAACTGATGTACTGATGCATCCAACTTTAACATATATTAGGACCAAAAATTAAATGCACAGAAATATAAATTCAGTAATCATTCTGAAGAAGGCAAAAAGAAGTTTAGCAAATTTTCCAGGTTGCTCTTCTCATTCAATGAAAGTCCATTAGGATGAGCACCAAAAAAACATGAAACTATCATTACAGTAAACTGTAACAATTATTTCGAAGTTGAAAGTTTTACAATAAAATATTTCAGTTTTTCGACTTCAAATGTTCATGATTAACTCAATGTTTAACTTGCTTGTTTCTTTGTAAGTATTTGTGAAATTTACTTGCAGTTTCTGAGTGAAAACTGAAGTAAATCATACACCAATTTATTTTAAGTGAAGTGCATATGACGTATGTAAAATATTCCTAAGTCATGCATATTTGTGTAAAAAACATTTGGTTTAAAACTTACTTCATGACCATTAAAAAAGGTACGTTCTATAGATCTTATATAGCCCCTTCCCTTTTTAGCGCTGCACTCATTGTGTTTGTAATTCGACAGCATGAAGGTAAGATCTTACGGATTTATGAATGAACTGCTTGTTTTAAACGATGACATTTGTTATGACATCCGCTTCAACTTTGGAACGACATGAGGGTGAGTGACCGATGACAGAATGATCATTTTTGGATGTACTATTGCTTTAAATCCCTGACACACACACACACATATATATATATACCAAGAAACCAAGAACTGATCCCTTGACTAACAGTGAAGACGACAACAGCTCATGAGCATCAGCGATCACATGCTCAGAGGTTTGGAGGGGAAAACACAAAAGAAACACTGTGTGTAATAGAGAAACTTACAGAGGAAGATGAAGAGATATAAAAAGGTTCAACACTGTAAAAATCTGATGATGATCATTTACAGTATGACTTTCGTCTATTTTTTTTTTTTTTTTGCACAAATGTCTTGTGTGTAATTCTGTCCCCTTAATCATCTTCAGCAAAATCTGATTATTCTCATGCATACTTCAACTCTGAGACATTCAGACACGAAATGAGCATCATGAACACGTTTATACAAACGACGGCGATATAATATGGAGGTTAACCAACCAAAACTCTCAAAAAACCAATATGACTCTCTTTCTTACACCGAAAAACACAAAACGAGAAGCCAAGCAAAAGCTAAAGAGATACAGGCTACAAACAGTCCCATAAAAGCAGTACAAATTTTATTTTTGAATCTTATAAAATCATTGAATGCACATTAAAGTTGTTGACTCAAATCTCAAATCTCACATGCACCTCTAAAACGACCAATAGCGTTTAACATCACTGATCTCCAACAAGTTACACATCTTCATGTACCATATTTGAACATACAGAGGATTTCAGAGCTAAAATGGAGAAGATTATATTTTTGAAACAGAAATTTAGAATAAAACCTCACAAAAAGCAGCATGTGACCGTTATATTGTCTTCATTGTCTGTTACTGTATGGGGGGAAGCAGAGAAAACTTCTGCTTAACTAAAAGAAAATATTTTTTTAATTATAAGACTTAGAGAGAGAATAGAAAAATGTCTTTGAGGAAAAATATAAAGTTCAAAATGCAAAATATGACCAGTTAAATTCTGTTTTAACAAAACAAATAGAGTTAAACCTGCCAAAACATAATAATTCTACACCTCAGGTAAGGCGTTTTATAAAGTAAATGTCAACTTTATCCTTCACTAAAGCAATGTTGCTCATTTAAAATGGAAAAGAACATCCCGTTAAGTGCTCTCATTAATTACTTTATAAGCATCCCATAACAAGCCAGTTCAACAGCTTCACATCCATGAAAACCATCACTGCTGAGCTCTAAAACACCAACGATTTAAATTCAGATCTCACCCTGGCGTTTTCCTCTTGTTCTCAGTGGGGAAAGTTCCTGATCGGCTGAAGCGTTCGGTCACACGCAGTAAACCACCACCACACCCCGTCCTGCTCGACTCGAGATCACTGCGGCTTTCTCTGCTCTCTGGAGGAGAACGCTTGGACTATTACTACTGAAGGCCTGGGGCAGGATCACACACACACACACACACACACACAAAGGAAGACTGACGGCCATGTGACAGAACACCAATAAATCAACAGAGCAGATCTGTGTTCCAACAATCTGACATTTTCATCAAAGTGACACACATTTGCATTTATGCATTTATCAGATGTTTTTATCCAAAGTGAAGTTACACATTTTATCAGTTCACACATTCCCATGACTTTGGTGTTGCTCAACACACATTTATCTTCATGATTCCACACCATAAACCTGTATATAAATCTCGGTTTTATATACAGCTAATCATAAAATGAACTAACCGAGCATTTGATGTGAATTCAAATCTGTTTTTTCACCTGATGCACAGCAGATTTTCTTTCTTATATAAACTATATGGCAAATCTCGGCTGCGTGATTGTTTATATCGTTGCAAAAACTTTGGTAATTCCCACTTCTAAAGAACTTTTGAAATGGGAGAGCGTTCATATGCATTTTTTACCTAGGAAATTCGTATTTTAGATCATTTGGAGAGCACGTGAAGGCAGCATATGTACTTTGTTTTGAAAAGCAGTTCCTGTTCTCGCCTTGTTTACATAGTCCCTGTTTTGTTTCCATAGTTACCCTCATTTATCTCCATAGCTACTAATCACTCTCACCTGTTCCTTGTTATCTTGTGTATTTAAACTTCATTTATTTCAAATGTTCTTTGTCTGGTGTTGTCGTTTACATGTGCGTTTGTTTCCGTTCTGTGTTTGGAATATTCCGTATATATATTTCCGTGGATATACTTTTGTTGTGTTTGTTTACATGGATCTTACTCTTCCTTGTTTCTGAAACAGCCATGTTACAAAAGCAAATCTCAACTACTTGATTGTTTATATTGTTGCAAAATTTGGGGATGCATGATATATCGGCCACCATATCGGTATCGGCCGATATATGTTCATTTTTAATGTTATCGTTATCGGTCCAATAAGAAAATTTGGCCGATATATTAAAGCTGATAAATAATGGATTATTTCCTTCAGCTGAGACACTTCAGATGCGCACTGTCCATGATGGTTTTGAATTGCTTGAAATATGATTGAAATCACACAGTTAAGTGCAAAATGTGTCATATATGCTACATAAAATTATAATGAGAACATTATAATTGTGTGATTGGGACATGGCTTTTAATGGTGAGACTTTTGTTTTTGTAATCAGGCTCTCAAAAATGATATAAAAATTTGGATTTAGATTTATCGGCCAATATATCGGTTATCGGCTTTCAAATATACAGAATTATCGGTTATCGGTATCGGCCAAAATTTTTATATCAGTGCATCCCTATGAAAAATGTAAACTATATTATCTATATACAAAGTTGGATATATAAGTGATAAGATTTCCAACTTTCTTTGCATAAATACAGTATACACTGAAATGATATACTATATAAAGCAAATCTCAACTGCTTGATTGTTTATAACATTGCAAAATGTAACTATATTATTCCCCAACTAAAATCTACAAAATGCAAATATAAAAAGGCATGAAGATATTAAGATATAATAAACATTAACTATTAACATTAACTGTAAAGCTGCTTAAAAACAATGTGTGCTGTGAAAAGTGACATACAAGAAACGTCCTTTAAAAGTCAATGAAGTTTGCGTGAACTTTGGTTCACAACCGTGTAAATGCAATTCATACTAGCTTATGAAAGTGACCCACTGTTGACGGTGCATAGTTTGCATTTTTGCATGATACCTGGTGATTCACATTACAGTATAATGCATTTCTAATAGCTGATCAACTGTAAATAACAAACAGATCACGTTTCATGCATTTCTTGCATCTGCAGCAGACAATTACTAGAGCCGTTTTGTGTGTGGAAAGTGTGGTAAATCTAAAAAGGTACAAATACTTCAATAACACTAAAAGATGAAAAAAGATGATGATGCCAACGCATCACGGTTCCCAAATGTGCAACGAGAGTCCTGCGGATAGGGAGGAGGAATTAAACTAAACTTGATCGGAGTCTGAAAACATCATTTACTTTATTTATAATAATTATTTATATATTTGAGAACATCACCAAATGGAGGTTTGGTCAGATTCAGCTTATGTTTGGAAAACATTTTGGGCCCTATATACAGCTAAACACTCACAAGTGTGCATAAAAATGAGTGCAAGTGAGTTTTAGAAAGAGCTCAGACTTTAGTCAATTTACACTTGAAATAGATTGCATTAGCCTAAGTCGTCCAGCCTAATGGACATACTAAATGGACAGTTCACCCAAACACATGCTTTGGGAACCAAACAACATTGCTTTCATTGTATGCACAGAAAAATCGTTTTCATTTTCACAAAAGAAAGAAATCAGGTTTGGAACGGCATGAGGGTGAGTAAATAATAAAGGATTAATCATTTCTGGGTGAACTATCGCTTTAAAGAAACAAACGTCGCTGAAAACATGATTTATTGTCTCAAGCTGATTGGAGCAGTAGATCCAGTGACATGTGAAGGAGGTTAATGCAGTGAGGCGTGTGTTAATGCAGTGCTCCACATACACATCACAGGCCTGTCTCCACAGCTGATGGATTCTGGGTAATGAGATGTAGGAGTCTCAGAGGGCATTTTCAGTCCTGTGAACTTAATAACTGTGAGCGTTTGTGTGGATTCACCAGAATACATGAGCACAACAGGACCAGGAAAACATGCTTACGATCGTTTTTGGTAGAAGAAACCTTGACTGGAGTCATACGGAAACCATGGACCGAATCGCGGAATCCACTCAAAGGTGTTCACTACAACCCGCCAAAATAAAAGTTCAGTTTAACTTGAAGAAATTATGACAGAAATATATTATTATTGTACAGCAGAATGTTCTTCTCAAATTACTAATATTTTTTAAAACATTTTTTAAAGAAATATCACACAGTATTACAATTGTTCATCCAGGTTTTAATTTTAACAGTAAACCTCTGTTGTGCAGATCTTTGTTTACCAAAAAAATTAATTTTGAAAAAACATTTAAATTGTTAAAGTTTACATTTATTTGATCACCACCATTTTTGATAATAAATTTGTTTTTAATCATAAAAAAGGATTTTCTATAAATAAATAAACACATTTCATAGTGCACTATTATTGTTAAAATTTGAAGAAAAAAATATTAAACTGTTAAAGTTTTAGGAATTCAATTGATTAGACATGATTTTTGATTATTAAAATTTAATGCAACTATTAAAATGGAATCCAGATAAATATAAATGTAAAAAAGAATTTGAATAAAAAAAAGAAAAAGTAAAACCATCAAAAATGGATATTTATTGAACCTGTTTAGCTCTGAAAAAGATTTGTTCAGTCTTCTGAAGACATATGATGCTTTATAGGATGAATTAAGTTGCTTTAATGGTGCTTTTTATTATTATTTTTTAAATTTCATTAACAGAAACTCAGACATTCTGTTCCACAAACGAAAGTCATTCGGGTTTAGAAGGATATTTCTTGAAGTGATCTATTCCTAAAACTGAACTGTGCCCCTCTCGTCCGCTCAGACGCATGAGAAACTCTCGTCAGACGGTGATTCAGAGCACCGTGTTCTCCGGTCTCTGGTTCACATGACCTCCACGGCATCTGGAGGACAAAAACAGCTAGGAGAGTCACGCAGACCGCATTACGGAGCGGTTTAAGGTATCTGAGGAATGTTATTTTCCATCAGAGATTTGTGTTGTGAGAGAAAGAAGCACAGCAGCCTGTTTACAGCCATTAACTTAATATGTGTGAATCCTCTTAAAATATAAAGACTGATGGTGCTGTTCACTGATCATGTGTTCAGTCCAGAATTCACAAATACAGGCAAAACAATCAGATTCTGCAAGATGTGTTACACAGCGAATCAACGTCTGGAGCAAGACAAAACACACTATCAGCATATCAGAATGATTTCTGAAGGATCATGTGACACTGAAGACTGGAGTAATGATGCTGAAAATTCAGCTTTGATCACTGGATATAAATTACATTTTACAATATATTCACATAGAAAACAGTTATTGTACATTGAAATAATATTTCACAATATTACTGTTTTTAATGTATTTTTGATCAAATAAATGCAGGCTTGATGAGCAGAAAACGTTTAAAAAATCTTAATTATTCCAAACTGTTTAACTAATATAATATATATATATGTATATATATATATAAAATAAAATTTATAATTTTTATAAATTATAATTTAAAATGTATATATATATATATATATATATATATATATATATATATATATATTTTTTTTTTTTTTTTTTTTTTTTTTTTTTTTTTTTCCTCTGGTGCTTGTCTGTGAAAAGACTGCCATAATGTAGGTAAATATTGCTGTTTATGGTTATATAATTGTTGCATAAAAAAATAAAAATGATTTAATATACTTAAATATTCTCTGTTGTATTGTATTCATGAAAAACAATGTGGGAAACTAACTAGATTTTTATTTTTTGCTTTAAAGACTTTGAATATAATCATCTATAACAGCTATTTGGTCAAAAAGGCAGTTCCTCTGACTGTAAAAACCATTGAGATCTGTATCAAATACAGCCAAAGGCTGAAAAATATCAAGACATATCTACAGTATCAGCCAACTGTACATGAAAAACCTCTCCAATCTGAGTCTGAATTCAGGGCACAGTTGCCTGAAAATGTATGTGCATGAAATATTGCTGCTCATAAATCAAACTGACTTTCTGAGATGCAATATTTCTAAAATTAAAAAATGCATGAGCTTCTACTTTAGGAAACAGCAGTTGCTCATGTCGGACAGCGGTGCCGATCTGTTCGGTTTCCTGGGTGATGAAGATGATGATGTCACAGGAATCATCTCAAGTCCTGACGAGTGTTTATTATTTATTTAATAGTGTTATTTTAGTATGACTGAAATACTAGTATAGCTATTAATATTTTAATGTGTTTAATTTCACATTTTCTGTTTTCATTTTAATTAGTTTTAGTAATTTTGTTTGTGCGTTTGTCATTTTTATTAGTTTTATTTTTTTTAAATATGTTTATAGTTTTTTTTATTTTATTTTTAGTTATTTTAGTACATCACGTTACACTACATAAAAATGAGAAATATTGCCTTGGAAACTAGCTGAAATCCAGGTTATTATCGTCAACTAAAACTAAATACTAAAACATTTCTGTTAACTGAAATAAAGCGGAAATAAAATAAAATATTAGTTGAAAAACTTAAACTAAACTCTTTATTGCTTTGCCAATAAATAGAAATAAGTTAAAGTTGAAGCACTAATTTTTAACTGGAAATAAATAAAAAAAATTAAATTAACTAAAACTAAAACTGAAAAAAAACACCTAAATTGCAATATTTAAATAAATCTAAAAACTAATAAAATGACAAAAATACATAATGAAATTACTAAAAAATTAAGCTAAAATTAACATTAAAAATAAAAAAGGCAATACAAAATATTAATATGAAACTACAATAAAACTAAAAAAATTTTTTTTAGATTTATAACATTTGATTTCATTTTAAGTTTATGGTTTAAGTTTTAGTTAACTGTAACTATGTGAACAAACTAAGTATTAATCGCACTTCATCATCAGTTTTTGTTTGGCTAGCAGTACTCACGTCTCCATCTGAAAAATGTACAAATCTAGTATTCAAGGTGATGTTTGTCTGAAGAGGAGGGAAGCCTTCATCGCTTGACTCCTGAAGATCCTTGAGTTTAAGGTTAAATCATTGGCTGCGTCCTGTCTGAATGCCTCCATCTCATTATGTTAAACACAACGACATCACAACAATCGCTATGGCAACACACATTCAGCCATACATTCAGTGAGACGTGTCTCTCACTCGCACAGACAGCAACAGCACGAGATGCAGCGTCACCAATCATTCTATCAAATCTCATTCACAAGTCATGTTCAAACTGACTGTAAAGAAACAAGGATTGATGCATTCATGTTTTTAACCCAAACGCAAATGTAAATGAGAGGATTTTCACTGAATAATGAGCAAAAATGCCGATCTGCTCCTCACAGCATCTGAGTTATTTGCACTACTGTTATATTTTAGCGCACTTTTAAGATGAATTTTCTCTCCTTTTGGAGCTTGACAGACTTGCTCAATGTGAACTTGTAGTTGCATGTAAAAGTGGAGTCATGATGTCAGCAATTCAACCACATTTGCGATAATACTTACCAAAGCACAGTATCATACTGAGAGAGGAAATGCTGATTAACAGCAAACGGCTTATCATCGAAACACAAACTTCCTGACAGACACATTCATGAGCTCTAGAAACACAAGCAGCATCTGAATACACAGACTAGCAATTATGAGGAGTTTGTACAAATAGAATTTCACACAGAAAAGAGGTTCAATATGGTTCTATACAGAACTCTAGGGTTCTAGACTCAATTTTAAAGAACTCTTTATGCCAAAAAGCTTCAATGTGGTTCTATACAGAATTCTAGGGTTCTAGATTCAATTTTAAAGAACTCTTTATGCCAAAAAGGTTCAATGTGGTTCTATATAGAACTCTAGGGTTCTCGACTCAATTTTACAGAACTCTTTATGCCAAAAAGGTTCAGTGTGGTTCTATACAGAATTCTAGGGTTCTAGATTCAATTTTAAAGAACTCTTTATGCCAAAAAGGTTCAATGTGGTTCTATATAGAACTCTAGGGTTCTCGACTCAATTTTACAGAACTCTTTATGCCAAAAAGGTTCAGTGTGGTTCGATACAGAACTCTAGGGTTCTAGACTCAATTTTAAAGAACTCTTTATGCCAAAAAGGTTCAATGTGGTTCTATACAGAACTCTAGGGTTCTAGACTCAATTTTAAAGAACTCTTTATGCCAAAAAGGTTCAGTGTGGTTCTATACAGAATTCTAGGGTTCTAGATTCAATTTTAAAGAACTCTTTATGCCAAAAAGGTTCAATGTGGTTCTATATAGAACTCTAGGGTTCTCGACTCAATTTTACAGAACTCTTTATGCCAAAAAGGTTCAGTGTGGTTCGATACAGAACTCTAGGGTTCTAGACTCAATTTTAAAGAACTCTTTATGCCAAAAAGGTTCAATGTGGTTCTATAATTTTTTTTAGGTTTCTTGACTCAGTTTTTAAAGAACTCTTTATGCCAAAAAGGTTCAGTGTGGTTCTATACAGAACTCTAGGGTTCTAGACTCAATTTTAAAGAACTCTTTATGCCAAAAAGCTTCAATGTGGTTCTATATAGAACTCTAGGGTTCTCGACTCAATTTTACAGAACTCTTTATGCCAAAAAGGTTCAGTGTGGTTCTATACAGAATTCTAGGGTTCTACATTCAATTTTAAAGAACTCTTTATGCCAAAAAGCTTCAATGTGGTTCTATACAGAACTCTAGGGTTCTAGACTCAATTTTAAAGAACTCTTTATGCCAAAAAGGTTGAGTTCAATGTGGTTCTATACAGAACTCTAAGGTTCTAGACTCAATTTTACAGAACTCTTTATGCCAAAAAGGTTAGTTTTTTATTAATGAGATTTTAAAGAATGCTTTATACCAAAAATGTTCAATAAGGTTCTATATAAAACTTTAGGGTTCTTGACTCAGTTTTAAAGAAAGTTTTATGCCAAAACTGTTCAGTGTGGTTCTATACAGAACTCTAGGGTTCTAGACTCAATTTTAAAGAACCCTTTATGCCAAAAAGGTTCAATGTGGTTCTATAATTTTTTTTAGGTTTCTTGACTCAGTTTTTAAAGAACTCTTTATGCCAAAAAGGTTCAGTGTGGTTCTATACAGAACTCTAGGGTTCTAGACTCAATTTTAAAGAACTCTTTATGCCAAAAAGGTTCAGTGTGGTTCTATACAGAATTCTAGGGTTCTAGATTCAATTTTAAAGAACTCTTTATGCCAAAAAGGTTCAATGTGGTTCTATATAGAACTCTAGGGTTCTCGACTCAATTTTACAGAACTCTTTATGCCAAAAAGGTTCAGTGTGGTTCGATACAGAACTCTAGGGTTCTAGACTCAATTTTAAAGAACTCTTTATGCCAAAAAGCTTCAATGTGGTTCTATAATTTTTTTTAGGTTTCTTGACTCAGTTTTTAAAGAACTCTTTATGCCAAAAAGGTTCAGTGTGGTTCTATACAGAACTCTAGGGTTCTAGACTCAATTTTAAAGAACTCTTTATGCCAAAAAGCTTCAATGTGGTTCTATATAGAACTCTAGGGTTCTCGACTCAATTTTACAGAACTCTTTATGCCAAAAAGGTTCAGTGTGGTTCTATACAGAATTCTAGGGTTCTACATTCAATTTTAAAGAACTCTTTATGCCAAAAAGCTTCAATGTGGTTCTATACAGAACTCTAGGGTTCTAGACTCAATTTTAAAGAACTCTTTATGCCAAAAAGGTTGAGTTCAATGTGGTTCTATACAGAACTCTAAGGTTCTAGACTCAATTTTACAGAACTCTTTATGCCAAAAAGGTTAGTTTTTTATTAATGAGATTTTAAAGAATGCTTTATACCAAAAATGTTCAATAAGGTTCTATATAAAACTTTAGGGTTCTTGACTCAGTTTTAAAGAAAGTTTTATGCCAAAACTGTTCAGTGTGGTTCTATACAGAACTCTAGGGTTCTAGACTCAATTTTAAAGAACCCTTTAAGCCCTTTAAGTTCAATGAGGTTCTACACAAAACTCTATGGTTCTAGACTCAATTTTAAAGAACCCACAAATGTTCTGCACAAGGAGAAATGTCTTAAATGATTGCATAATACTTACTTAATTCATGTTTAACAGGTTATTTAAATTTTTTCTACTTTCATAACATTTAATTAAAATTAAAAATGAATTAAAGCTAAATCCATAAAATGATGATGGAACCCCTAAAAGGTTCTATATATGAAGCGCCTGATGGAACCATTTTAGATTCTATATAGAACCCTTTTCTTCTGCCTGTTTACACCTGGTCACCTCAGATTTAAATCCAGTTACTCACTACATTTCAGGAGGTGGTTTGAGAAGCATTCCAGACAAAACTAACTAGACAAGTGTAAATGCATGGTTGTTGAAGCCACACATGTAAATTTTACTCCTTCCAAAATGGTAAAAGAAAAAAATAAATGTGCAAGAGTGTTACACAGGCTCTCGGTAGCCAGCCAGATATGACAGTGCTACTGTAACACGCATTCACCACAGATATGGCCCACCACAGATCTCTTCAGCAAGTCCCTAAGCAAACTGCCGCAAATAAAACTGAAAGTTGCAGTCGCATCCTGAAGCTCAACACACAATCATCTTCATTAAAAGAAGCGACACTAGGGATGTAACAATATCAAAATCTCACAGTACGATAATATTAGTTCATGTTAGTTAGTTAACAAATGAGACCTTATTGTAAAGTGTTACCACAAAAGATTTCACGCTCACATCCTAAAAGCACACAAGTAATAAAGCCACCTCTGACATACAAGTGCCTCTTTTTCGTGGCTTATTAATGCTCAAATACACTTAAAAATAATGACACGATGCCCATCTTGGTGAGTATTAACGTAAACACATTCGTAAACAGTTCAGGAAGTAACAATATTTTAGATGTCTTAAAGTGACATAAATGTCCGAATAAATGTGCCACTCTCTATGTTGTTAATGTTAATCAAAAGACAAAGAGAATATCTCTTAATGCTCGAGTGATTAACTTACCTTTAATTGATTAATCTATCTTTAATTTTTACAATGAATATTAACCAAAGTTATTTTAAATTTGATTACTTTTGTTTCTTCATTCAGTTTAGACCTACCTGAAAAAATAAAGCAGTCTATTTAATTTGTATTGTTGTTCCAAACAACAACAATTTCTGTAAAGATGCATTATGAAAAGTGTTGACTGTGTACATCCGTGCATGCAAATATTACCCACAATCCTGTGCTATGTCAGAGGTGTTTGAGACAGTGCTCCCTTGATTTTTTTCACACAATGAGCCTAAAAGTAAATATGTTTTGAAGCGATGAATTCCGACAGATGCAAATGCCCACATGCAAATGAAAGCAGCATGCAACAGAGTTCTATGGCTGGTCAAGTCACAATACACAAAAAGCATGGAGAGCTTTCAAAAGGAATTAAAGACTGGTTTTTCCCATCATGAATGAAGCACACGTCTGCAATATTGGGGTGCAGCAAGCTAGAATTGTGCATTCAGCAGAAGACTGTGAATCTGGGCTTGTTTCAAACCAACACACACACACACACACACACACACACAACAGAAAGAAGAGCAGGGCCATTAGAGACCGCAAGTCCACACAGACTGCGGCTCCTTCACAAGCTCTCTGGCATTTCTTAACGTCTTCAGCCGCATTAATTATTTAGGCTGCCCAATTAGCCCTCGCGTGTCCACACACCCTTAAGGAGAAGAAAAATCCCAGACGCTATATTTCAGACACCGAGACGCCAAACCTCAGTGCGATCACCCATCACAAATTATTTAAAATGATTACGCTAACATAACTTAAATGATAAAACTGACAGGTTGGACTTTAATAAGTGCAACATCATGAATTATTAATCAGAAGATTAATACATAAGAGATGGCCGAGGTCCTCGGAGGTGCATGTTTATGAGCGTTAGGACGTGAAAGACAACATCTCCCCGAGGCCTTCAATCTTTTACAGTCGCCGTAGAGCATCTATTAGCGCGTTCAGGTTCTTGGCAGCATGCAAAACAATTACAGCAAGAATGTAAAGCCAAATACTGCTTTACTTTGCCATCAAACGTAAACCGTCACGGTCATTTTATGGCTTGCTATTCGAAATATCCTCACTGGTTTTGGGGGAAACTTGGTTTGGATGAGATGGAACACGTTTTTGCAGTCATTAAAGGAAAGTTGAACTCAAAAACCGGTGCATTTTTGCATCACAAGTGAACGGACAGCTTAGAAAAAACACCACATTTTAGCTGGTGTTCTTGTCCATGCTAAAGTCTCAGGGCTTGACACTTACTTTTTTCTCCAAGGAGCACATGTGATTTTTTTATGTAATCATTTATAAGCTTGCTTTAAATTGTATAAACTCTATATAAACTTGGCCAATACTAAAAATCGATATCTCTAAAAATTTTAAGCATAATGCACAACAAGCCCGAAACACAACGGGACTCTTATTTTGAAATGTCTATGCTTTACTATTGCTGGCTGCTCGTAGCAATTAGATGTTATTCACACTAGGTGAAAGTATCAGTTCTTTGCAATAAGTGTAAATAGTAATTAAATGCTATCTACTTTATATTGGCAGATACTATTTGCACCTCAGTTTTTTTGTACATTAACAGGATGTAATAAAATCATAGAGTGTAAATTATTATATTTATTAA
Organism: Ancherythroculter nigrocauda; assembly: GCA_036281575.1. Classification (NCBI taxonomy): domain Eukaryota; kingdom Metazoa; phylum Chordata; class Actinopteri; order Cypriniformes; family Xenocyprididae; genus Ancherythroculter; species Ancherythroculter nigrocauda. The sequence continues at coordinate 35,965,598 of VTFQ01000017.1, forward strand.
AATTATTAAATGGATGCTGCCTCATTGGGAGAATAAAAACCCTCCCTACACCTTGCCCAAACCCTACCCAATAAACACTTTTAATATTATTAAACACTCTTTAGGCAGTTTATTTACACTTTTAGAACATTATTTTCATTTTTATTGAAAATAAATGCCTTTCTGATGTGATATGTGATGGGAAAAAGGAGTGCGAGGCTTACTCACTACTGCTGCGCCACTCTTTATCACCTTAAATTTTATATTTATAAATTTTTAGACTTTATGCACAGGGATGTTTTTATTTGCACACATGCTCCTAAATACATTTTACAGTTTGCACACATCTCTTTTTAGTTGCAAATGCGAGTGAAACGCTCACACTGTCGAGCCCTGGGTCTGCGTGATGATTTTCAGCCTGATCACTTAAGCTGCCAAATTTACACTACAAAGGTGGCACAGAAGCGCTTCTGAAGTGGCATTTAGGTGCGTTCACACATGCTGTTTAATACTGCTCAGAAGGGGAATTAATAAATGCATTTGCACAGCAATTACAACTGTTCACTTTGATACGAGGGACTGAGGAGGGTCAGAGCCAGCATAATTTAGTCTTGCATTGTGCCTTTACACTGAATTTTGAGCAGGCACAGAGCAGCCTTAACTCCGCTGTAGGACGATGCACGCATGCAAACTTTAAATACTTGGTGTTTGAGGTTTCATCACAACACTAACAGCAAAATCAACAGTAAAAGTAATAAACGTTGAATCAGAAATCTAGTAAATTAATCTAAATATGACTGGATTTTTTTCTCTACACTCACATTATGCCATAACAACAGCCCACAAGATCAGCATGTCTATTCTGAGCCTCCAGGGTGTTTGGGGTTCCTGGCGTGCAGGTAATGCGCCCAGCGGGGCGGCTCTTCCTCAGCAGCTGGTGAGCCCTGTGACCTCTGACCCCTGCAGTGGGCGCAGCAGGCAGACCTGAGATAATTACCCAGCGAGCAAAGAGACATGCTGGGCAGAAGAGGAGGGAGAAGATGCACAAGTTCTTATTGAGTATCTTTCTTCTCTCTTTCTTTAACTGCCCGCCTCACACTTTTACCAGGTTTAAAGATGCTCAAATGATTGCATTAAAAAGCAATATTTGATCTATAAAGTTCATCAGTGCTACAGAGAGGAAGTGGCGCACATGCAAAGCTCCCACTGACCTTAGTTTTCTTCCTTCTCTGCAAATGTCTCCACTGCTGAAACAACATACTGCCACAACAAAATGAACAATTCTTCTGACTCTTGCATGCTTTTCAAAACCTCTTCCTCTCTTCTTTGTCTCTACCTCCCCTCCTTCAACTCGAACTTCTTCATAAATAAAACAAAAACCAATAAAGCCCTGAGACTGGCAAGAGCAGCTTCCAAATCCTCAGTACTCTGTCTGCTGCTTTTGACAGTTAACCACCAAAACCTCCTGTCAACCCTCAAGACAAAGGGCATCTCAGAAACCGAACTCCAGTGGTTCAAGTCTTACCTCTCAGGTAGGTCCTTCAGGGTATCTTGGAGAGGTGAGGTGTCTAAGTTGCATCATCTTATTACTGGAGTACCTCAAGGCTCGGTGCTTGGACCACTTCTGTTCTCCATCTACATGTCATCACTAGGATCTGTCATTCAGGAACATGGTTTTTCCTATCACTGCTATGCTGATGACACTTAAGTCTACTTCTCATTCCAGCCAGATGATCACTGCTCACATCTCAGCCTGCCTGACAGATATTTCTACCTGGATGAAAGACCACCACCTTCAACTCAATCTTACAAAGACGGAACTGCTTGTGGTCTCAGCCAACCCAACAGTTCATCATATCTTCTCCATTCAGCTAGGTTCATCAATCATAACTCCTTCCAGGACAGCCAGGAACCTTGGAATTGTGATTGATGATCATTTAAACTTCACAGACTGTATTGCTAGAACTGCCCAGTCCTGCAGATTCGCCTTATACAACATTAGATCAGGCCCTTCCTATCGGAGCATGCTACACAACTCCTCGTCCAAGCTCTTGGTCCATCCAGACTGGACTATTGTAATGCTCTCTGCAACTGATCCCGAATGCGGCATAACTTTTGTTTCAGTTCATGTTAATTTCAAGTAACAAAAATGTTTTTTATGGTTTTTGTTTAACCCTGGAGTTAACCAGAAATGGTCATTACAGTAGTTAAAATATTGCATGTAAGTTAGTAAGTGATTTTACTAGTCTCACGTTACTACTGCATTACTGTAAATGCAATTCATGCTGGTTTTAACAAACTGAGGGATGAGTTGAAATCATGTTCAACATTATGATGAATGCAATAAGATGATTCATATTATTCCATCTCAAAATGTAAAAAGCACAGCCAAACATCATCCACAAAAAATTATAATAAAATTTTGTCCAAATTAATTAACACATCATTCATTCAACTGCTAACAACTAACTGATTCCTCAATTTTACAGCAGAATGTTTTTATTGACTCATTAGTATGATAAAAGGCAGCGGCCCGCAGGATTTACTGCGGTGAGAATTACCGTGTGCTTTCCTAATTAAACAGTCGCTCTGACAGCTGATTCATATTCAACACCGGATGATTTCTGTCATGATATACAACACGGCACATCAAAAACTAATAACAGCTTTGAAACACTTCCTGGATTTCAAACAAACTCTGATGATCCTGAGTCGCTGAACTAAAAATAAACATAAAACAAGTTTAATATGGGCAACAGCTGAAGTCCTTAAACTCTGCATGAAAAGGCATTCACTTTAGGAATGGGACAGGTGATGACGATCAATAAGAAAACAATTTGGGCAGCATTTGATTTTAGCCACTGAATTGACTAGACCAAGAGTGTTGAAGACACTAAGACAGTGAACACCTAGCAACCACATAACAGCACACTAAAAACAACGAGTAACAGTAATTGTATGGCAACACCCTGGAAAACGGCCAAAACACCCTAGCAACTGCTTAACAACAAGCCAAAAACAACCAGTGACCACAGTAATCATACAGCAATGCTCTGGAAACTGGCCAAAAAACCCTAGTAACACTATAACAGCTCAATAAATACAACAAATAACCATAGTAACCAGATAACAACGCACTGGCAACCACCCACAACACCCTTTGCATAACAGCAGGCTAAAAACAACCAGTATCCAAGGTAACCATATAGCTATGCCCTGGCAAACACAACACCTTAGCAACTGCATAATAGAACCCTAAAAACAAACAGTAACCACAGTAACAATATAGCAACACCCTGGCAACCACACACAACACCCTAGCAACTGCATAATAGAACCCTTAAAACAAGCAGTAACCATAGTAACAATATAGCAACACCCTGGAAACCACACACAACACCCTAGCAACTGCATAACAGAACCCTAAAAAAAAACAGTAACCATAGTAACAATATAGCAACACCCTGGCAACCACACACAACACCCTAGCAACTGCATAATAGAACCCTAAAAGCAAACAGTAACCATAGTATCAATATAGCAACTCCCTGGCAACTAGGGCTGCACGATTAATCGCATGCGATTGTCATGCGTGTCTCATCAGTAAAGCCGGTTCTGTGATTAGCGGTAAATGTCCATCACCTGCTTTCAAATGGAGCGGCACTTAATATACAGAGCCGTAGTTCGCGGACAAGCTACGCAATATCGCGTTCATAATCGCAGATGAATCACCTTCGATTATGAACACGATATTGCGTAGCTTGTCCGCGAACTACGGCTCTGTATATTAAGTGCCGCTCCATTTGAAAGCAGGTGATGGACATTTACCGCTAATCACAGAACCGGCTTTACTGATGAGACACGCATGACAATCTCATGCGATTAATCGTGCAGCCCTACTGGCAACCACACACAACACCCTAGCAACTGCATAATAGAACCCTTAAAACAAACAGTAACCATAGTAACAATATAGCAACACCCTGGAAACCACACACAACACCCTAGCAACTGCATAACAGAACCCTAAAAAAAAACAGTAACCATAGTAACAATATAGCAACACCCTGGAAACCACACACAACACCCTAGCAACTGCATAACAGAACCCTAAAAAAAACAGTAACCATAGTAACAATATAGCAACACCCTGGCAACCACACACAACACCCTAGCAACTGCATAATAGAACCCTAAAAACAAACAGTAACCATAGTATCAATATAGCAACTCCCTGGCAACCAACCACAACACACTTTGCATAACAGCACACTAAAAATAACCAGTAACTGTATAGCAACACCCTGACAACCACACACAACACCCTAACAACTCCATAACAGCACCCTAAAAACAAACAGTAATCATAGTAACTATATAGCAATGCCCTGGCAACCAACCACAACACCCTTTGCATAACAGCATGCTAAAAACAACCAGTAAGCATACAGCAATGCCCTGGGAACCAATAACAGCATGCTAAAAAACAATCAGTAACTGTATAGCAACACGCTAACAACCTAACAAAACAAAAACAAACAGTAATCATAGTAACAATATAGCAACGCCTTGGCAAAAAACAAAACCACAACACCCTTTGCATAACAGCACACTAAAAATAACCAGTAACTGTATAGCAACACCCTGACAACCACACACAAGCAACTCCATAACAGCACCTAAAAACAAACAGAAACCATAGTAACCATATAGCAACACCCTAGCAACTGCCCCCAGCATGAGGGTGGTGAGTTTGGCACAGTCAAACATCACTCAGACTTTCATCAGTAGTTCTCTAATGAGATTTTAAAAAACACTAATGGATCAGTGATAGATGACGCTCCTAATTAGAGTCCTCGGCCTCCATGTTCATTTCTCTTCTTCTCTATGAATGATCGCCGGCTTTATCGTCTTATCAATAACGGAGTTTAAGCATGAAGGCAGCAGTGCAGACGAATATCTGTTTTACAGAAGTTTTATACTGCAGCACTCTATTTCCACAGCTCTGAAGTGACTGAAATCAATAAGAGTTTGACACTCACGTTGTGTCTATTATACACCCTTCAGAAGATCAATAACAACAGTGCAACACGCTCAATAAGAGGTTTTGTTAGTAATATACAAGCATCAAGCTCCCTTCTGTTCAGGTGGCGTGCATCACACATGGGAACTTCTCTGTAAAAATCACATTTTTCTGGTTTGGAACATTTTCACACGCCGCTTGACTCACTCTGCACTGTGTGTGGGGAATGACACGGAGCAAACTAACCTGAAACAACATCCAAGTGTCCTGAAATATACTGTAAAATGCTCAATTAAACATTAATGGACAAAAATATCCAGAGTTAAACAGAGCTGCACGATTCTGGATAAATTGAGAATCATCATTTTTTTTTTTTTCAAACAGAGATCATGATTCTCCCACGATTCTGAACAGACAACTAAACAAAATAACATGTAATTTACTAGAGGTTCTGACAAAATGTTAATTGCAGTCTATTTAAAAAGTTAATTTATGCGAATCTATGAATGCAAATAATTCAATGACTTACTCATAAAGACTTCACTTGTTTCAGTACTGGATGAATCAGTGTTTTTGAATGAATCTCTTGAAATCACTTGTCGCCACCTACTGGTGTAACGATGTAACTGATACAATCGTTATTTGAAGCGCCAATTTACTTTCAAAAGATGATTTGCTCTATTTTGATCACTACCGTAGACATCACTGTTTATATCTGAACTATAAACTTTTATCCAAGTACTTCTGTGATAATAAGAATATTTTGTAACACAGAAATAACGATACTGTGCGGTTGAAAAGGATATCTCTCTGGATAAGCGGCAGTGCCAATGCAGATTTTAATGTTCCGCTGTCATTTTGTCAAAGGTTTAATAGACACAGGCGAATGGTTGTCATTTAGAAATACGATAAAAATTCGTAAAAATAAATTGACATACATCTGACAGAAGCAGATTATCGAAAAAGAAAAATGTAGGGCAGGACTTGGTTCTATGCATCAGTTGCTGATTGGATGTTGAGATGTGGGTGTGGCATTGAAAAGAGTATGCAAATGAACAAAAGTTTGCACGGCAGGGGCGGAGTTTAAGCAGACAAAAAGATTGGAGAAGTCCTGAAGACGCTGACATTTTAATTAAACATTATGAGGTTGAAAAAATAAATTAAACTTATAAACAGATTAAAGCTACAATATGTAGATTTTCGCCACTAGAGGTCGCCTATTCTAAACAAAAGGCGTAGCTTGATGAGGCCGTGTTTGAGCGTGGAGATGTCGTCATCACCTCACAGCCGGTGGAAAACAATCAGGACGGGACTCGAGCAGAAATCATGTTCATGGATGAGATTATTAACGTTACTTAGCGCGACACACGCCTCGCAAGCAGCAGAACTTTTATTATGCTGCAGTCGCCGTTTCCGCTTCTTCCAGTCAAGCGTATGAAGTAAAACAGCTCTGTTTATCATATTAGATACATTTGAGAGTGTTGAAAATGATGTTATAACGTTACTCTGTGCATTCGCTTGGCGGCTGCTGTGAAACGCTTGTTGCACACTGCAGTAAGCTAATGCTGGGTGGCTTGTGTTGATAAATGGCATGCAATTAATTTTAAAACGTATTGTATGATTGAGAAAATGCTGTATTAGCTACTTAAAATAGTGTTTTTATCTGAGGCATGGTAAAAGCATGGTACTCACATGTTGAGCTATATAACAATAATTCGTTTTCTGTCTATTAATGTCACCAAACAGTTGTAATATATTAAAGAGCCTTTGGTGTTTCCATAGTTTCTACAAAATAAAACCGGAAACCGAGGGTAACGCGGGTATGACACCATTGACAGGCGACTACCGTACATGTCCCGTATCCTTGGTTAAAATCATGATTTTCTCACGATTTACAAATAGTTAGAAACATCTGGGATATTGTAAGTACTCAATTGAACAAAATATATAACACTGGCCTAGTGGTTTTTGGATTTTTTACTGCAAAAATCTTACATATTGGACCTTTAACTGTTCAAAATACACAATATGCTTTTAGAAAACGGATAGGGTGAATTTTTATTTCATGCCAACTTGGACCAGTTAGAAACCAGTTAGCAACTGTATAGCAACATGCAAAAAAACAAACAAAAAAAAGCATCCACCTAGCAACACCCTGGCAACCAGCCACCACATCCTAGCACTGTGGCAAAAACTTTATTTATATGACTTTATTTAATCGATAGTGCGTTTAGACACAGATTACAGGTGATTGATCAATGGTTGATACTCATAATGGCGATAAATCAATCCTTCTGAGGTTCAAACCTACAAGCGAAACCCTGGAAACGACATTAAACCTTACAAAAACATATTGTCATGAAACCATAGTACAGTGAAGCTTCCAGATTGTATTACCATGGTGAAATCCAGGTATCATACATGGTACTTCAGTGAATGCAATAATGCATGTGCTTTTAAAAAAAAACACACAATTTTAGTACTTTTTTGTTAATGAAATCAATGAGTAACAGAAATGATTGGAATACTATTATTGTAAATGTCCAAAAAATATGGTGCATGCTCAAAAAACATGGAAGTACCGTTCTAAATCCATTAAAGCACCATGGTAACTTCTGTCAGTGAAATCAAGCAGTATCTGACATGATTTAGACTTATAAGATGGAAACATCACTCACTGTTGTGATCAAGTTGTGGTACTGCGCAGTGTGTGTTCGTGTGTGTATCTGGTGACTCAGGCTTCCGCCACACACACACACACACACACACACTGACATACACACGACCACGACACCGACCTCTCGGATTCACAGCAGCAGACATGAAATGCATAACCATGAGACGAGTTTACACTGCTGATTTACTCACATCTCAGTGACTGATGCTGCTGAATGTAATCACAGGTGTCTCGCGCTCTTCATCCTCATCCTCATCAAACCCACCGCCGCTTATTCCGCTCTAACCGCGCCTCATTCGAAAGGGAATCTGCTCAATTAAATGCTCAAATACTAAAGCATACCTCCTCAAGTGTAATGAGTGTGCATGAGGCTCCTGCGCGCTCTCGGATGGATCTGTAGCAGCCGAACAGTTTCCAGCCCCGCGGCGGCGCGCTCTGATCCGGGTCCTAGCGCCGAATCTCCGTGGACGCCAACAACAGGTTGCAGCGCGTTCATTGGACATTCGCTCATGAATATTAATCAGATGCTTACATTTCTTACTGGAACGTCAAGTAGAGTAATTAATATTCATAAGCTGAGCCATCACATTTGTTGACTGTAAACAATAAATTGCCAAATGCATTACATTTAAAAACAAAACAAAAAAAAAACAGCAAACATGACACTGACTTTGGTGATGTTTTCATACTTTGTTCATTTAAGAGACTGTATTAAAGAAACAGGTTCATTACAAGGCCTCCCTGCACTCAGATGCTCTTTGTGCAACAACAACAACAACAATGAACTCTTTGTGCAGATCCAGTTTACAAAATCTAATTTGACAACCGTGCCGACCCAAATGAGACCAAAATAAATGCATCACATTGGAAAAATAAGTCCGCCTATCAATGATTGCATAACTGCTACACTTCACACAGATATTTGGAAAAACTGATTCCAGAAGATACACTTTTAGACTGCAAAATGAGCACTATTAATGTGACATCTCTCCTCACTTTGTCAAACCTGTCATCTAGAACTACACACGATCTGTGCTCAGATCAATTAAAGAGAAGTGTAAGGTCAAACTCAGACACCCGTTCCGGAACCTGTGCCACCTGTTGTCATGGATACGCCGGTTTCCTGTGTGCACATAGCACAGGGCAGCGTGACCGTTCATTTATTCACTGTGATGTGAAGACGATCTTATCTAGACATAGTGAAGAGCCGCACATCTAAAACGTGTTCACATGGCATCAGTACTCCTGTCTCCATGGGAACCACTAATGTGGAGAGGCAACAGCATTTAATTGTTTATCAAATGCCAATTAGACTCGATATGGAAGTAATAAAAGTAGAAGGGAAAGGTTGGTGGGTTTGTGTTGAACTTGGCTTGAATATTTGTGACCAAAAGAGTAACATAAAGTCTGAGGCCACTAGTGCAGATTCATCTATTTTGCATTGTTGTAATTTAATACTTTCTGTTAATCATCATAAATGAACAGGTTTCAGGTTTAAATTGTCAAAACTGCGTGCTCTTGGCAAGCTGTTGTATGTGGATTTTTTCTCTCCAAACCAAGATGGCCAACAGCCAGTAAGAAATGCCAAGTTGCTCCAGAATATCAATCCAAAAATAATGTTGTAGCATCAAGTAACATCTAAGGAGTTATATCATTGTTAAGTTTTCCCAAGTATTGATTTTAGATTGGGAGGAAATTCTGATTAATCTTTGGTCCACTAAATTGGACATCTTGGATCATTAGCTATATTTAATCTACAATTCATACTTTTACTGTGACTGTTGTTTTTTTGTTTGAAAATACTTCATTTGCAGTAACTTTTTTGTTTGTAAATAAATGTATTTTTGTTATTAGAATGTAATTTGTGGTTTAAAAAGTAATCTGATTACATAGTGCACATTACTTGTAATGTGTTACTTTACTTGTTACATCAAAAACAGTAATCTGATGACATAATGCACGTTATTTGTAATGCATTACTTTACTCGTTACATCAAAAAGTAATCTGATTACATAATGCACATTACTTGTAATGCATTACTTTACTTGTTACATCAAAAACAGTAATCCAGTTACGTAATGCACGTTACTTGTAATGTGTTACTTTACTTGTTACATCAAAAACAGTAATCCAGTTACGTAATGCACGTTACTTGTAATGTGTTACTTTACTCGTTACATCAAAAAGTAATCTGATTACATAATGCACATTACTTGTAATGCATTACTTTACTTGTTACATCAAAAACAGTAATCCAGTTACGTAATGCACGTTACTTGTAATGTGTTACTTTACTTGTTACATCAAAAACAGTAGTCCGATTACATAATGCACGTTACTTGTAATGCATTACTTTACTCCTTACATCAAAAAGTAATCTGATTACTTAATGCACGTTACTTGTAATGTATTACTTGTTACATGAAAAACAGTAATCCAGTTACGTAATGCACGTTACTTGTAATGTGTTACTTTACTTGTTACATCAAAAACAGTAATCCGATTACATAATGCACGTTACTTGTAATGCATTACTTTACTTGTTACATCAAAAAGTAATCTGATTACGTAATGCACATTACTTGTAATGCATTACTTTACTTGTTACATCAAAAACAGTAATCCAGTTACATAATGCACGTTACTTGTAATGTGTTACTTATTACATCAAAAACAGTAATCCGATTACATGATGCACGTTACTTGTAATGTGTTACTTTACTTGTTACATCAAAAAGTAATCTGATTACGTAATGCACGTTACTTGTAATGCATTACAAGTTACATCAAAAACAGTAATCCAAATACATAATGCACGTTACTTGTAATGTGTTACTTTACTTGTTACATCAAAAACAGTAATCTGATGAGGTAATGCACGTTACTTGTAATACGTTACTTTACTCATTACATCAAAACAGTAATCTGATTACATAATGCATGTTACTTGGAATGCATTACTTTACTTGTTACATCAAAACAGTAATCCAATGATGTAATGCACGTTACTTGGAATGCATTACTTTACTTGTTACATCAAAAAAGTAATCAGATTATGTAATTACTTAATGCACGTTACTTGTAATGCATTACTTTACTTGTTACATCAAAACAGTAATCTGATTACGTAATGCACATTACTTGTAATGTGTTAATTTACTTGTTACATCAAAACAGTAATCTGATGACGTAAAACACATTATTTGTAATACGTTACTTTACTCGTTACATCAAAAAGTAATCAGATTATGTAATTACTTAATGCACATTACTTGTAATGCATTACTTTACTCGTTACATCAAAAAAGTCATCTGATTACGTAATGCACATTACTTGTAATGCGTTACTCCCAACATTTCTCATTTCAAACGTAAATAGATCAATGTAGATTTCAGTGTGAAGATTTCTTAGAAAGGAGAGCTATGGCAGAAATGTTCAGTTGGGTTTCCACAGAGTTGCACCATCACCAGATCTTGAAATCACATCCTCATTTTCTGATATCAAAGACATGCAACGTTCAACTTGTTGAAGTTCGAACAGGAACAAACTCAATTGCATTTGCAATAATTTAAGCTATTTTATATTTTTTGTATATATTTTTCACAAAATTTTATGTCATTTTATTGATTGGTTTGTTAAATACACAGTATTACTGTGTTATTACTGTATTATGTTTAATACATCTCTTCAATTAAAACCAAAAACACATACTGTCCACTCAAATGGACATCTGAAAATCTCTTTGAAAAATATATATTTTTAAAAAGTTAGATCTTGTTTTTCATGCCCTAAGAGCAATAAAAACAGTGAAAAAAACATCCTGACTGAGGTTGTCAGAATTAATTCATGCATGAAATGGTTAATGATCTAAAGAATCTTCTTCTACTTTAAAGAGCCTTTTGTGCAATGGAAGGGTTCCGTGGATGTTAAATGTTCCTCATGGAGCCAATAAAGAACCTTTATTATTAAGAGTGTAAATGTTAGTAAATGCATTAACTACTGTTAATTATTACCAGTGATATTTGTCCATGAGCATTTTCATCAGAATAATCTTATTGCACAGCCAACAAGAAACCGGATTCTCCAAATTGAATTCAGGACAAGTTAATATATAGCCTGTGTCACTGAACCTCCTCTTCCCATCACTTACACTGGAGTTGTGTTCGATTATTCAAGCATGACAGTATAATGAGCACCATGAAAATCAGCCTCATAAAATCAGCTCATCTGTGTTTGGTTAAACACCTCCAGGTGTGTGGACAGTGGTGAAGTTTTGTTTTGTTGAGTCTTTAATATTTCAGGAGATGTAATTGAGCTCATTGCTGTCTATAGGAGAAACAGTTAAGATAGGCTATATGATTATTTTTCTTTCAGAAAATGGCAATGAGAAGTACTAATAAAAAGGCTTGAGATTCACTCAGTTTTATGAGTTTATTAATGATTTTACCTTACAAGAGTGTTGATTGAATCATGAGAGTTTTGTTATCTACTGCACGTGATGGCAGTGTGAGCGCGCCCTCTGGCGGTGAGGGCGCGCGCCTGTCGGTTGACGTCATCCGATGACGTTGGGGTCTGTCACGTGACACTTGCAATCACATGACGAGCAGAAGCTGAAAACAGGAAGAAGCTCGTAGATTAATCAGGTAAATGCTTCGTTTGTCATCATCACTGTTTCTATTTTATTCATTTATGTTGCCATTTTTGTCATATCTACAGATTAATAAAAAACAGATCTTGTCATCTTTGTCTCAGATTTGATCTCTAACTATAACACCATCAACTTTGATATGCACTCATTTAGTATGAATCAACGTTATTTTGAAACATTGTTTCGATGCAAAATAAGCATGCATGTAAAATGGCGTCTTTATGTTTATGTATTATATGCATTATCTTTGTGCATTTTATGTTTGCATGCATTAGGAATAGGCTGCTATGTGAGATGGCCGCAGCGGTGGAGAGAACAGATGATCTGGTGCGAGAGTATCTGCTGTATCGAGGTTTCACCAGCTCTCTGAAGCATCTGGACTCCGAGATCAAAGCTGACAAGGAGAAAGGCTTTAGAGTCAGTATATGAGTGTTTATTCACCTCCTCGTGCTTATGCATTAACCTGATATGAAGAAGTGTTGTCTGTAGGACAGTATAATATCTCTAACAGCATTATATTTAGTTATATAAGGTCAAGTGCATTCAAATATGAGTATGCATGAAATAAATGTGCATTTTTGATCTGTTAAGCATCATATGATCTCTGTTTCAGATACTGTAAATGTTCTTTGTTGATGTGTATTACAGGTTGATAAAATAATCGATCAGCTTCAGCAGCTGATTCAGAACTATGACCTGACGGGTCTGAAGGAGTACTGGGCGTATCTGGACCGCAGGCTCTTCTCCAGGCTGGAGGACGTCTACAGACCCACCGTCAGCAAGCTGAGGACCAGCCTCTACCGCTTCTACGTCATACACAGCGTTCAGGTGCACCACAACACACTTCAGCCCCAAAACTGAAGAACTCAATTATAATATGTACTTTTCATGGAAGAAAACTAAACCTATTTTTTTTGCATTGTTTTGCCATTTTCCTGACAATTCCACAAATTTACTCCTCTAATTTTGTTACTGTTATGCAAAAATAAATTTCAAGGTAGTATTAAATTTTATTTATGCTGATAATTGATTTATTTAATTAATTAAAAATTATCATTGATATAAATAAAAATAAAAGGTAAATAATAATAAATGATAACAATAAAATTGTTATTAATTAAATATGTACTTAACTTATAGTAGTTGATTAATAATAATAATAATAATAATAATAATACAAATAATTACCTAATAAAGAGTTATATTATTTCAAGGTAATACTAAATTTAATTTATGCTAATCATTAAAAATATATATATACTTAATAAAAGTAATAATAAAGACAATAGTATTAAATAATAAAAATGCATTAATAAAATAATAAATAATTTATAAAGATATATTATTTCAATGTAGTACAAAATTTAATTTATGATGATTTATGAATTTGTACTAATCATCAATTAAAAATATTGATATATTAATGAATATTCATTAATATAAATAATAGTAAATAATAATAATAATAATAATAATGTTAAATAATAACAATAAAAATGTTAATGAAATATATACTCAACAATAATAATACAAATAATTACCTTATAAAATGATCTATATTATTTCAAGGTAATACTAAATTTAATTTATGTTAATCATAAAAAATATCATTAGTATATAAATATACTTAATATAAAGAATAATAAAGACAATATAGTTATATAATAAAAAATGCATTAATAATAATAAAAATAATTAAAGCTATATTATTTCAAGGTAGTACAAAATTTAATTTATGCTGATTATGAATTGTACTAATCAATAATTAAAAATATGAATATATTAATGAATATATTATATATATTAATAGTATTTTATCAATATATACTTAATATATATAATAATAATTATAAAATGTTAAATAACAAATACTATTAATTAAATATGTACTTAATATAATTAATAGTAAATTAAATTAATAATAACATTAATAATAAAAATAATTAAAAAGCTGTATTATTTCAAGGTAGTACAAAACTTGACGAATTTGTACTGATCAATCATTTAAAAATTAATGAATATAAAAATAAATAACAATATTCATTAATATATGAATATATACTTAATATGAATAATAATAAATAAGTCTATGATAACAATGTTAATAATTAATAATAAATAATAATAAAGTGTCTGGTTCGGTGTCAGTCTGTCTGTAGTTTATGGTGGGAAACTCATTGTGTCTCTTTTATCCTCAGACGAACAAACCGGAGAAGACGCAGGAGTTTTTCCTGAAGCAGGCGCTGGAGCTGCAGGGTCAGCCGGAGTGGCGGGATTGGTTCGCTCTGCCGTTCATTCCCGCACCGGAACAGAACCCCACCTTCTCTCCGTACTTCTCCCGCCAGTGGGCCGACACCTTCCTGGTGTCTCTGCACAACTTCCTCAGCGTTCTCTTCCAGTGCATGCATATCCAAACACTGCTGTTGCCCGGCATATTATGGGATGGGGGGAATTATCATAGTCCTTCAGCTGTTTAAATAGCCTTAATGATGCTTTGATGCTTAGAAATGACATTCAGTATGTTCATATTTTGAATGTATATTAATTCCTGATTAAACTGATAGTGCTCCTTAACAGCTTCACCTCTGCCTGCGCTCTTGAACTTTGACAGTGAAGTACAGAAAATCACATCTCTTCAGGAGGAGAACGAGCAGTTCAGACAGATGGTGAGATCTTCACTGATTTCTACTTGAGGTTGACAGTAATGCCTGATGCAACTTCAGTGCTAAACATTGCTTTACATACAATATATAACACAAAACACATCGTTCAACTCAAACATGTGCAGTGATGCACTTAAAACGAAAGGGTATGGGATTCGCTTTCCGCCAAAAGTATCAGCAGATTTTGCAAAAATGTAAAAAGCATGAATCAAAACTTATCAAACTGGAACACAAATTCAAAATAATGTCTTCCTTGCTTTTATTGCTCTTTCTTTTTCATTTTGTGTACACTTATGCTGTTTTACCTTTCGCTCACGTTCTGCACTAGCTTCTTTAAATGTTTCTTCATTCGAATTTTATGTAAATGAGCGTGGTCTTAAGCATCACCATTGGTCCACTAGTTCTAGATTAACAGCTCCTCTATCCTATCAATGGAAGAGGAGAATTTAAAGGGATAGTCACCCTAAAATAAAAATAAAGTGCCCTTTTTATCACCCTGGAGTTGTTCTAATGCCGTTTCTTTCTTTTATGGACCACAAAAGAAGATTTTTTTAAAAAGTCCATATAATGGCAGTGAATAGCAACCAGCATCAAGCTTTTAAAAAAGGATGCTAAAGTATCACAGAATGATCCCATGTGACATGTGTCGTATATCCCAAGTGTTCTGAGGGTTTATGATGGGGTTTGGTGGAAAAACAACAAAATTTAATGCATTATTTAATGAAAATCCTGACCTTGGCCGTTGATCTTCTGTACGTTCATGAGACTTTATTAGTGCCACAAATAATTCAGATTCACCCTGAAAAACACACAAGTTGTGAGAAATCAAATATGCAACATGAGATACAATGCCTAGAAATCCCCAAAAAAGATTAGTTGACTTCAGAATTGAAATGTCCTGATAATTTACTCACCTCCATGTCATCTAAGATGTTCATGTCTTTCTTTCTTCATTTGAAAAGAAATGAAGGTTTTTGATGAAAACATTCCAGGATTTTTCTCCATATAGTGGACTTCACTGGGGTTCAACGGGTTGAAGGTCCAAATGTCAGTTTCAGTGCAGCTTCAAAGAGCTCTACATGATCCCAGACGAGGAATAAGAGTCTTATCTAGAGAAACTATCGGACATTTACTAAAAAAAATATAAATTATATACTTTTTAACCACAAATGCTCGTCTTGCACTGCTCTGTGATGCTCCACGCATGACGTAATCATGTTGGAAAGGTCACGTTACTTTTGGCGGAAAATGAACCCCATAGAAGGGTGGTGATTTTGTTCAGATGCATCTGTGTGTAATCAAATATCTCCGTTCGTTCCAGTTATTTGCCCTTCAAGGAGAATCGCGACCAAAGAAAGACGAGGCGATGGTGCATCACAAACTCCCGCCGTACGTCCAGCACATGGACCGACTCGGCGACACTGAGCTGTGAGGAGACTGTAGGACTGCAATCATCCATTTGTTTTTATCCAACCATTTCACATTATATAGATGTTCACCAGTATGAACTGAAAATGAGACTGACGAGCGTTTGATCAGTGAATAAACATTCACTTGAAACGTAACTTCCTCACTATAGTCTTGATTTGTGTCTGTGATCATTTCTGTACATCACTGTGAATCAGGGTTTGATTTAGGAAAAGAATATGAAATCAAAACTTTGATATTCCAGCATAAATAGAGTCTGTCTGCACACAAATCAGGTTCCTGTTTCTGGAAGCACTTTGTGAAGATCAAGTCAACAATTCTTGACCTCTTAGTTTTGAAGTAAAACTTAGTTGGCTGGAGAATAAAGACGTTCAGACTGGAAAAAGGAAAACCGGAGGAAGGGAAGTGAGCGGGAACATCAGGTAGTGTGTGGAGCGTGTGTTTTCAGAAACGTGAGCGATGTTTCATCTGTTTTCTCAGAGACCTGGTGTACAGTCAGAGGAACGTGAACATGAGCACACCGCCCAGAAACTTCTTCTACACCTTACTCCCTCAGGGCAGACGGGCTCCTGGGAAAACAGCCCCGGCGCCGCAGTCCTCGCCCACACAGGCCTCGCTGGGCCGGAAGGACGCCGCTGGCACACAGGTACATCCAGTGTTATTTAAAAAGTCACAAAGTCACAAAGTGTCAGTGTTTCTGAACTCCATCTTGAGTTTCTTCACAATATTCCTCATTTAAATAATTAATGCACAGAATAAAGGGGCGGGGCCTGGTTGAGTTAGTTAGTAGTGTGTTTAAAATTGGCGGTTATGGTAAGGGGCGGGACATTTCCCAAACACCAATCACAACACACTGCTCCAGCCGACCAATCAGAGCACATTGTGCTTTTCAGAAGGAGGGGCTTCATAGAGACAGGAACTAAACAGTGTTACTGACAGACTGGGAAGAGAGGAGCTGCAACAATGAGGAAAATAATCAACATTCAATCTAGTAGAGCACAAAAACAACATCAAGACTTTGTAAAAAGGGCATAATAGGTTACCATTAAGGAGTTTGTAAATATTTTGTTTTTATTTTAATTTCACTGAAAGTTTTAGTGATTTTTTTGTGTGCTTTTGTCGTTATTGTTATGTCTTTTATTTCAGTTTTAGGTATTTTAGTAAGCTGGTAACACTTTAAAATAAGTTTCCATTTGTTAACATGGAAAAATACTATTAAAGAATTAATAATCTTAGTTTATTAATACATAATTAAAATTATAAGACCGCTATAAACAGCTGTATTTTTATTAAATAATCTTAAATATTAATAAATACTGTAACATGCATTAACTATTTGGACCTTGTATAAGTGTTACAAACTAGCTAAAATAAGTTTTTTATATTTTATTCATATAAACATTTTATTTCAATTAATGAAAATGTTTTCTTATGTTTTAGTTTTAGTTAACGATAATAACCCTGGTACATCCACGTTTAGATGTAGGTTTCTATTAATAATCTAATGTTTGTTTATTCACTTTTTTCTTTATTTTTTAATTTTTGTTTATTTTCTCTAAACACTTTTCTGCTAATCTGAGGTTTTTTCTGTCTGTGATTTTCAGTACGCGAAAGCAAAAGATCCGCCTGTCGCGAAAGACGTGAAGACGCCCACTGTTTCCACGGTGATGGTGGATTCGGCCACAGGTCATTCCCGACACAGAAGAGTGCATGACCACGAGAAAGAGAGAAAAGAGCTGCTCTCCAAACTCCCAGCGCAGGTCTGAGAAAATATCCCACAGCGCCGAACAAAGACCTCTCTGTCTTTCCGTCTCTCTCTCTTCATGTTCAGTGCTTTTCTGCATTTTGCTCCTCACGTGACACTGGCGCAAACGTAGCCAAACACTCGTTCAGTGGATTTGGTTCAGGATGTATTTTTGAGGATTGTAACATTTCCATGAGCCAAACCAACCAAAAGAAGCACTACTTTAACTTTATAACTATTTGAAACTCAGAGAAAAACAAAGATTCAAGACTGTTTATTTGACATATTTTGTGTTTTAAGGCAAAACTATTGTTTTTTCATGCACTGCTCAATTTTGAGATTTTGCTTCCACAACTTCAGACTAGTGGAAAGAAAACATCCAAAATACACATTTAATTTTTTTATTTTATTGCACTTTATCTATTTGCATCTGTAGATTTCAATTACAATCCATATTTTTAAAGGTCATGAGACTTCAACAGTTTTGCATTAACCAGACTTTAGTTTTATAACATTTTAGTTATAATTACTTGGTGAAAATGTATTTTTTCCTGATTTATAGAGTGATAATCCAAAATCCCCTCTGTAAAAACCTTTAACTCTATATGAAACAAGAATTTTGAACCTGACTTTATCCAATGTTCAGATTTCTGATAACACTTTACAATCCATTAGTTTAACATTAACTGAGATTAATAAATGCTTTGGAAGAATTTTTCATAGTTCATGTTAACTAATTTTGGGAGTGCTATTATTTTAATATATGTCTAGAATGTTCCTATACATAATCATATTTCTCCGTGTGTATTTTTGATTTCCACAGAGTTCAGAGAAAAAAACAGATTCGGATCCAGATTCTCAAACTGAAGCCCTTCCTGAGCAAATGGACTCCACCAATCAGACGCGAGTCTGTGAAGTGGGCGGAGCAGGAGTGGAGCAGCCCTTTATTAAGCTGAGTCAGGAAGAGTATGGAGAACATCACTCATCCATCATGCACTGCAGGTGAGTGTGAACAGAGAGAGAACCGGTGACGCTTTTATACATGTTCATCTTTCTATAGTGTGTTTAATGTTGCTGTTTGAGCATAAATAAATAGGATTTTGATAGGAAATTGGTGTTGATATGCAAATATGGGTGGTCACATGTTAATGAATGTTTTAGTTTCGTCATATGAGCGTTTATTGTTTTTAGGGTGGACTGCTCGGGGAGAAAAGTGGCCAGTCTGGATGTGGACGGGGTGGTGAAGGTTTGGGCCTTCAATCCCATCATGCAAACCAAAGCCACTATCATGTCCAAGTCTCCGCTGCTCTCTCTGGAATGGGCGGCCAAACCTGACAGACTGGTAAATCACAGCACTGTTCATGAATATACCCAGATAAATAGATTCAGATGGCAAATACATTAACATTGCTTGCATTTTTAAGCTGTAAATGTTGCTAAAAACAGTATTTGGTTGGTTTATGTGGTGTTTTTACTCTTGCAGCTGTTGCTCGGTAGCGGTGTCGGCACGGTGAGACTTTACGACACGGATGCCAAGAAGAGCCTGTATGAGATGACGATAGACACCGTCCACCCGCGGTGAGTCTTCAGATCACTAGGACTGGCATAAAATAAAAAAATATCTCAACTAATGCCGTAAACTGATTTGGGTTTACTAAAAGTTAAAATTAACAACTGATTTGTATACAAACATTCATTGCAAAATGCACAATAAAAAAATAACATTATAATAATAACTTATGTTTCTACTCCAGATCGTGTTTTGAAACTTTTTTTAAAACCTGACAGATTTATTCAAACATACATTAAATATTGAAATAAAAATATAATGAATATATTTATCAAAATGCTGTTCTCGAGTTATTTTTCTAAATAACTAATGGTCACTGAATGGCTTTTCTGTGGTAAATATGATGTTACGCGACATGTTGTTTTATTGACGTCTTTCCGGGATTGAAACACTGATTGATCACGAGACATGATTCATTTCAGTAAGTTGTTCTGTTTCTTTCAACATTCCTTCTGATGTTCATTCATGTTTATTTGGTGCTGTAACTAGTAGTAAAGCAGAAGAGATGATCAATTCACATGCCGCTTGAACCGAGACACAGCATCGAAACTAAATTTATGCTTTGATTTTTATTGATAGAATTTGAAAGCTGAGACTTTGTTACATATCAAAAGTATCAAAGCACAAAGATTATTGCGCTATATTTCATGGGAGGAGCTACAAATAATGTTTAGTGTCGTTTTCTTCATGCATCATGACTAAAAGATCGAATTTTGGGATTTAAGAATCGATATTGGAATGAGAATCAATTAAAATTGAGAAATCGATATTTCTACAGATTACCCATAATGCACCAGGATTTAAATCTCAGATTCTACATGCAAGCTATTGTTGCATACTCTTTCACATACTATAATAAGTAGTACACAGTATTTACGCAGTACGTTCGTGTGTGTTCAGGATCCTGTCGCTGGCCTGCAGTCCCAGCGGAACGTCGTTCGTTTGCTCCGCCGCGGCTCAGGCTGCTCAATCTGGCGTCGTGGCGGAGAGCGACGCACGAGGATCCGCTCCCGCATCCGGACATCTGCTGCTGTGGGACACCAAAACGGTCAAACAGCAGGTACTGAAGCCAAACGTCACCAACACAGAAATGCAACAACTGCACACTTGTTTTAATGATGTTCATCGTGTTGTTATTGCGCTCAGCTGCAGTTTTCGCTGGAGCCGGGCCCGGTCGCCATAAACTGCACGGCGTTTAACCACAACGGAAACCTGCTGGTGACCGGAGCGGCGGACGGGATGATACGGCTGTTCGGTAAGAAGGTTACGATAGTAAATATGCCCTAGTTTATTGTCATAGTTCTGATTGCTTTGTGCACCTGTTTGTTGTTCAGTTGGTTATCTCCTCTGTATTTAAGTCCTCAGTTTTGTTCCACTCACTGTCCGGTATTATTTTTAGTTTGAAGTTTTTGCCCTAAACATTTAGGCTGCATTGGAGCCACGTCTTCTTCTACTCATCTTCTTTCCTACCTTCTTTCTGCTGCATTTCTCCGCAGACATGCAGCGCTATGAGAGCGCGTTGAGCTGGAAGGCTCATGATGGTGAAGTGTACAGCGTGGAGTTCAGCTACGATGAGAACACGGTCTTCAGTATCGGAGAGGACGGGAAGGTGATGGGAATCTCTTTACATGTTTATTCTCATCTGTTCTGTAATCTCTGATTATAGTCATTAACACTTATAATGACTTTGAGGCACAAGCGCTGATGTTTTAATGCAGGGTTTGTGAGTTGATAAAAAGCTATTATGCTCCGGGGCTGTTGAATGCTTGAATCTGATTGGTTGACAGACATACTAAGGTGTGCAGTTATTTTCAGGGAAGCAGAAGGAAAAGAAAAGGAAAAATTCAACAAACAATGATAAATGTGACGTCACGTTTAGAGTTTGATTCATTTCAGTGAATCAGTTCAAAGTTCTGATTCAACAATTCATTCATTTCTGTATAGACACTAATTAAAAATTGCACATGTTCATCTGATATCGTATTTAAACATCATGTTGTGTTTGTTATCAGTTTGTTCAGTGGAATATCCACCGCTGTGGCGTGAAACAGTTGGAGTACTCGCTATCCCAGGATGCCGTGGGGCCGTTTGTCCTGTCGGGCTACAGCGGATATAAACAGGTTCAGGTTCCACGCGGTCGTCTCTTCGCTTTCGACTCTGAGGGCCAACATGTTCTCACCTGCGCCAGTAATGGAGGAAATATCTACCGGGTAAACACACATTCTTACAGACGAGTTCGGTTCAGTTCTGTCATTATCATTGTTTTGTTTTTAAATCTTTTTTTAAAATTTTATTTAAGGTTTTGTTGTTGAAGTGGGAAAATAACTACTTTAAACAAAAATGAGAGATGCTGCCTTGGCAACAAGTCGTCTTTAAATTTTATTTCGGTGAACATTTATTTTAGTTCAAGTATCAAAAATGTTTATTTATGGTTTTGAGGACCTATTATGCTCCTATCAAAAGATGTAATATAAGTCTCTGGTGTCTCCAGAATGTGTGTGTGAAGTTTCAGCTCAAAATCCCCCACAGATCATTTATTATAGCTTGTCAAATTTGCCCCTATTTGGGTGTGAGCAAAAACACGCCGTTTTTGTGTGTGTCCCTTTAAATGCAAATGAGCTGCTGCTCCCGGCCCCCTTTCCAAAAGAGGGCGGAGCTTTAACAGCTCAACAACAACAAAGGTGGAGAATCTCACGCAGCCAAAATGAGGATTGTCAGTAACGGTGTTCAGCCTTACATTGTTCAAAGATGCTGTGAATGGTCTAATATTTTTTCCAAATTATCGCTCGGACAGAAACGCTCCTTTTTTTAGCAATAGAGCTTTCACGTTTTCTAGATGCACCGGGGACTTGATTATAGCACTTAAACATGGAAAAAGTTTACATTACCCTTTAGTTAACGATAATAACCCTGTTAGGAGTCTAACCTAATATCTTCTCTCCTCTTGTTTAGTTAAGCAAGGCATACACGGGTCTTGAAAGCGTCTTGTCTCTCGGCGGTCATAAAGCGCCGGTCGTGACGGTTGATTGGTGCTCAGCGATGGACTGCGGCACGTGCCTCACCGCGTCTATGGACGGCAAGATCAAACTCAGCACTCTGCTCGCTCAGAAACCCTGACCGCAGAAATCAAGCTCAACGGACCTGAAATGCCAGTGAGGAAGATGATGATGATGATGACTGAAGCAGAATCTCTGCTAAAGTTTCACTCACATGATGTCTTATAAAACGGTCATCTCACAGAAGATCACTAGAATATCACAACAATCAATGTTACTGATTCAAAGATGATGAATTTACTCTTCCACAGAATGAACGTACAACAGACCCTATAGATCCAGAGATTGATGATGCATTGTGTTTTTCACAAAGCATTTATGTTTATGTGCGAGTTAGTGATGTCTGGACATATGTGGAGAAATGTTACTTGAGAAACAAACAAATGACGAACAAATGATTCAGTCAGGTCAGTGAGGAAGGGCATTAGCTTCACATTAATGTTTCTGTTCTTCTAAGATGACGTTTATTTCTTACTGTTGGAACCTTAAAATGCAGCTTAACCAAGTAATAAAATATATGATGTTCATACAATTTTTTTGCATCTGTATCCTGTTGTACATTCAAATAAATATGATCAATTCACAAAATCCTGTACGTGGTTTTAAGGAGCACATACATGGAAAAACAATGTAGTATTTGTATAAATGAATCATTTTTACAGGTTGGGTGATATCCCAGAGACATACATGTATGTGTCAAAATGCACAGGATATACCTTAAAATATGTTTAAAAGGAGTGTGTTTGTTTTTTGAAAGAGGTAAATTTTTCACTAGTGCTTAAAATAAAAGGTCACAAAGTTACACTGAGTAAAACTGAAAACATTCATCCACAATCATCCTTCATGCTGCTCACTGATATTATAACGTAATGAAACTCAATGAACATTGAAAATCTACAATAGAGTCATGACACCAAGTTGTTATTGATTTGAAGCTGTCTATAGATGATCATATTCATCAACAAAAAGGCATGACTAGTGAGAATACCAGACATTCCAAGTAGGGATACATCGATATGAACATTTTGGCCGATACCGATAATTCTTTATATTTGCAAACCGATAACCGATATTTTGGGAGATAAATCTAAATCAAATTTTTTATATATATTTTTTTGAGAGCCTGATTACAAAAAAGTCTCACCATTAAAAGCCATGTCCCAAGCACACGATTATAATGTTCTCATTATTACATATTATTATGTAGCCTTAATGACAGACTTGTGCTGTACATTGTACTTTCCTTTTTGAAGTGATTTCAATCATATTTCAAGTAATTCAAAACAATAATGGCGGATGGTGTGCATCTGAATCCATTATCTGGCCGATAACGATAACATTAAAAATAAACATATCGGCCGATACCGATATGGTGGCCGATATATCGTGCATCCCTAATTCCAAGATATTAGATTTACAACTCCCAAAAGTAACAGCACAGGTAAAAAGTTCAACACATGCACCGCTATATCCATTAAAAATCAGTCCATCTCTCTTTCATATTCTATTCTGCTGCTGTTGTGACTCTATCGCATTCGCACCTTTATGTCTATGTGCATACTCTGCAATTACAATTGCATAAATAATGTTATGAGATTAACGTTTTAAATATACAATTTGGAATATAAAATATGAAACGACAGAAAATAGAATACTTATATACATGAAACTAAAACCGCCAGTAGGTGTCGGCAAACAGTGCTGGGTTACTGATTTCATGTAATCTAAAAGTAATCAAAAAGTTGTCTGATTATAGTACCTTAAATGTGTAATGTATTGGATTATGATACTAATTTTTATAATGTAATTTTGAATCAGTTACCAATTACAATTTGTAAGTAATCTACCCAGCATTGTAGGCAAAGCAAACCTCTTAATCAGTGAGTCATTTATTCAATCGATTCGTTCAGAAAGGCTGATTCATTCAGGAACGAAGTAACTATGAATAGGTCAGTTAAGTCTGTCACAAATCATGCTGACTAAACCACACGCGGAGCAAATCAAAATGCAAATCAGACGCAAATTAAATTATGAAAAATAATACTCTAAAATAGTAGCCTACCTGAAGCAGCAGCATCTTGTGATCACCGAGGGTGTTTTACTTCTTTTTTCTTGAAGAATTTCGAAATGTCCATTTCAATTTTCAAATGAATTGATCTAGGCAAGTAGTTAAACGCCAACAAACTCCAAATCGAGATAATTGAATCCGAAAGATCTAATCTCATTGGCTGAATTGAATATAAGTTATCATCGATGGTTGGCCAGTTTACATGTCAGTCAGTTCTACTAACCTCAGTGGACGGGTCCTGTCGGGAGTGAGTTTGACACATTTAAAGAGTTAGTTCACCCAAAAATGAAAATTGGTTCAATATTAATATTATAAAGCCACGAGAATATTTTTGGTGCACCAAAAAACCCCCAAAATAAAAACTTATTTAGTGATGGCCGATTTCAAAACACTGCAGGAAGCTTCGGAGCGTTATGAATCTTTTGTGTCGAATCTGCTGTTCGGAGCACCAAAGTCACGTGATTTAAGCAGTTTGGCGGTTTGACACCATAGACTGTAAAAAAAGATGGACGACGCGACGCCGCTTCCTTCCATTGTATTGAACTGAAGCCAAAATGGGCTGATGAATGGGCGCTGACACGTTACGCAATACGTCAAAAAAAAAAAAAGTTTGGAGCCTGGGCATGCGCAGAAGGAATCGTCAGTGGAGCCGGAGGCGGAGTCGCGATATCAAACTTCCGCCCAGACGACTGCGTCATCATTCATGTATTTTAAATAGACTATAAAAATTATACACAATTTAAAAGTCTACCTATAAAATAATAGACTATTCTGTTTCTAGAGCAATAATATTTTTGAAACAGCAAATTCAGTAGATAAAATCAATATAGAAACAACTCTAAATCGTCAGAAACGGTCCTGCCATTTTAAATCAAGTTCAGCTAACGTTACAGGAGATCGATTGCTGTAATTAGAGTAGGCTATCATTAGTTTTGTCCTGCTAATTATTATTTTATACCCATAAAAATAATAAGTAACCGCCAGATAACGATCACCTGCTTTTTCCCGACATGGTTAACATTAGGTGCGTTATCTTAACTAATAACATTTATTAATTAGCTTATAACGCCCACATTTGATGTTACAGAAAAAAAAGTTCAGTGATCCGTCAGATCCTGTAGGTCGGTTAGTACAGTTTACTGCTGAACAACTCATTTTGTTGGTGTTAAATAACAAAGAAATCGAAAATTAACAGTTAGTTAATACATCTTCAATCTCCCCTCGAAGCTCCGACAGTCCTCAGACAAGCTGTCAATCAACTTCGAATCATGACGACACGCCCCGTTTTTATAGCATCAAATTGCTAGCTAAAATCTAAATCATCACAAAAACGAACAATTGAATATATATCAGTGTGATAACAACTACCTTAAATGACCAAAATCATCTTTCAGAAAGTTTTATTTGAAGCAGAATTTATTTTTAAGTTTTCACTGAAGTCTCATTCGACTGCATTGAGAGGGCGGGGTTTATGACCTGTACTGCATCCAGCCTCCAGGGGGCGATCAAAGAGCCCGTGGCTTCACTTTTCAGAACGTATGAGACACACCCGTTTGACACGCGATCTGAATCATGATTCGACACAAAAGATTCATAACGCTCCGAAGCTTCCTGAAGCAGTGTTTTGAAATCGGCCATCACTAAATAAGTCGTTATTTTGTTTTGTTTTTTGGTGCACCAAAAATATTCTCGTGGCTTTATAATATTAATATTGAACCACTGTACTCACATGAACTGATTTAAATATGTTTTTAGTACATTAATGGATCTTGAGAGAGGAAATGTCATTGCTGGCTATGCAGGCCTCACTGAGCCATCGGATTTAATCAAAAATATCTTAATTTGTGTTCCGAAGATTAATGAAGGTTTTACGGGTGTGGAACGGCATGAGGGTGAGCAATAAATGACATTATTTTAATTCTTGGGTGAACTAACCCTTTAAATGTGCAGAGAGCAGAAATGATTTGTTTGTTTAGGCTATATATCTTTGCAACTTATTAAAAACAAGAATAAAGGAATAAACAGAAAACTTCATGGTATTATAGAATCATTACAGATTAAAATGCAAATTAAGGTGAAAAGATCTGCATGTGGATAAAAAATGCAAAACAAATGTACTTGTTTGTTGTTTCTTTATTGGATAAAAGGATAAAAGCCAAGTTAAAAATAACAATTAATGACAGAACCCTAACCCTAAATTCATAATTAACAATTATTAAAAATATAGCCTATTTGATTTCTTTGTTTCATAAGTTACAGAGAATGTTGTAAATAAAACACCCAAATTATTGTTACAGATGATCATTTAAAATGAGGAAAAAAACGAAATTAAAAAAGAACAATTTATGACAGAACCACGCTTAATTAATAGGGTAAATAACAATTATATTTCATATGATGATTATACATTTCATAAAAGAGAACAATGTTGTAAATTCTACAAAACACCCAAATTATATCAGAGCTTTATTATTAGATTATCATAACTTATAAGATGAAGAATAAAAGCTAAATTAAAAAAAGAATAATTCATGACATAACCACATGAGTTATGTGTGCCTCAGTTATTGGCTGTATTTACTTTAAAATGAAGCCGTAAGACTTCAGTATTAATAGTAGGCCTATATGGTAATATTGTTTAACTGTTCATCTTATTGCTAGAACAATTGTTTTGTACACTGTAATAGTTTATAAGATAATAAACAGGTACTGGTTTCTTCTCAAATCAATATTTCATGCCCACATCATTATTTATGTGGTGAAAGTCTGTGTTATAAGTGACAGAAATGTACATTATCACTTAAAGTCACCATGAAATCAAAATAGACAATTCTTATTTTTTCATTGAATATCACATAAATGAATTATCTGTAATTTTTTTAATTCCTCGTATTGTTTAATCAAAATAACTTCCCCTCCCTCTCACAGTGACATCTCTTCTTGCCCTACATTTGCTCTTGTTCGTAAAGCCATTTCACTTAGATATATGGCACAATGGGGAAGAAAATACTAGTGCTAAACTTTCATTTCATGCCGACTTAATATGTCGATCTTGTTTGAACTTGTTCGTTCCACTAGGCTCAAAGCTGCTTGCTAGGAACTGTTTTTCTTCTTGAAAACTTAAAAAAAAAGTTCTCTGTCAATGATTCAAAGAGCTGGAAAAAAAAAACGTAAACTTATCTCTAACTTCTACAGTATATCTGTGCAGTTTTTTTCTGTGACCTTGAATAAATTTAAATTCTAAAATTTGTATTTTTTGGGAAAATAAAACTTCAATAAATGCAGAATATATAAGGTACACAGTAAAATGCTTTTCCCAAGATATACTATTTCAGTTTTTCTACTTCAAAACTGTTTATTTCAATGTGTTACTTTCTTTGTAGTTGTTTGTGAAATTTACTAGCAATGTCTGAGTGAAAATAGTTTCTACACCAATTTGTTTTTCAGTGTAGGCCATTTATACATTTTTTACAACATATTTTAACGTTTTTTCTTATTTGATATGTTTTATTCATAAAGTAGTATAAACTGCTAGCACATAAAAAACTAGTTCTTGGCTGTGTTTAACAAACCATCACTGATTCAAAGAGTTGATAATGTAAAAAGAAACTTAAGTATAAAATGCGAACTTATGTCTAACCTCTATGCTTAAAGGCACAGTATGTAAGTTTTGCCTCTAGAGGTCGCTTATTCAAAATAATAACAAAAGCGTAGCTTGATGACACCGCGATTGAGCGTGGAATCGTGGGAGTTGTCATCTTCACCTCCACAACTGATGAAAAGCAATCTGACGGGACTCAAGCAGAATCATGTTCATGAATGAGCTGATGTATTAAAGTTTTATTAACATAGCTGTGATATAAAGCAGAGCAGGGCTGAGAGTCTGGGATAATTTGCATGGCTGTTTTTATGCTTATATGCCACCGCATATATGCAGTTGGCCACCGCCACTCCTTTCATTATGTTGTTTATTTTACGATCAATGTTACGTTTAAGGTTTGCAGCATCCCGTCTCCTTCTTCACTGAACTTGGTTACGGTTAAATTTGGTCACTTAAATTCACATTATTTTATTTCATTCTAATAAATCAGCCAAGTTTTACTTTGTTTTACTTGGTCAAAACAATCTTGCTAAATACGTTTGAGTGTATTGAAAGTTGTTATAACATTACATAATATACTGTATATAACAATAATATGTATTAGAATATCGATAAAGGTATCCAAACAGTTGCTCACCTGTCTAATAAAACACAATATATTAAAGCATCTTTGGTGTTTCCATGGTTTCTACAAAAATAAAACTTGAAATCGAGGGTAACGCGGAGGACGTCATTGACAGGCGATGCAATGACAAGGGCCGTTACACCAAAAATATTACATATTGTGCCTTTAACATCTGTGCACAGCTTACTCTGTGACTAGAATAAATGATTTCTTAAATTTGTAGTTTTCGGAAAATAAAAAATAAATGCAGAATATAAGGTACAAAGTTTAAAAAAATGCTTTTTAAAAGTCTATTTAGATGATTAGAGTACGTTTTCACAAAAATACTTTGTATTTGTGAAATTTTCAAGCAATTTCTGAGTTAAAAATTGTTTCTACACCATTTTTTTTTTTCAGTGTAGGCTATTTATAATTTTTATAGCATACTTTAATGTTATATATTTGCACCAATGCCTAGGCTGTGTCCCCCACCCCAATAAAAGTCTCCCCTAGAACTCCTTCTGAAACTCTGGCTTCCCTTGGAATTGTGGTCCCCTTGTGGAACTCTGGGCCCCACTGTGATTATGGCCCCCCCTGGTCGTATATGATCCCCCAAAATTTTGGCTGTCCCCCTGGAACTCTGGGCCCCCTTGGAACTCTGAGCCCCCCTGGAATTGTGGCCCCCCTGTGGAACTCTGGGCCCCTCTGTGATTATGGCCCCCCCTGGTCCTATATGATCCCCCAAAATTTTGGCTGTCCCCCTGGAACTCTGGGCCCCCTTGGAACTCTGAGCCCCCCTGGAATTGTGGTCCCCCTCTGGAACTCTGGGTGCCCCTGTGATTGTGGTCCCCCCTGGTCCTATATGATCCCTCAAAATTTTGGCTGTCCCCCTGGAACTCTGGGCCCCCCTGGAACTCTGAGCCCCCCTGGAATTGTGGTCCTCCTCTGGAACTCTGGGCCCCCCTGTGATTGTGGCCCCCCCTGGTCCTATATGATCCCCCAAAATTTTGGCCATCCCCCTGGAACTCTGTCCCCCCCTGGAACTCTGGGCCCCCCTGGAATTGTGGTGCCCCTCTGGAACTCTGGGCCCCCCTGTGATTATGGCCCCCCCTGGTCCTATATGACCCCCCAAAATTGTGTCCGTCCCCTTGGAACTCTGCCCCCCCTTGGAAATCAGGGGCCCCCTGGAACTCTGGGCCCCCCTGGAATTGTTGCCCCCCTCTGGAACTCTGGCCCCCCCTGTGATTATAGCCCCCCCTTGGTCTATATGACCCCCCAGAACAGTGGCTGTCCCCCTGGAACTCTGGGGCCCCCTGGAGCTGTGGCCCCCCTCTGGGATTCTGGCCCCCCCTGTGATTAGTGCTCCCCCTAAAATTTTGGCCCCTCCTGCTAGTCTTGTTCCCTCTAAAGATGGGCCCCCCCCTGACACTGTGGTCCCCACTGGAACCCTCAATCTTCTGTAACACAGTGCGCCTCATATCACTCAGGTATTTTGGGCCGTCGATCAGCAATTCTGAGACATTCCCTGGATCTGGTGGGCTACTCTTGGCTCTGGAAAAAAAAAAAAAAACACTGAGGAATCAAGAGATGCTGATGGTTCAGAACCCTTAAAATTCAGAAGAGAAACACAACAGACCTTTGCAATGTGTTCTTGAAGTTCTGTAAATACAAAACAGTAGAAAAAAAACATTCAGCAAAACCAAATCTAATTTTAATCTCAGTGAAAATGACATTCATGTTTCCATTTAAGAATAATTGACACCTTGAGGAATGCATCATCTTCAGCCTTCATCTGCTCCTCCATGTCTCTGATTGTCCATGTGAGAGATACAATCTGTTTGCTCGTCTTCTCAGTCTTCTCCATTATCTTCTGACTCTTCTGCTTCTCTTCTTCTCTCAGCGCTGTTATTCTGGCTTCTTTTTCGTTTACTAGAATCTCATGAAGTTCCTCAAACTCCTTGTTGATCTTCTCCTCTGTATCTTGAGTTTCATTCTGAAAATTAACAGAAAGATATGAGGGCCGAACTAGATCTATATTAATTCTAGAATTGCCTAAATCACACCATTTATTTCAAACCTTAATATGATCAGCAGTTTGATCCAAAGTCAGTTTAAAATTCTCAAATGATCCCAGTTTCTCCTGTAAGTGTTTCAGTGAATCTCTGAGTTCCTCCTGGAAGAGAACAACAAAAATAGTGTCTGTATTATTGAGTGATTTTATTTTTCCTCTTGTATTCGAGCACCAGTGAGGGAACATGTTTGGAGGGAGGGGTCAAAATGCACTAAAACCTGTGACACCTGTTCAATGCCTAATTGACTGATGCAACTTTAAACTGGTTGCAGCAATGATCTAATCACAACAGTCACTTTTATTCCCAACTTAAGCCGGAATGACAAACGAAACTGAACGTTACATTCAACCACTCCCTGTCAATTATAACGCAATCTGATAATACCAGAGATACAATAAAAATATCACTTTCACAATTCAGTAAAAGAATGTTTCGATCATATTCATAGATTTGATGTAAACTTTACAAAATCAGTAAAATATTTAAACAGAAAAAGAAATGAGCAAATGTATTTGTCTGCTTCCAAATTAGAAACTCTTTGGTTTCAGGACATACATAAACTCAGAACATACATACATATATATATATTTACATTTAATCATTTAGCAGACGCTTTTCTCCAAAGCAATCAAATCAACCAAATCAACATGAGTGCAACAGAATGCAAGTGCTGTACAATTATACATATATAATTGTGAACTTTATTGATGTTTATTAAATTCATCAAATGTTTTGAACATCATTTATCTGACCTTATTGTTGTTCACTGCTTCCTCTATGGGACAGAATTTGTGGTCGGTGTGTATTTTGGAGTCTCGACACACCAAACACACGGGCTGTTGATCATCCAGACAGAAGAGCTTGAGCTTCTCTTTGTGAACGCTGCAGACTGTTTCACCTTCAGATGAAGATCTCTGCTTTCTCTCCTGTTGAAAAGTCTCGCACAGGTTCCTCAATGCCAGATTTACTGGAGGATCATGTGTCATGGATATTTCTCTGCAAATGGGACATTCATTAGATCCTTTACTTTCCCAAAAAGTCTGAATGCAGACTGAACAGATGCTGTGACTACAGGGTAGAACAACAGGATTTACAAAAAAGTCCAAGCACACGGGACAAGTGAAGTCCTCCTCAGAAAAACCTTCAGATGCCATTTTTCAGTTTTGCCAAGTTTGACCTAAGTTACCAGGTTTTAAGCTTCACATCCACAGTGGGGAAAATGAGCATACAAATCTGAGCTTCAGGTAATATATGAACAGCAGACTAGCAGGTGTGTCTATCTCTATATGAAGTGGGAGGAGCTCAATTCTTCAAAAACAATTGTGATTCATTCTGTTCTGTATCTGTACAATGCAGATAAACTGGATCCATTTACATGAACTAAAAACTGAAACCTTTATGCAATTTTGCCAATCATTTACATGACAATGGCATTTTGGGTGCGTGAAAACATACATTTTTGAAAACGGGTTTCAAAGTGGAAATTTTTAAAAATTATACCGTTATCATTTCCATGTAAATTACAAAAACATGAATTTGTGAAAACGGTAACATCACGTGCATGCATATTGCATGTTCAGTCCATAGACGCAAAGTGTTTCTTTACAAAGTGACATCGCCATCTACTGGCCTGGCAGCAGAACAGCGTTTTTAGTCGTTTTCGTGGATTTGTGTGAACAGGGATCGTTTTGACAACGCTGTCGTCTGTACGCAAAAAACACAAAGGAAAAACTTTTTTATTTTACTACATTGTTGTCATGTAAATGTACCCTAAGTTTCAAGATATATTTTAACCTTTTTAGTTCAATACAAGATTTATATCTACAAACCGAATTCTGGAAATGTTGGGACAAATTTGAATAAAACTAAAACTAAAAGACTTTCAAATCACATGAGCCAATATTTTATTCACAATAGAACATAGAAAACATAACAAATGTTTAAACTGAGAAATGTTACACTTTTATCCACTAAATGAGCTCATTTCAAATTCGATGCCTGCTACAGGTCTCAAAATAGTTGGGAGGGGGGCATGTTTACCATGGTGTAGCATCTCCTCTTCTTTTCAAAACAGTTTGAAGACGTCTGAGCATCGAGGTTATGAGTTTCTGGAGTTTTGGTGTTGGAATTTGGTCCCATTCATGCCTGATATAGGTTTCCAGCTGCTGAAGAGTTCATGGTCGTCTTTTCTCTGTAGGTGAAAGATCTGGACTGCAGGAAGGCCAATTCAGCACCAGGACTCTTCTACGACGAAGCCATGCTGTTGTAATAGCTGCAGTATGTGGTTTTGCATTGTCCTGCTGAAATACACAAGGCCTTCCCTGAAATAGACATCGTCTGGAGGGGAGCATATGTTGCTCTAAAACCTTTATATACCTTTCAGCATTCATAGTGCCTTCCAAAACATGCAAGCTGCCCATACCGTATGCATTTATGCACCCCCATACCATCAGAGATGCTGGCTTTTGAACTGAACGCTGATAACACGCTGGAAGGTCTCCCTCCTCTTTAGCCCGGAGGACATGGCATCAGTGATTTCCAACAAAAATGTCAAATTTGGACTCGTCTGACCATAGAACTTTTTTTCCACTTTGAAATAGTCCATTTTAAATGAGGCTTGGCCCACAGGACATGACGGCGCTTCTGGACCATGTTCACATATGGCTTTCTTTTTGCTTTGGTTGGCATCTGCAGATGGCACGGCGGATTGTGTTTACCGAC
Organism: Ancherythroculter nigrocauda; assembly: GCA_036281575.1. Classification (NCBI taxonomy): domain Eukaryota; kingdom Metazoa; phylum Chordata; class Actinopteri; order Cypriniformes; family Xenocyprididae; genus Ancherythroculter; species Ancherythroculter nigrocauda. Next base: position 35,999,454 of record VTFQ01000017.1, read on the forward strand.
AGTGGTTTCTGGAAGTATTCCTGGGCCCATTTAGTAATGCCATTGACACAATCATGCCGATGAATGATGCAGTGTCGTCTGAGGGCCAGAAGACCACAGGCATCCAATAAAGGTCTTCGGCCTTGTCCCTTATGCACAGAGATTTTTCTAGTTTCTCTGAATCTTTTGATGATGTTATGCACTGTAGATGATGAGATTTGCAAAGCCTTTGCAATTTGACATTGAGGAACATTGTTTTTAAAGTATTGCACAATCTTTTTACACACTCTTTCAGAGCTCTGCCCACCTTTACTTCTGAGAGACTCTGCCTCTCTAAGACATCCCTTTTATAGTTAATTATGTTACAGACCTGACATCATTTAACTTAATTAGTTGCTAGATGTTCTCCCAGCTGAATCTTTTCAAAATTGTTTGCCCCCGTGACAAATTTTTTGAGACCTGTAGCAGGCATCAAATTTTAAATGAGCTCATTTAGTGGATAAAAGTGTAAAATTTCTCGGTTTAAACATTTGTTATGTTATCTATGCTCTATTGTGAATAAAATGTTGGTTCATGTGATTTGAAAGTCTTTTAGTTTTCATTTTATTCAAATTTAAAAACGCCCCAACATTTCCGGAATTTGGGTTGTACAATTGGACACTTTGGCACAAGTGAAAGTTTACTGTCAAGGGTTTGTCATGTCATGTTGCATTGTGCTGAGTCCCTAATGGATTATATCAAAAGATTGATATAGGATGGATGCTGCCAATCTCTAAAAGCATCATAACTGTAAGACATAACAGCAGACCACATGACTCTTCAGAAGTCATATAATGCTTTGTGTATGAGGAACAGACCAGCATTTAAGTTATCCACTGATAATTTACAGTAAATCTGCAATCAATATCAATAAGTAAAGCTGCATCATAAGAAAACTTTGGAAGCAATCCAGAATGCCTGAATGAAGAAATTTGCATTTTCAACATAACTTTACCTAGAACAACAACACATTTTCTTACAGTTCTCATCATTCAGAGAAATTATTCATGTCTGCATGATCTTATTAAAGTTGTTCAGAGCTTGTTTCTCCTCATTCTTGATGTGACAGGTAGATGATCTAGGTGTGGGATGAATAGAAATAGTTTATGCATTAGCTGCTATGACCGGACTTGAACTTTACATTCATCAACCCTCATTTGCCCATTGCAAATAGTGCTTAAATATTTCTGTGTTCCTTTGAATTGATTCATTCAACTGTAAATCATAAAAAGTTACTTTTGTAGGACCTCTGTGTTTGATGTTAGTTTCTAGAATGGAAAAATAAATAATGTCAGTCATATTTATTATTATGTGCTATCAGAACCAAGTTCATTGCAATCGCTTATCTTTCATTCTCAGCTCACTGATCACTCATAAACATAAAATGCATGCAAATGAGTTAATAAATACATATGCAAATGAATGAGAGAATACACCACATTAATAGCACTGACAGCATGTAAGCATTAATTTAAACCAGTTTTCTTTTACTCTGGAAATGAAAGCAAAGTTTCTTAATTTCCTTTAAAATGAAACTGATGTGACAAAGGCAATTTCCAAGAAAATATCTGCTCAGTCCTCTCTGACGTCCATTACCATGCATGCATTTGCAGGTGATGAGGATATGTCATGTGTACAGCATCTGTCTAGGTAGAAATAATTATTTGAGTCATGGTTTTAATCACAGTGTGCAATTAAGTTTATGAAGGGTAAAGAAGCGATGGTAACACTTTATTTTAGGGTATTTTTAACTAGTTGCTTATTAGCATGCATATTACTAGAATATTGACTATTTATTAGTACTAATAAAGCACATATTACTGCCTTATTCTGCATGACCTTATTATATGTTCTTAATCCTACACAATACCTAAACTTAACAACTACCTTACTAACTATTAATAAGCAGTAAATTTAAGAATTTATTGAGGGAAAAGTCATAGTTAATAGTTATATGTGTTACAAATAATTTTAAAATAAAGTATTTTCCAAAATTAAGTTTTATTAGTATTTTCGTGCCATGGGGCCGTGTTCACTTTCTAAACCATCTCATTCTAGTTTTGACGATAAGGCATATACTTTTTGATCAAGTCAAGTCATCTTCATTTATACAGCGCTTTTCACAATACTGATTGTTTCAAAGCAGCTTCACAGTGAGATTTGTTTTGGCTTTACAGCAGATCTAAGAATATTTCAACTCACTTTAAGGAGGTTTTCGGTCAGATGGTTTCTTCTCTATCCATCCACGATGAGCTGTTCAGCCTTGCGTTTCCGCACCCTAGCAGCATCCAGCTATTGGAACAAAGCTGCTCTTCGACCGCATTTCATCAAGGACTGAAATCTGTCATTTAATGATCAACTCCCATCACCTCATGCCAGTGGAGCATCAACGAAGGATCCTTAACCATCTCTGTCTATACTGTGGGGGAGATGGGAACATTATCACTGGCTGTCCAGTTCAACCTCCTCGAACGTAATACTTTGTAATATTTCTGTTTCAGCACAAGTCGGTTCCACCTCTCGACCCAAATACCACCTCATTGGCCAAAAGGTCGAGTTTATCCTTTGTCCATCCAAGAGCAGAAGGCCATGGAGGAGTACATCCAAGAGGCACTCCAACAAGGGTTCATTCGACTATATACATCCCCTGCTGATTCATGCTGCTTCTTCATGGTCAAGAAGAATGGAGGCTTGAGGCCCTGCATTGATTACCGCACACTCAACTCCCAAACAGTCAAATTCAGTTACGTTCCTCTGGTCCCAGCAGCCTTGGAGCTGCTGCGTGTAGCTCACATTTTCTCAAAACTGGACCTGTGCAGCGCATATAATCTAATCCGTATTAGAGGAAGAGATGAATGGAAGACCGCTTTTGTGACCCTGTCAGGGCACTATGAATATTAGGTGATGCTGTATGGCCTGTTCAACTCACCGTCTTCCAGAACTACATGAACAATTTTTATTCTGAGACTTCCTGCAGCGCTTTTTAATCATCTACATAGATGATATTCTGATCTATTCCAGCACCCTGACTGAACACTGGCGTCACGTAAGGCAGGTCCTACAATGCCTCAGAGAACACCAGCTCTACCTGAAGCTAGAGAAATGTGAGTTCCATACCACCTCTGTCCATTTCCTCGGTTATGTCACCATCTGGAACTGGCCACCACCTACCACCATCAAAGAACTCCAAAGATTCCTGGGCTTTGCCAACTTTTACCGCCACATCTTAACCCCTGTTCTTCACAAGATTTTATTTTATGGTCACATATCGACCTGGGAAACAAGAATATTAAAGCCGACACTCTCTCTCTCTCTCCTGTACCATCCTGATCCTGAACCCCAGAAACTCCTGAAACCATTCTTCCTCCAGCTATGGTATCAACACTATCCAATGGTCCATCGACAATCAAATCCGTCAAACCATAATTACTAAACCTGCTCCGCTTGGAGGTCCTGAGGGGCAAACTTACGTTCCATCCACCTGTCACCTGCCCCTCATGGACTCAGCTCACACGTCCCCAGGCTCTGGACACCCAGGTAGTCAGCGAACCATCTCGCTCCTCAACCAACGCTACTGGTGGTCATCCATGGCCCAGGATATCTCCTGGTACATCAAGGAGTCAGTCAGTCTGTGCCATCACCAACATTCCCTGTCAGCAACCTGCTAGAAAACTGGTTCCTCTGCCCATACCACAATGTCCCTGGTCCCATATCGGCATTGATTTCAAGACAGATCTTCCACCCTCTGATTCTCACACTTGCATCTTCGTTGTGGATCAATTCTCAAAATCCAATCTCTTTCCTATGAAGGGTCTACCTACCGCCTTTGAAGCAGCCAAAGCACTCTTCCAACACGTCTTCCACCACTTTGGTCTGTCTGAAGACATAGTATCAGACCGAGGACCACAATTCATCTCCTGAGTCTGGCAAGCCATATTCAAACTCCTTGGCATCACCATCCGTTTATCCTCCGGCTAACATCTTCAAACCAACGGCCAGACTGAGCACGGTTCCTCTCCTGGCCAGAGTATGACCAGAATTCTCTCCTCGAATCCCCCACTGGGCTTACTCCGTTTCAGTGTGTGCTTAGATTCCAACCACCCTTATTCCCATGGTCCGGTGAGCCATCAGAGGTTCCAGACAAGACCCATTCTAATGCCCATAGAGCAGACACTCCATGTTACCAGCCCTGACAAAAGGTGTGGTTATCCACCAGGACATACTTCTTCGCCTGCCCTGCCTAAGCCAAGTCTCCACTATATAGATCATTTCACCGTGCAGAGGCAGCTCAAGAAAGTCACCTATCCCCTAAACTTTCCAGGACAATACAGGACCTCACCTTCATTTCACGTTTCACTCCCCTCCAACCAGTGTCTCCCCGGTCAGCTTTGCCAGCTTTCCTAAAATAAAAACTGTTTAATTTGTACTCAACTTGTCTGCCTTTTGTTCATCAAATACCCCCCCCCCCCCCAAAAAAACAAACAAAAATGCGCTTGTTTGTTGTTTCTTTATTGTTAACATATAATATGATGGATAAAATCCAAATTACAAATATCAATTTATTACAGAACCCTAACCCCAACTTCATAATTAAGAATAATAAAATATTTTATTGTTTCATAAGTTACAGAGAACAATGTTGTAAATTGTACAAAACACCCAAATTCTGATGATAATTTAGATGATAGTTTAATTTAGATAATTTATAAAATCTAAAAATTCAAAGCTAAATTGAAGGAACAATTTATGACAAAACCACACCTTTTACTTTTGTAAGAATTATCTTTTTTTTGGAAAGTAGTAATTTCCATTTATTGTTTTGAAATAAAAGAAGAGAAATGTTATGTTGAATCAACATTACAGTGTAACATTGATTTGATGACATACCAACAGATCTTGCACTTTTCTTGACGTTCATTTATTCATTTATTTTCTGACAATTAGGAACTCGATCTAATAATTGTCACGTTCCAAGATGGCACCAAAGGGGGCATTTATGGGCCTTGCCCCCCAGAAATGAGTTCCTGTTCTCATTTCATTTTCTTTTACTTACTGTGAATCATTTAAGGATCTTGCCCTCCAGGAATTACTGGCTGTTCTTGGTTCATTTTCTTTTACTTGCTGTGAATCATTTTCGGATCTTGCCCTCCAGGAATTACTTGCTGTTCTTGGATCATTTTCTTTTACTTGCTGTGAATCATTTACGGATCTTGCCCTCCAGGAATTACTTGCTGTTCTTGGATCATTTTCTTTTACTTGCTGTGAATCATTTATGGATCTTGCCCTCCAGGAATTAGTTGCTGTTCTCATTTCATTTTCTTTTACTTGCTTTGAATCATTTACGGATCTTGCCCTCCAGGAATTAGTTGCTGTTCTCAATTCATTTTCTTTTACTTGCTGTGAATCACTTATGGATCTTGCCCTCCAGGAATTCATTGCTGTTCTCGTTTCTTTTTCTTTTACTTGCTGTGAATCATTTATGGATTTTGCCCTCCAGGAATTAGTTGCTGTTCTCATTTCATTTTCTTTTACTTGCAGTGGTTCTATGGACAACATATGTGGACTGTTCTCTCTACTACTCTGAAAGTGCTTGTTTTCATTATTTTTCACTGAATCATCAAATAGGACATGAGAATGACCGGTGTTGAAGTCTGAAGCTGAAGAGAGAGAGAACAGATACACACTTATACACATATCAATTAAGACAAACAACACTGAAATCATTGTTGCATTCTGTCATACTCACTTTTACCAAAATTGTCCTGCATCTTCTGTAAGACATTGAGCTTCAGGTTGGTCAGGTGATTTGGGAAAGTGATCACACTTGGACTGAGGTCTAGATCCGGAAGGACATACTGGGCTCTGAAACAACATTGAAAACAACTCTGAAAGTGTGGTTCTATATAGAACTCGAGGGTTCTTGACTCAATTTTAAGAAACCTTTATGCCAAAAGAGTTTCTAAGGAGAAATGTCTTAAAGGGGACCTATTGTAACGCGTGATGTGTAGGCTGGCAGACGAAGACAAAGAAGAGTAACTTTCCAATACAAGGTTTAATAATAAAGTTCCAACAGGCAGGGACACACACACACACACACACACACATCAAACAAACAAAACCGGACACCGAACTTAACACAAACAGGAACTGATATACACAAGAGTTGATTAACTAAGGGTGTGCAGCTGTGATGGTGAGTTAGTGTCCATGGTGACTGATGAGTGGTGGGAACTTAGAACAAAGAAGCACATGTGATAAATGAAAACCAAAACAAACAGAATATGACGGTGACAGTACATCCCCCTTCGGCAAGGCACGTCCTCACGCCATAACAGAACATCAGAGTTAGGGCTGGAGGGGGTTCTGGAGGTGGACGAGGTGATGGTGCTGGAGGAGTGGTGAAAGGAGGATGACGATCCCCTGGCGGCACTGGTGGTGGATGGCCGATGGCACAAATCTAGAGCCTGGCAGTGATGACAGTCCAAAGTGGAGACGAGGGAGGGAGATGCCAAAGTGTAGACGGGACTGTCGACATCTGCCAACTGACGGAGGCGGAGCTGATGGATCTCTGGGCTCAGATGGAGAGCCAATGGAGTGACGTTGCTGGCATCAGAGGCCTGGGCGTCGTCGTGTTGATGACCGTCAGAGGAGGAGCCAAAGTTCCCGAGGACTGAGATGATGCCAGAGTGACAGTGGACCAAAGCATATCCACAGGGAAGGAGGAGCCCGCTGCAGCTGCAGGGGTGGAGTTACGGAGCATTGTGCAAGATCCGCAAGTCTGTGGCGATGGTGGTCTGATGACTGACCAAGGGGGAGCCACTGGGATGAGGGAACCCGGTTGAGTCGAGAGGCTGAGGGGGTCTGGTGGAACAGAAGGTGGAAGGAGCCAGGGAGGAGCCAGGTCAACGAGCCGAGATGGAGGCCGGAAGCAGAGTCACAGGATCCACTTGGTCAGGCGCTGATGGAGGTTGCTGCACTTGAGGCTGAACGTCACTGCATGGCAATTCCGGAGATGGTGAAGGGCTGCGAACCTCCAGCAGAGGCGGGACTGGAAGGTAAGGTCTGAGCAAGTCTCTGTGTTGTTAAGAAACAGAGAGAGAAATGGGGTGGGATAGGGTGGGCGACAACACCTCCGTATGGAAATCCATCAGCCAGTCCTCAGTCACTAATTCCACTAATATCCCCTCGGCCACTGATGTCGTGGGCTCACATCCCTGGTCAGACTCACTACATGTCCTTGGGCTTTGGCTGATGCGTCGCGGCGGGTGGTAGCTCTCCGTCTGTGGGGGTCTCACGTGATTTCTCCATGGTCGCAGGTGGTGAAATAGGCTCTCCAGACACCGGATGATGGCTTCTCTCCAGTTTAATCCGGTGGTGTCTGGGAGGTCAAAGGGATGGTGAAAGTTTGCCCTGATCAAGAACAACGACTTCAGGGTCTTGTTGTCATAGGGGCAGGTGATGGCAAGATGAAAGAATTGTTTGGAAAAAACGAAAAAATCTCGGTTCATTTGAACCACCGCAGTAAACTTCACTGCATAATCCATTCTGGGTCTGGTCTTCTGTAACGCGTGGTGTGTAGGCAGACAGGTGAAGATGAAGAGGAACTGATACAAGAGTTGATTAACTAAGGATGCGCAGCTGTGATGGTGAGTTAGTGTCCATGGTGACTGATGAGTGATGGGAATTTAGAAAAAGGAGCACATGTGATGAATGAAAACCAAAACAAACAGAACATGATGGTGACACCTATAATGCCCCTTTTACCAGATGTAATATAAGTCTCTGGTGTCCCCAGAATGTGTCTGTGAAGTTTCAGCTCAAAATACCCCACAGATAATTTATTATAGCTTGTCAAATTTGCCCCTATTTGGGTGTGAGCAAAAACACGCTGTTTTTGTGTGTGTCCCTTTAAATGCAAATGAGCTCCTGCTCCTGGCTCCCTTTCCAGAAGAGGGCGGAGCTTTAACAGTCAGACACTGATGGAGAGAATGGTTAGTGGATAAATTTATGTAGTTGCTGTGGAGTTGATTCAACTCATCCACTAGCATGTTCCATCATGTTAATCTTTTGTGCAAATCCAGCATTGAATTGACCCTCGTTTGTGAAGTAGTCTGGTGTTAAATGATGGCATGTCAACAACACTCTACAACAACAACTCTTCCTCTTCTCTAAAGCAGCCCAACATGGCCCCGCCCCCTTTGTTGCGTGTTCTCGGGGGCATGGTTTATGTAAATTTTGGGGTTTGTGATGTCACCAAGCTGTTTGTTGTAGTCCTTAAAAAGCGATGTCTGTTAAATAAAAAATCTCCCTTTGCATTGAACTTCGAGCGTCGTAACTTTGTAGATGTTTTTATGCTCAAACAGCAACATTACAAACTAAGTGAAATAATAATCAAGGACCCCTTTAAATTTTTACTTTCATGTTGAATCGGTTATTTCAATTTTTAGTGTTAAAGTTTACAAGCTTTTTAAATTAATACAATTTTATGAATGAATGAACCCATAAAATGATGGGAACTTCTAAAAGGTTCTATATATGAAGCGTCTGATGGAACCCTTTAAACTTCTATACAGAACATTCTCTTTTAAGAATATGATGACTTGAGTTCAGAAGGACAGAGAAACAGACATGACACAAACACAAACCTTTGCAATGTGGCCTTAAAGTTCTGTAAAGAAGAAAATAAAAAATAAATTATTTAGCAAAACTGACTTTGGCTTAAATCTCTAAAATTGACATTCATATAATTGGAGAATAATGAAGATTCATTGACACCTGCAGGAATGAAACATCTTCAGTCTTCATCTGCTTCTCTATATCTTCAATTATGCTTGTGAGAGATGAAATCTGTTTGGTCGTCTCCTCCATCTTCTCCTCCATCATCTGATTCCTCTGCTCTTCTTCCTCTCTCAGTGCTGTTATTCTGACCGCTTCTTCATTGTGTAGAAACTGATGAAGCTCCTCAAACTCCTCTTTAAGCCGCGTCTCTGTGAGTTGAGCGTAAAACTGAAATCAAAGACACAGCAATATTGGCCAAACTAGATCTAAATCAGTATCTTCCAAAATTGCATTAAACACATTGTTTATTTCAAACCTTAATATCTTCAGCAGTTTTACACAGAATTTGTCCACGATTCACAGATGTTCTCAGTTCCTCCCGTAAATGTTCCAGTGAAGTATTGAGTATATCCTGAAAGAGAACATAAACAATGTCTATTTTTTTTGTGATGATTTTCTGATGATGCACTAAAACTGAAATATTAAAAGCAAATCATACATAATTTAGTGTTAGTGTCTAAAGACTTTTTTTAAAGGAATTTTTTTCATGTCAGTCGATTTCTTTCTCAAATTCTTAGTGCTGTAATGCAGAAAAAATATTTCACTCATTATCTGTAATGTAGGGGGACCTCAAAAATGCTGGAGAGCTGGATCCAAACGCAGTGAATTTTATTAACAGTATAAACAAAAACAAATTAAACACAAAGAGAGAGAACAGAGAGAACCAGGAACAGATTGAGCTCATCAGTATTTGTCAGTATTTGTCAACGGTCAGTATGTCAACACAGTCAGTATTTGTCAACACGGTCCGTATGCGTCAACCGTCAGTACTTGTCTGCATTTGTCAACATGGTCAGTGTGTCAATACGGTCAGTATTTGTCAGCACCATCAATATTTGTCAACAGTGTCAGTATTTGTCAGTATTTTTCAACACAGTCAGTATTTGTCAACACCATCAGTATTGGTCAACTTGGTCAGTATTTATCAAATCAGTCAGTTAGACTTGTGCCGATATTCGGTAATGCGATATATCACGATAATGAATATGCACGATATTGTTATTGTGGGCACTTCAAAATACCGTAAATAACAATTTATTACCAGTTATTAAAATATTTATAATGCATTTAAGAATACTTTCCCCATCAACTGTATAAAATGCACAACACCGCTGTATTCTGTGTCAAAGGGACACGCGCTCAGATGTAAACAAGCTCAACGTGCATGTGCACATGGCGGAAAGGAGAAGCACTGAATGAAAGTGCACGTTCACTCTCTGACAAACAAAGCAACACACTAGTGAAGTTTTTAAAATGTTTCAAACAGCCTTTGATTTTTATTTCAATGTTGTTCATCACAGCACCAAATACTTAATACTTAAAGACTTAATAGGCTATTTATTTTCAAACTTAAACATTTTTATATTTTAATCTGCACTACAACATGCCCTAATGATTAGAAATGTTCTGATTATTTGTTATTGTTCAGTAAAACTTTGAGACATATGGCTTCATTAGTTAACATGTTAATTCATTATTACCAAACTGACAATGAAAAATACTTATAAAGCATTAATTATTCTTAGTTAAAGCTGCAGTCCGCAGTCCCGCCATCTCTTGTTTGAAACCTGCAATTACAGTCATATGCGGAACAGTTATCTGTACGTGCCTCGGCACAGCTCGTCAGCGCGGATGAATCTAATGCTTGCTGTCAGTCACCGCACCGGTGTGGATACTGTACTTCAGAATCACAGATTCTACGTCTTGAAAGTATGACCAATATAAGAATTTCACTGGAAAATATCAGCTGAACATGTAAGTAACATTTATGCCACTTTTATTCTGACCAACTGAGGAAAACAACATTAGGCCTACAATAAATTGCGTTGCCAATGATGATTAAATCTAACGATCGCTCGGATCATGCTAAACCGTGCAAATTATTATTACTGTTATACTTTGTTTTCAAATCGTTAATGTTAACAACATCAGCATTACTATGACTATGTGTATATTAGCGTTACCTGTAGATTTCAATTTCTGTAGCCACTCCACAGTCCAAAGTCTTTTGCTTTTGACTACGGCTGAATTGTTGTCACTGATGATTGTCATTTGGACCTTTCTGGATTACAATCCGCCATCAAAATGATAAGTTTAATTATTTCAGCTGCTGTGAGAACAGGCTATAAATGATCCACTACCAGCAGCATCCTCACGTGATAAAACCGACTAGCCTGGACTCCTTTCTGTTTACGGACGTGATGTAATGACGCACAGAGGAACTGCTGCATGCTCAAATTTCCCGCGGAAATCCATCATGTCGCTCTTACTATAAAACATTATTACAAGCTTACCGTTGTGAATCGAGCTAAGATAATGAGAAAGTTTTGAACACTGGCTGGTTATGTACTTGCTCAAAAATTGATTTTGGATAATTTTTAACCAAAAAAAGTTACGGACTGCAGCTTTAATGTTAATTTCTTAGTTACTGTTTAATAACATTACTAAAATCAAAAGAACTTATTTAATGGACCTGAGATAAAACTAACAATGATCAGTTGTATTTCTTAATTAACATTAACAAAAAATAATACTTTCTGTAACAAATCTAGCTATTGCTCAATCTTAGTTAATGCATTAAATAATGAGACCTTATTGTAAAGTGTTTCCTGTTGTTCTTTATAGCCTAATTCTTTTGCACTTTAATCTGTTTGAAAATTTTAACTTTTTTGTATACTGTATTATTGTATTTAAACATTCAGTTTTTTTTATTACAAAAAGAGTTCTTAAACCTGTTATACTATGACAATACTTTTTTGCAACTTATTTCAATATCGTGATAAAACCGTATACTGTGACAAAAGCTTCAGCAATTATCGCAACATGAAAATTTGATACCGTCACATGCCGTCTGTGTTTGTCAAAGCCGTCAGTATTTGTCAACAAGTATTTTTTCCAACTGTTGTTGGATGGATCATATTAAAATAGTATGCTTTTTAATGCATCTGACAGAGTTGACACAAATTAAGTTCCAAAGTGAATAAATGTACATTTTTAGAAAAAACTTTTAATATCTTATTCTGAGTATACTAAGAATTATATTTCACTGATACAATTTAAATTTTAAATATTTTATTTATTAGCATAAAATTAGCAGGTCTACAACTTTTACAATCTGACTTGAAGTAAGAATAAAATTATTAATTAAATACGTAAAGCAAATTCAGTCGTTTCTAAATAGGGCTGCACGATAAATCGCATGCTATTCTCACGCGCATTTCGTCAGTAAAGCCGGTTCCCTGATTACCGCTAAATCGCCATCACCTGCTTTCAAATGAAGCGGCATTTAATAGACAGAGCCGTAGATCACTGAAAAGCCACGCAATATCGCGTTCATATCGCAGATGAATCGCCTGCGATAATGAACGCGATATTGCGTGGCTTGTCCGTGAACTACGGCTCCATCTATTAAAAGGCGCTCCGTTTAAAAACAGGTGATGGCGATTTAGCGGTAATCAGGGAACCGGCTTTACTGACGAAATGCGCGTGAGAATAGCATGCGATTAATCGTGCAGCCCTATTTCTAAATTGCTCTTTGGTTTATCGGATCATAGATCTCAAATCATTTAACAAACAACAACAACACACGTCTGGATTGTTCATGTAAATAAACCCACACAGCCCAAGTATTTTTTTTTTTCAGTTGGGCTTACTGGTTTGTGAAAATGTCTGTCAATAATTATATATATTTGATGATTTAATATGTTTTGAACATTAAATATCTGACCTTATTGTCCATCGCAGCTTCATTGACGGGACAGAATCTGTGGTTGGAGTGTTTTCTGGAGTCTCGACACACCAAACACACGAGCTGTTGATCATCCAGACAGAAGAGTTTGAGCTTCTCCTTGTGATCACTGCAGACCGTTTCACCTTCAGATGAAGATCTCTGACTTCTCTCCTGTTGAAAACTCTCACACAGGTTCCTCAAAGCCAAATTTAACGGAGGACGATCATTTGTAGATGTTGTTCGGCAAACCGGACATGTTTTAGATGTTTTATTTTCCCAAACCTTCTGAATACAGCTTGAACAAACACTGTGGCTACATGACAGAAGAACAGGATTTATATAAATATCACAGCACACTGGACAAGATAAATCCTCCTCAGCAAAAGATATAGAGGCCATCTTTCTAGAGCTCCAAAGTTTCACTTTCAGTTCAGTAATAATCGTTTCCTCCTTCTTTTGTGTTGGTGGTTGACAAACAACAAATTGGTATTACCGCCACCGACTGGTGAAGTGTATATATCCGAATGACATCCCAGCAAGCAATTTTATGTCTAATAGACGTCTAATAGCCGTCAAAACATAGCCCGGCCGTCTAGGCTAAAACAAGGCAAAATTTGGGCTGTCAGTGAAAATCTAATAGACGTCTAACCATAACCCAAAAATAGACTATAGTCATCAATTAGACGACTATTAGACGACTACATATTTATGTCTAATAGACGGTGAATATGGATCTAGGCTAAAATAAGGCAAAATTTGGGCTGTCAGTGAAAATCTAATAGACGTCTAACCATAACCCAAAAATAGACTAGTCATCAATTAGACAACTATTAGACGACTACATATTTATGTCTAATAGACACTGAATATGGATCTAACCTAGGCTAAAATAAGGCTGAATTTGGGCTGTCAGAGAAAATCTAATAGACGTCTAACCATCACCCAAGAATAGACTAGTCATCAAATGCTAATGAATGATTACATCTATACATGCAATAGACAACAAAATAATGGCTAAAGGATTCTTTTCTCTTATATATATAACAGGTTCTCATAAATGACAATCCGTCCAAACAAATTAAATATAAAAAGGTTTTATTTAGAAAAAAGAACAAGATAATACACAATAAGAAAATAATGAAACTTAAATTTTACAAATACAATACAAATAAATAAATTACAACTTAACATAATAAAAATATAAAACATTGACAAAAAAAGTTAAATAAAAAAGGTTAACAATATTTTTTTGGTTTATAAAAAAAACCTGATTAATTTTCAATTCCATAAATTCCATGTTTTATGTAAAGCTCTTTTAATTACCTTGAACATTGTTGTTGAAATGTGCTATACAAAATAAACTTGCCTTGTCAAATCAAAAACTCATATTTTCATATCATAATGATCAAAAGATTAAAAGATATATGAGGCTTCTGTAACAAATCATAATAGGGTGCACAGGTTTCATGTTTACCCCCTTGTATTGAGATAATTAGAGAGTTTTAGGGCACAAGGAAACACTACGGTACATGTGCATGTAGCATGTTAATCTAACCACGTTCTGCACTGTTACCCGCTAAAATGTCACGGTTCCTACACATGATAACACATGATGTACATAAATAATGAACGCATGTCAAAATGAAAACACAGATACTTACAAGACCAAAAGTAGGAAAGAATTTGCTTTAACATTTGCTGTTACTTGCTCTCCAACAGTTGTAAAATGCGGAAAAGTTTATCGCGAGATCTGGCAACAGTGATCAAGAGCTAACGTTCAAGTCTCGCGTTGCCAGAGGTCATGTCTCAGACAGTAGAGCCACAGTTGCCATCTAGTGGTTGAGAATTGTAAATTTTTATTTAACTTAAAATTAAATAGTCATATATATGGTGTATTTAATTATAATTCATATATATATGAATTATATATTCATATTATATATTCATATATTTATGAATTGTATTTGTAAATTATATATATATCGTAGAATATGTAGAATTGTGTGACAGCAAAAATATGCTGTTTCAAATGTATACTTTCATTTAAATGCAAGTATATCATGAATCCCACAAGCTTTGTGGTCGAAAATTACTTAACACTATTTTGGTTAGGAAACTCATTGCTGGTCTGAATCAGGGCTATAGCCAAGCCGTAAAAATTAAGACTATAGATTGCCTCGATTTCGCCGGGTGGACTAAAAGCAGACTACACATAGCCTATCCAATTCAGAGCTAAATCGTGACTACATATAGACCATGTCATGAAATGCCACTTACGTCTTGTAGAAATCATTGACATTGCGAACATGATGAGATAACAACCATCTCAAGCACTTCCTGTCCAAAAACTACAATAAATCAGGACTGACTATATGGGGGCTACAAATAGCCGGTCTGACTACGAGCTAAATTGTGGCTACGCACAGCCTAGGCAATATAACATGTCAAAGATGTGAAACCAAACACCTTGTAATCACTGTTGACTTCACTTACATGATGCAATATCATACATCTCGCAAGTTATTTTGGCAAAAACGGCATGTAACCAAATGAAAGATTATTTTGGCTAAAAGTGGGTTACACATAGCCGGACTATATCGGGTCTATAGTTAACCGAGACGGTGAAATGTCCCCGTCCCTTTTTATATCCTCTCCCACAAATTAGTTAAGCCTATTTTAAGATAGCCTACTGAAAAAGAAAACTATATTACATTCATTTCCTGCGTTATTTTGTAGAATATATCCTAGTATAAATTGGTTTGCTATATTTTGTATTAGAATCCTTCTTTCGGTCTTTCGAGAAAGCCAACTTACTGAAATCCTGTTTAATCTGTTTAGAACATCATTTATCTGACCTCATTGTCCATCGCAGCTTCATCTACAGGACAGAATCTGTGGTTGGAGTGTTTTCTGGAGTCTCGACACACCAAACAGATCTCTGTCTTCTCTCCTTTTGAAAACTCTCGCACAGGTTCTTCAATGCCAGATTCAACAGAGGTCGATCATTTGAAGATGTTCTTCGGCAAACCGGACATTATTTAAATGTTTTATTTTTCCAAAACCTCTGAAGCTGAACACACACTGTGGCTACACGACAGGAGAACAGGTTTAATAAAAATGTCCCAGCACACCGGACAAGACAAATCCTCCTCAGAAAAAGATCTAGACGCCTTTTCGTTTTTTTTTTTTACTTAGAAATGAATCTCAAAGTCCATCTTTAAATTTTCACTTTCAGTTAAAGTTAGGGTATCACCTTCATCTAACACACCTGATTCAACTCATCAGCCCATTAGCCTAGTAGAGAGACTGCGAGACTTGACATGACATGCAAGAAAAAAAAAATTAAATCATGAGCATGGTATATAAATCGAGGGAACGAAATAGTAAATCGTGCAATCGATTTAGCCTACTATTTTTTTTCCTGCATGTCATGTCTGGGGCTCAGAACAGATGATTTAAAAAAAAAAAAAAAAAAAAAAATAGTATATTAGGAAATATTAGGAAAAATATTAGTCTATGTAAATCTAAATACAGTACTAAATGACCGCGACTCATCATGAAGATGAAAGCCCACAAGATTATGGTAGGTTAACATTTATTTATTTATTTATTATGTTTTATTCTGATGTTATTTGCATGATACAAAGTTACGTTTTAGTTAATACGTTTCCATAAAAATATCTGAGCAAGCGTTCATTTTCTGGCCTTCCGCAGTGTCATGAAGATGAGAGGACTATGTTAAACTAGTAGGTACTTTAAAACCAACGCTATCACGACCAATTCGTATGTATTTTATGAGGTGGCTAATTCGTATGAATTCGTACGACCGCAACATTTTATATTTGTTATCCCAAATCACTCTCTTTCTTTAGTGGAAGTTTAAATGAGATTCTGAAAATGATTTAAATTTAGCGGGACCCGTGGTCGGGAAGAAAATCATTATATGCGGATAGCGGGTGAACACGTGAATTTTTGGCGGGAGCGTGTGCGCGCGGAACGAAAAAAAAAAAACAGTCCCGCGCAGACCTCTAATTCAATTAAATTACACTTACTCTCAGTGTAAGTGTAATTCATGTAAATTACACTTACACTGAGAGACCACAGTTAAAAGAAGCCAGTTAATAAAAAGATTTTTGATACAAAGTATTTTTCCAAAATTAAGTATTAAAAGGTGCCCTAGAACCAGTTTTTACAAGTTGTAAATATAAGTCTAAGGTGTCCCCTGAATGTGTCTGAAGTTTCAGCTCAAAATACCCCATAGATTTTTTTAATTAATTTTTTTAACTGCCAATTTTGGGGCATCATTAACTATGCACCGATTCAGTCTGCGGCCCCTTTAAATCGCGTGCTCCCCCACCCACGAGCTCGCGCTTGCCTTGAACAGCATAAACGCAGTTCACACAGCTAATATAACCCTCAAAATGGATCTTTACAAGATGTTCGTCATGCATACTGCATGCATGCGTCTGATCATGTGAGTGTAGTATTTATTTGGATGTTTACATTTGATTCTGAATGAGTTTGATTGTGCTCCGTGGCTAAAGCTAACATTACACACTGTTGGAGAGATTTATAAAGAATGAAGTTGTATTTATGAATTATACAGACTGCAAGTGTTTAAAAATGAAAATAGCGACGGCTCTTGTCTCCGTGAATACTGTAAGAAACGATGGTAACTTTAACCACATTTAACAGTACATTAGCAACATGCTAACAAAACATTTAGAAAGACAATTTACAAATATCACTAAAAATATCATGATATCATGGATCATGTCAGTTATTATTGCTCCATCTGCCATTTTTCGCTTTTGTTCTTGCTTGCTTACCTAGTCTGTTGATTCAGCTGTGCACATCCAGACGTTAATACTGGCTGCCCTTGTGTAATGCCTTGAACATGAGCTGACATATGCAAATATTGGGGTCATACATATTAATGATCCCGACTGTTATGTAACAGTCGGTGTTATGTTGAGATTCGCCTGTTCTTCAGAGGTCTTTTAAACAAATGAGATTTACATAAGAAGGAGGAAACAATGGAGTTTGAAACTCAATGTATGTCTTTTCCATGTACTGAACACTTGTTATTCAACTATGCCAAGGTAAATTCAATTTTTGATTCTAGGGCACCTTTAATAGTATTTTCTTGCCATGACTGTAAGGTCGGGAACAAAGCCATGCACACTTATAGGCCGTCTCATTCTAACCTCCAAAGGACTGGACAAGGTAGGTACAATACCTTGAAAAATATTGATATTTGATACCATTTTTGATTTACAAAAAAAAAAAAAAAAAAAAAAAAAAAAGTAAACAGTCAGTAATAAAATAAGAACAAATAAACAAATTGGAAACAAAAGCACAAATAAATACAATAGAATAAAAAGAGACAAGTTTTTCAGGTGAGTCTAACAGTAGTATTCAGGTAAGAAATGCTACAGAAATTAAGCAAACAAATCTAAAATAACAGACTTCATTGTAAAAATTAAATACAGATTAATGCTTACAATTAAAGTTACAAAAGAAGAGCAAAGAGTGACTTTCTCTTTGTCTTTAGTTCTTTGATTAACATGACAGACAGCAGCAGGAATATTAGACTGCTGTCACTTTAAGAGTTTATGCACAGATCCAGTATGCTGTGTGAAGGAATTTGTTGATTAATCATAACTAACATGTCTTTTCTTGCAGGATTAACATTTGTATGCTTTTGAAAACTAAATGTCCCCAAAAACTTGGGCCAAAATGTGTCTGAATCATGTATGAATATGTCCAAATAAAAGGGGAAATGAAAGTTAGGCACGCAGCTGGAAAATTATATATTAATAACCCCATGACATATTGAGTAATCAATGAACTAAATTTGCTTTGTCAGTAACAGAGGAGGGAGGGGGTTGCTGAATTTGCACATATATTGAACCAAACAAATTAGAGAAAAATTATGTGATGATGAGTAATATTTCAAGTTACCTTTGCCATGTACCTATCCTGTATAAACTGTTGTATTCTTTTTACTGGGGGATTCTCTGTGGAAGAGGTCTGAGAGCCTCCCGGCCGTGATTAAAGCATGTTCATAGGCAGTTCCTGGAGTCCATCTGGTTAGTGGAACACTAGAGATCTTATTCCTAAGTGATAGTGTTCATAAGGGGACATTTGGACATACTTGTGTGTATATTTTTCAGTTTAAGCGCAATAAGCCACAAAAAACACTAGGCCTATATTTGGTACTCACAAGCTGTTTGAGATGCAGCTTATATTGATCACGCTTTTGAAGTATGTCTGAGTTCACAGTACTCCTACTGCTGAAATGTGTATACAGTATGTGGACACTTTACTATCCCATGAGGCCACGGGAGAGGATTTTTGTGAATGGCATTGAAGCGATGCGACTGACGCTGGTAGGTCACATGATAATGACAACATGGCGATTGGTGAATGTATGTCTGGATTACATTCATATTATATAGAATGTACTTTTTAGCCATTGCCAGTAATTTATTATTCAAAATAAGTACCTGTGTGTGATTTCTGATACAGCCAATGGTTCTGTGAATCAATTTGTTCAAAAACGCAGATTCATTCATTAACGAAACACCTGTGCTGCTGCAGAAACGTGCAACACATGAAAAAATACTATAGTAAATACTATAGTGTTTTTGAACCATACTATAGTAAATAGTATACTGTATATATTATAGTATTTACAACACTTTGTTAATGAATGCTACAGCATACTATAGTATTAACTACAGTGAACTGATAAACTATAATAAATACTGTAGTATACTTGTTTTTACTATTGTAAACTGTAGTGTATTGTAGTATAATATACACTATAGTTGTAGAAAACTTAGTACAGTATTGGGCAAAGTAATTTGTTTATATTACTTTAGTTGTTATAACTATATGTTACCACAGCAACTATAGAATTACCACAACAAATTCATTCAAGTACTTTACTATAGTATTTACTATGAATAACTATAGTATTTATTCATATCATCTTTAGTACCTTTCTGAACCTCAAAAGGTGCAGTGACGTTGCTGTCTATCGAGGAGTCAGATGCCCTTGGATTTTATCCAAAATATCTTAATTTGTGTTCTGAAGATTAACGAAGGTCTTATGGGTGTGAATGACATGAGGGTGAGTAATTAATGACAGAATTTTCATTTTTGGGAGAACTAACAAACAGAACAAACAAACAAACAAAAAAAATTGTAGCCAACTTGTTTATTTATTGTTAACATAATATGAAGGATAAAAGCTAAATGAAAAACAACAATTTGACAGAACTGATAATTCTATCTGGTACCAGTACCAGACTATCTGGTACTCCTTTATGTAAACAGATGTGACAGTGAAAAAAAGAGGAATGGCTGCATGCTTGAATTTCCACCAGTACCGATTTTATTAGAAAACATTATTACAAGCTTACCGTTGTGAATTGGGCTAAGATAAAGAGATAGTTTGGAACACTGGCTAGTTATGCTTGCTCAAAAATTGATTTTAGATAATTTTTTAACCAAAATAATTATGGACTGCAGCTTTAAATATATATTACCACTACATGTTAGAACTGCTTCATTAGCTGAATTTAAATTCATGATTAAAACTCATCTTTTCTCTTGTGCTTTTAATTTTTCATAATTCTATTGTGTTTCCTGTTTTTATTTTTGTTTTTTACTGTCATGTACAGCACTTTGGCCAACCAAGGTTGATTTTAAATGTGCTTTTTAAATAAAATTTTATTTGATATTTAAATAATAATAAAAAGAGATTTTAGCCAGCTGAAATGTGTACTTAGAAATGAAAGTTCACCTGCTGCCTTAAAATTGTGAGTTAACTCAACTTGTAGATAACCTTTGTTTCAACTCAAAAATAGTCAAGACAATGCATTACTTTAAGTTAAAAATTAAACTTAAAAGTAATCCATTGTCTTGACTATTTGTAAGTTGAAACAAAGGTTATCTTCAAATTGAGCTAACTTATGTTTAGTTGAGTTAACTCACATTTTCAAGGCAGCAGGTGAACTTTCATTTCTAAGTTTAACCAGCTGAAAATGTTTTACAGTGAAAAGTGTGTGAAAGGATTACAACATTGATGTAAGAATAGGGATAGGACTCAGGAAGAACTCATGTTTAGGGATGCAATTATTAAAAGCAGAGCAGGAGCGAGTGTTGTGGAGCTGAACGAGGAGCTGGAGCGATTGCGCAACAAACGCCTCACGAGCAGCGGGACTTTTATTATGCCACAGTCGCCGCTTCAGCTTTTCCGGTCATGAGTATGAGGTAACGCAGCTCTGTTTATCATATTAGATACATTTGAGAGTGTTGAAAATGATGTTATAACGTTACTCTGTGCGTTCACTCGCCGGCTGCTGTGAGACACTGTTACACACTGCTGTAAGATAGATCGATTTTACAATATCATATTAAATGCTGGATGGCTTGTGTTGATAAATGGCATGCAATTAATTTAAAACGTATTGTATGATGGAGAAAATGCTGTATTACTGTTACTAAAAAAGTAAAGCTGCGTCTGATTATGCTATGTTAGCTACTTCACAAAATAGTGTTTTTCTCTGAGGCATGGTAAAGCATGGTACTCACAAAAGAAAATCAAGAAAATTTCATTTAAACAAGACTAAATGTGTTGAGCTATATATCAGTAATGAGTTTTCTGTTTATAAATATATCAAACAGTTGTTCCCTTGTCTATTAAAATATGTAAATATTAAAGTGTCTTTGGTGTTTCCATGGTTTCTACAAAACAAAACCGGAAACCGAGGGTAACGCGGGGATGGCGCCATTGACAGGCGACTCCTCACACGTCCCGCAGCCTTGGTTAAAATTGCAAATTCCAATCTTACATATTGTGCCTTTAACGTTTCAGTTGTATTTTCTTCACATCCTATTTTGTTCATTTATTTTCTTCACTAAACTTTTGACAACTGGGAACTGAATCTCACAATTTTGTGTGGGTGGTGGGGGTTCTCCAGCTCTGTTGAATTTGTGTGAAATGGGTGGGGGTGGGGGTAGGAGTGAGGATGTTGATGGTGGGGGGGCTCCAGCTCTTTTGAAATTGTGTAAAATGGGTTTGGGTGCTCCCCCTTGGTTGAAATTGCGTGGTGGGAGTGGGGGCCTATATGCATGTGTGTCGACATCCGAGGCTAAAAAGAGAGGACAGATACACACTCATTCACACATGCAAAGTGAATAACCATAGACATCATTGATGTGTTCTGATTAGGGCTGGGCGATAAATCGATTTTATCGATTAACTCGAATTTGACGTTAAGGGCGATTTGTTTTTAATGAAAATCGGTTTTCTCTTTAACTTCCACCACCGGCTCTCCCCTTAGGCTTCCGTAGTTCAGAGTGGGCTCGCCCTCCCCCCGCTTACCTTACAGTCAGCCGCACACAGACAACATGGCAGGTAACAGCGCAGAGCTCCTTCCAAAGAAAGGCACCGTTTCATCCGTTGTTTGGAATGGACTATATGCACGGAGCGTTCTTTAGAACTTCCGCATTAATATAAGCCAGCTCGAAAACTTCCGGTGAGATGTCATTTGCTGGTGTGTTGAGCATCAGTAGTGTAATACTTAGTTTATAATCAGATTATAGTCACTTAAATAGGCATAGCATCAATTTAGTTATTCAAACATAACACGCATACAAAATAAATAAATAAGGACGTACCTCAGTGTTCCTCCTCGGCTAAATTCAATTCGACCATCAGTTTTCACACTTTTATGTGAAAAAAAAAGCTTCAAAAATTAAATATTTATTGTACACTTTAGTTAGATTCATTTAATAAAATGTGTGTTTTTATAAGAGTGCTGAAATCATTGATCTTGCGCTGCATTGACTGACAGCTGCTGTGATTACAAGGTAAAAGTGCGGTATCACTTCCTGTTTAATTAATTCACCATAAAAGTTATTGTTTTTCTTAAGTTTTGTAAGTATTTCATACTTCACATTGACAAAATATATTTGTAAACCTAGTTACTTTATAATGTTTAACATTTAGTCAAAAACAAAGTGAAAAACGATTAGAGGAAATGGCTCACAAATGCGCAAATACATGCTACTTTGCCGCCACCTGCTGGTTAAAGTGGTAATATTGTCTTTTTTATTTTTAAATAAGTGTTTTCTATCAAATGATGAATTTACTATATTTTTAAACGATCGGTTTTACAATGGGGACAATCTCAGAAGGATGAACAAGTAATGTTTGTGGTCATCATAAACTGCATAAGCGAAAATCTGAACAAAATAAAGAGTACATTTGTTTTGAGCAATTTCTTTGTCGGTTGTTGTTTGTTTTTAAATAGAAAAAAAAAATCGATTAAAATCGAAAATCGGGTTTGGTGTGAAAAAATCGGAGATTTTTTTTTAGGTCATATCGCCCAGCCCTAGTTCTGATACACACTTACTTTTCATGTTGTCCTGCATCTTCTGCAACACAGTGAGCTTCAGGTTGCTCAGGTGTTTCAGGACACTGATCGTCTCTAATATTTTGTGGATCCGGCAGTCTAATCTGAGCTCTGGAAAACATTCAGGAGTCAGCGATTCTGCTGATTCAGAATCACAGAAAAGATAAACCAGAAATAAAAACACAAACCTTTGCAATGTGCTCTTAAAGTTCTGTAATGAAAATAACATCATTCAGGAAAACTGAATTTGGTTTTCATATTTGAAAATGACATTCATGTTACCACAGAATAATGAAGATTCATTGACACCTGCAGGAATGAAACATCTTCAGCCTTCATCTGCTTCTCTATGTCTCTGATTGTGTTTGTGAGAGATGAAATCTGTTTGGTCGTCTCCTCAATCTTCTGCTTTATCTTCTGACTCTTCTGCTTCTCTTCTTCTCTCAGCGCTGTTATTCTGGCTTCTTCTTCTTTGCGTAGAAACTGGTGAAGTTTCTCAAACTCCTCATTTATTTGAATCTTTGTGTCTTGAGTCTGAATCTGAAATTAAAGACATTTTTACACAACAATATAAAGGATAAACTAAATCTGTATCAATACACACATTTCTAGAATTGCTTAATTCATTGTTTATTTCAAACCTTAATTTGTTGAGCAGTTTGATCCAAAGTCTTTTTAAAATTCATAAATACTCTCAGTTTCTTCTGTAAGCGTCCCAGTGAATTTCCAAGTTCCTTCTGAAAGCAAAATTAAAATGGTGTCTTTTCTTTCTTTTATTGATATTTTCGTATTATTTTATATAGTACAGACTTGTGCTGACTGATGCACACAAACTCCAACCACTCTGTTTTATCATTTAAAGGTATAACGTATGTAGCAAAATTAAAATAATGAGTCAATACATTTCTCAATGCATCCTTCTTCCAAAATGTGTTTTTGTCTTACCCTGATTCGCTATGGTAAGCCTCTTATAAGTAGAACCGATACCGATAATTTGTGTTTATGTGCCCGATAACCAATATGCAGAACCAATATTTATTTATTGTTGTAATCGTGTCAAAAACAGAAGTATAACACTGAACTGAACAAACCATTTTATTTATAACAATCACTCCCTCCTGCATAGAAAACAAAACAAATCTGATTTATACACCAATAAATAGAGGGGACTGAAAGTCCAAAATAATAAATAAATAAATAAAAAAGTGCACTTACTAAGCGGATTTTGTTGAAAAAATAAAATCTTCAATGAGGCAAAAAAAAAGTCAAATAAATAAAGCACATAAAAGTAATTCTCACCAATTAAAAAAAAAAAAAAAAAAAAAAACATTGTTATTTTAATGTAGAAAACAGTCTTTCATGTTCATTTTAATCTTCATCACAAAAATAATTTTATTTATAAAAAGCATCAGTACTAATACTAATGTTAACAATAAGCAGAATAAATGTTTTCAAATGGAACAAATAAATTAAAGACAGGAGTCATATCAACGTTACAGAAACGTAATACTTCATTTTAAACTACAGTTTTAGTAGATTTATAACCTGTCTAATAGGCTAAAGAGTGAAAAATATAATGTGAAATAACTGAATAATATTCTCTGGAATACTGGAATATAACAAACAAAACATCGTATTTTATTGCATTTCTCAACTGGTATGTTATATTAGAATTATTAATAATGTTTTTGTCGTTCTAGATTATGAAATAGGCCTATCTGTTGACAAGGCGCTGTTTATCTATGCATTTACACAGAACTATAGGCTACTCAAACTGCGATCGCTCGCGACTTCACGAGACTAATGATGAGCACAGACAACAGAGAATTAAATTCAGCGCTTTTATTTCCAACATGTGTACATTCATGGCTGTAGTATTTAATTCATGCAAAGATACATCTTTATTGGTACAGGACTTGACGGATTATTTTACGTGACTCCGTGAGCTTGTCTCTATTTCTTGTCTCTATTTCTTAGAGACAATCTGCATAAACTACATTTCAGGGATTTGATTTGTGCATTAATGGCTGTTATGTTAAATAAAGTTTACTAATTACAGCAAAGCATTACATGTGCACACCTTTGTCTCGTCTCCCCTAAGATGCGCTGTAATGGCGATCCTGCACGCAATTCTCAAAACACCCACAAGATGGCGGCGTTTATCGGTAAATCCGATATTACAAAACCAATTATGGTAAAATGTTAAAAATATCGGGGAAAATATCGGTAAGTCGATATATCGGTCAATCTCTACTTATGAGTGTTTATATTTTAGACCCATCGGGATGATTTTTGCTACAAATTGCGTACATACGTCACTCGCCCAGGTGCATCTCGTCATACCTGTAAATAGAGAAAGTAAAAAATCCCCTTCTCTGCGCCATTTTCTTTATTATTATTATTATTATTATTATTATTATTCAGGGTGGCTGCAGGCCCTAAGCTTTAAAATGTCTTAAATAAGGTTTTCCTAATAAAAGTCCTTAAAAAGTATAAAATTGTCTGAAATTCAGACTGGTTAAATTCAGAATTGAATGGCTGAGCTCCAGAAAATCAATAATGTGGTGGCTGCTACAGATTTAAAAAACAAAATGGTGGGAATAAAGAACCATTTCAGCATTCTTCAAGAAAATACGGTTCTAAGTAGAACTGTTACTACAGGTGCTGGTCATATAATTAGAATATCATCAAAAAGTTGATTTCACTAATTCCATTCAAAAAGTGAAACTTGTATATTATATTCATTCATTACACACAGACTGATATTTCAAATGTTTATTTCTTTTAATTTTGATGATTATAACTGACAACTAAGGAAAATCCCAAATTCAGTATCTCAGAAAATTAGAATATTGTGAAAAGGTTCAATATTGAAGACACCTAGTGCCACACTCTAATCTGCTAATTAACTCAAAACACCTGCAAAGGCCTTTAAATGGTCTCTCAGTCTAGTTCTGTAGGCTACACAATCATGGGGAAGACTGACTTGACAGTTGTCCAAAAGACGACCATTGACACCTTGCACAAGGAGGGCAAGACACAAAAGGTCATTGCAAAAGAGGCTGGCTGTTCACAGAGCTCTGTGTCCAAGCACATTAATAGAGAGGTGAAGGGAAGGAAAAGATGTGATAGAAAAAAAGTGTACAAGCAATAGGGATAACCGCACCCTGGAGAGGATTGTGGAACAAAACCCATTCAAAAATGTGGGGGAGATTCACAAAGAGTGGACTGCAGCTGGAGTCAGTGCTTCAAGAACCACTACGCACAGATGTATGCAAGACATGGGTTTCAGCTCTCGCATTCAAGCCACTCTTGAACAACAGACAGCGTCAGAAGCATCTCGCCTGGGCTAAAGACAAAAAGGACTGGACTGCTGCTGAGTGGTCCAAAGTCATGTTCTCTGATGAAAGTAAATTTTGCATTTCCTTTGGAAATCAGGGTCCCAGAGTCTGGAGGAAGAGAGGAGAGGCACACAATCCACGTTGCTCGAGGTCCAATGTAAAGTTTCCACAGTCAGTGATGGTTTGGGGTGCCATGTCATCTGATGGTGTTGGTCCACTGTGTTTTCTGAGATCCAAGGTCAACTCAGCCGTATACCAGGAAGTTTTAGAGCACTTCATGCTTCCTGCTGCTGACCAACTTTATGGAAATGCAGATTTCATATTCCAACAGGACTTGGCACCTGCACACAGTGCCAAAGCTACCAGTACCTGGTTTAAGGACCATGGTATCCCTGTTCTTAATTGGCCAGCAAACTCACCTGACCTTAACCCCATAGAAAATCTATGGGGTATTGTGAAGAGGAAGATGCGATATGCCAGACCCAACAATGCAGAAGAGCTGAAGGCCACTATCAGAGCAACCTGGGCTCTCATAACACCTGAGCAGTGCCACAGACTGATCGACTCCATGCCACGCCGCATTGCTGCAGTAATTCAGGCAAAAGGAGCCCCAACTAAGTATTGAGTGCTGTACATGCTCATACTTTTCATGTTCATACTTTTCAGTTGGCCAAGATTTCTAAAAATCCTTTCTTTGTATTGGTCTTAAGTAATATTCTAATTTTCTGAGATACTGAATTTGGGAAATTTCCTTAGTTGTCAGTTATAATCATCAAAATGAAAAGACAAACATTTGAAATATATCAGTCTGTGTGTAATGAATGAATATAATATACAAGTTTGGAATTAGTGAAATAAATCAACTTTTTGATGATATTCTAATTATATGACCAGCACCTGTATTTGCAAAGAACCTTTAAAGAACCTTCTTTTTTAGAGTGTAGTGGACCTTTATTCTCTTAATACAGTTAAAAGAGTGTCATTTTTCAAGTCAGAACAAAATGCTTTGATTTAGGTTTGAAAGAGGAAGACTTGAAAAAGGAAGCTCACTGATATAGCTTTACAAAATATTTGTGAATAAACTCAGTAATTATTTTATAAATATTTTTGTCATTGTGAAAATATCTGTCAGTTGATGTTTAATCATTAAATAAAATGTTTTGAACATCATTTATCTGACCTTATTGTCCATCACAGCTTCATTGACAGGACAGAATCTGTGGTTGAAGTGTTTTCTGGAGTCTCGACACACCAAACACACGAGCTGCTGATCATCCAGACAGAAGAGTTTGAGCTTCTCTTTGTGATCGCTGCAGACTCCAGATGGAGATTTCTGTCTTCTGTCTTGTTGGTAGGTTTCGCTCAGGTTCTTCAAAGCCATATTTAATGGAGGATGTTTGTGTGAAGATACTCTTTGGCAAACTGGACACGTTTTAGATGAATTCTTTCTCCAAAACCTCTGAATACAATGTTCACAGAAACTGTGACTACAGGACAGAACGACAGGATTTCTAAAAATATCCAAGCACACTGGACAAGACAAATCCTCCTCAGAAAAAGATCTAGATGCCATTCTTCCAAGTCACTTAAAATTTTTACTTTCAGCCAGGCAAAAACTCTATTTCAACTCTCAGTCTCTATTTCAAACGGTCTATTTTAAATAAAAAAAGCTTCACATCCACAGCCGGTCCTCCAAAAATGTGTGTTAGACCAGTTTGAAGAGAGAGACAAAAGCCTGAGGTGGAGAATATCAATATCGTCAATCAGCAGAGAGGAGCCGAGAGAAAGTCGGTTGGTGCTGTGCAAGCAGAAAGTTCTTCTTTCCGGTGACTGGGGAGTGACTTCGCCTCTGACAGGA
The DNA here is from genome assembly GCA_036281575.1 of Ancherythroculter nigrocauda. Lineage (NCBI taxonomy): Eukaryota > Metazoa > Chordata > Actinopteri > Cypriniformes > Xenocyprididae > Ancherythroculter > Ancherythroculter nigrocauda. Next base: position 36,027,669 of record VTFQ01000017.1, read on the forward strand.
AACAGGTCTTGCGTATAGCATTGTCCGAAAAAGGACCCTAGTCCTTTAGTAAGATACAGAAAAATAAAACAGAGAGATAGACAAATAGTACGTTCCCACATCACCCCCTACATTTTATTAATGCGTTTAGTCAAAATGTCTTCAAGTAGATTTCCATTTTGTATTTGTTTGGCTCAGGCTGTATAGGAGTTTAGCCATGCGTAACTTTATTTCAGTGATTTTTTGTATCTGCTGTAACTCATAATGCATGGTGCCATCAAACCTAAAGGGTTAGTCCACTCAAAAATGAAATTTCTGTCATTAATCACTCACCCTCATGCCGTTCCACACCCGTAAGACGTTAATCTTCATAACACAAATTAAGATATTTTTGTTGAAATCTGATGGCTCAGTGAGGCCCGCATTGACAGCAATGACATTTCCTCTCTCAAGATCCATAAAGGTACTAAAAGCGTATTTAAATCAGTTCATGTGAGTACAGTGGTTCAATATTAATATTATAAAGTGACGAGAATTTTTTTGGTGCACCAAAAAAAAAAAAAAAAAAAAAAAAAAAAATGGACCGCGGACCCGCCTTGGCTTCACGCTGCATCCGCGATTAAAATCTTACCTCCGCGGCGGGTCCGTTTGGGACCCGCAAATTGATACAACCGTTACAGTAAAAGGCGCGTGCGCGTCCACGGATCCGCTGATTGACAGTAGAATTTACGGCGCAACCCGGAGGCGAAGCTGATCCTCTGAGCGGCGCCAAAACGAATGTGACAGTCACGCGGGTTTTAAAACACGAGTAATCGCCTTTTTGTTTTGCATTTCCCAGTTAAGCCGTTCTAACTAGCATTTTCCTCCCTCAGCGGCGCTGGCAGACCAGCTGGACCATGATCGCGAAACAGGCCGGAAGAGTTGTCGCAATAGAGACCTTCTTTACAGCATATGGTTTTAAACGTGTTAAGATTAAATGTATTCGCTGGTTATTGTTGCACTGCTTCTAATTCGAACTTTTATTTTTATATTTCCAACATTTATTTTCCACTGGCACAATGTTACTGTGATTTTACTGGTATGACTATAATTGCATTTTGTTCATTTATGTGTAGAATATATTATGAATTATATTATGTGTATATAATATTGAAGTTCAGCTATGAAAATGTAAAAGATGAAACCTAAATAAAGCTGTTGATGTGAAGCAATAACTTGTGAATAACAGTAAAATTAAAATAGTAGGCTGTACTTTATTTTACAGTATGCTTAACTACTGTCGTTATTTTTAGCGGTAATTTTACTGTGATATGAAATACAGCTATTACTGGCAATAATTATCTAGTAGGTTACTGTTAATTTGACAAACATTTTACAGTAATTGTGGAGAAGAGAAGATGAGTATCCTTTACTGAACAGCTGCTCAAACATACATGTTCCATTAAACTAAAGAGAAAATTACATGATTGTTAGGAAACAAGTTATTTATAGACATTTTAAGAAAGAAATTATTTACCTGTTGAGAGAGAGATGGCAGTCCAGAAAACCAGAAATGTGTAATGTAGACCTCTTAGACAGCAAGTATAATAATAAACTTATTTACAAAGAACTTAAAACATCACTGGTGATTATCAGTGTTGTTTTCTGGGAAATGTTGAAACCTCAGTAAGAGATAAAACTTTTACCTGTTATATTGCAGTTGCTCCAAATATCAAGAAGTCTACAAAATAATGTTTAAGATTTACCCAGTTAGACTTTATAAAGAAACAATTTCATTTCGAGGATCCTTGTGGCTTTTGTTCTTTTTCTGAAACACTTGATCACCTGTTTTTTTTTACTGTGAGGTTATTTCTAAATCTTGGTGTGATTGTATAGCTGGTTGTCAGTAAAAATGGAGACAATTCTATCCCCAACAAGATGTCCTATTTTTTAAAGTGTGATTTAAATTCACCCTTCTGATGTTGTACATTTTGTTTTACTGAGGCTAAATATCATACCCACAAGCAAGTCCTCATTTTCTATCCAAGTTTGTTAAAATGTTCCAGCTTAAAACAAAAACAATAGAAAGAAACTTTGTATCTCTTTGTCAAAATATTTATTATTTCAGCATTATTTTTCATGTCAATATCGGCTACCTGTTTGTCTTCACCCTTTATAAAAAAAAAAAAAAAATAAAAAATAAAAAAAAAAAAAGTGATCATGTACCAACATTTGATGACATTTCAGCATTCCATTTTCTGACAACTGGATCTCATGATTTTCAAGTTCTGCTTTCTTTTTTATGTCTCATGGGAGGTGGTGAGATGATTCACAGGGCCGGTGCCAAGATGCCATTCATCAAATAGGGAACAAGAATTATTAATGCTGAAGTCTGAAGCTGAAGAGAGAGAACAGATACACATTAAAGGTCCTGTTCTTCGTGATCCCATGTTTCAAACTTTAGTTAGTGTGTAATGTTGTTGTTAGAGTATAAATAAAATCTGTAAAATTTTAAAGCTCAAAGTTCAATGCCAAGCGAGATATTTTATTTAACAGAAGGCCAGTTTGGACTACATCCCTCTACTTCCTTCTTTAATGACGTCACTAAAACAGTTTTTTGACTAACCTCCGCCCACAGGAATACACAAGAGTTGCGTTTGTAGAGTGTGTTTGTCGCCATGTCGTCGAAACGCTGTTATTTTCATCCCGCAGTCCAATCACCGGGTCAGATTCCGGCTCAAATTGAAAGGGTAAAATTAAAGACATGTTTACAATAACACTGAGCGCGTGCATCTCCACGTTATGGTAAGAGGCGTGACCTTTCCGGGCAAGATGCGCTAAGCTGCTGTCGAATCACAACACAGGAATCGCTGGCACAATCAGGGGGGTATTCCAGAAAGAAGGTTATGTGACATACCTGGGTATGTTTAAGAGTAAGTAAGCGGATAACCTGAACTTTCGGTTCCAAAAACAGAGGTAACTTTTAGGGTATGTAAGTAACCATAGCAACTTGCTCTCTGAACATAACCTGCTCCGGAGCAGGTTATGTTAAAGGGTTAGTTAGTTTAAGAGGAATTCAGATGCATGTTATATTATCAATATGGTTATATTAATGTATCTAAATTTGTTATATAGTTACAGCTATATACACAATGTTATATTATACAATATATAACTGTTTATTCAATTCTAATATATGAATGTATTTTATTGTCATCTCACACATGGATCTGCTTTTTATCCTTTATAACAGGACATTTTCTATGCTATAATGTGATATCTTATTTAATAATTAGCATCAAACAATATTAAGAATAAAAAATGATTGCATAACCACCCAATAGGTGGTGATGTGCACCAAGTAGGTTATGTAAATCGCCATTAAACAAAAGAAGAAGAATGAAGTAGAATGGCGCGCTTTTTCTTAGCGTCTGTTTCCATGGTGAATCATCAATTCGTCGTTCTGTTGAGAATGTCTTGTGTGTTAACCGGGAACATACTCTGGGTTGGCTGAACTTACTCCTGGACGCATTTTTGGAACCAGCATACCACGAGTAAGCAAGGTTTGGGTTAATCAACCGAGAGTTCAGGGTATATGTGACAGTAAGTTAACCCTGCTTTCTGGAATACACCCCTGAACTCGTTACGTATTTCTGAAGAGGGACTTCATAGAACAAGGAAGTCATCAGCCCGTTTTTATGACAGTGGAAACAGCGGTATACAGATAAGTAAATTATGTGAAAAATACTGTTTTTTTTTTTACACGCGAAACATGAACACGTTATATTGCACGCTATAAACACAATCAAAGCTTCAAAAAAAAAAAAAAAAAAAAAAAAAAAAAAAACACGAAAAACGGGACCTTTAAGACAAATAACACAGAAATCAATGTTGCATTCTGTTATACTCACTTTCACCAACATTGTCCTGCATCTTCTGTAAGACACTGAGCTTCAGGTTGGTCAGGTGATCTGTGAAAGTGATCGTCACACTTGGACTGAGGTCTGGATCTGGAAGGCTATACTGGGCTCTGAAACAACATTCAAGAGTCAGAGATGATGATGATGATGATGGATTGAATTCAGACGGACAGAGAGAAACAGACATGACACACAAACCTTTGCAATGTGGCCTTGAAGTTCTGTAAAGAAAAAAAAAAAAAAGAAAAAATTCAGCAAAACTGAGTTTGGCTTAAATCTCAGAAATTGACATTCATATTGAGAATAATGAAGATTCAGTGACACCTGCAGGAATGAAACATCTTCAGCCTTCATCTGCTCCTCTACATCTCTGATTATGCTTGTGAGAGATGAAATCTGTTTGGTCGTCTCCTCCATCTTCTCCTCCATCATCTGATTCCTCTGCTCTTCTTCCTCTCTCACCGCTGTTATTCTGAACGCTTCTTCGTTGCGTAGAAACTGGTGAAGTTTCTCAAACTCCTGTTTAATTAGCGTCTCTGTGTGGTGAGCGTGAAACTGAAATAAAAGACAAAAATATTGGCCAATCTAGATCTACATCAGTATCTACACTTCCAGAATTGCATTAAAAACATTTCAAACCTTAATATCTTCAGCAGTTTCACACAGATACTGTCCGTGATTCACAGATATTCTCAGTTCCTCCTGTAAGTCTTCCAATGAAGCTTTGAGTATCTCCTGAAAGAGAACAAAAATAGTATCTTGCTGAATTTGTTTTTATTTTTGGGTTTTTGCCTCTATTTAAAATAGTGCAGACAGTGTGTAGGGTATGTATTTATGCTGACAGATGCACCATAATTCAAAACACTTGTATTAAATCTGATGATGCACTAAACTTAAATATTAAAAGCAAACATTGGAAAATTTAAGCTGGGCATACACTGTGCGATTTCAGCAAGGTAACCTCAAACTGTACGAGTAGATCGCATGCGATGTAAAGCCAAAGCTGACGATTTATTCGACTTGTCTGCTCACACTATACAGGGAGTGCAGAATTATTAGGCAAGTTGATTTTCTGATCATATTTTTTTCCAAGCACATTTTACCAATTCCAATCCACATCAATCTTAATAACTACTATTAATATTGTTTTTAATCATTTATAAGTGATATATAATTGTTCATGAAGGCTGGAAATGAAAAATGCCTTATATTCAGGTGTGCAGAATTATTAGGCAGGTTTTCTTTTACAGGCAAAATGAGCCAAAAAAGAGATTTAACTCAGACTGAAAAGTCAAAAGTTATTAAATACTTATGAGAAGGACGCAATACTAATGCAATACTAGAAATTGCAAAGTTAAAGCATGACCAAGGGACAGCAAAATGCTCATTGGGTCAGCGGGGTCAAAACAGGTGGAAAAGAAAAGACACATGTTAACTGCAAAATAATTAAGAATTAAGGTGAAGAATTAAGTGTGAAACAATCAGGAACCCTTTAGTCTCCAGCGCCACCATTTTCCAGAACTGTAATCTACCTGGAGTCTCCAGAAGTGCAAGGTGTCAGGATCTCAGAGACTTTACGAAGGTAAAGAATCCTAAAAAATGATCCACTCTTAATAAGAATCTCAAGCTGAAGTGTTATAAAATACATGAAGACTGGGTTTTTATAGGCCTTATAGACAGACAGCTTGAGAGTGACTCTTGAAGGACCAGCACCACATCCTCTTGTACCACTGTTTGAAGAATTTATCTTCCAGAATCTGGCAGTAAGGTGTGGGAGTTCACTTTTAGTCCATCTCTTATCCTGAAATGTCCGTCTTGCAGAGATGGACTAAAACTGATCTTCCAAAACTTACTGCCAGATTCTGGAAGATGAATTCTTCAAACAGTGGTACAAGAGATTGTGGTGCTGGTCCTTCAGGAGTCACTCTCAAGCTGTCTGTCTATAAGGCCTATAAAAACCCAGTCTTCATGTATTTTATAACACTTCAGCTTGTGATTCTTATTAAGAGTGGATCATTTTTTAGGATTCTTTAGCTAACGTAAGTCTCTGAGATCCTGACACCTTGCACTTCTGGAGACTCCAGGTAGGTTGCAGTTCTGGAAAATGGTGTTGCTGGAGACTAAAGGGTTCCTGATTGTTTCACACTTTTTTCTTCACCTTAATTCTGAATTATTTTGCAGTTAACATGTGTCTTTTCTTTTCCACCTGTTTTTGTTTGACCCCGCTGACCCAATGAGCATTTTTCTGTCCATTAGTCATGCTTTAACTTTGCAATTTCTAGTATTGAATTAGTATTGCGTCCTTCTCATGAGTATTTAATAATTTCTGACTTTTCAGTCTGAGTTAAATCTCTTTTTTGGCTCATTTTGCCTGTAAAAGAAAACCTGCCTAATAATTCTGCACACCTGAATATAAGGCATTTTTCATTTCCAGCCTTCATGAACAATTATATATCACTTATAAATGATTAAAAACAATATTAATATTAGATATTAAGATTGATGTGGATTGGAATTGGTAAAATGTGCTTGGAAAAAAAATATGATCAGAAAATCAACTTGCCTAATAATTCTGCACTCCCTGTACATGTGAATGAGCGATAAACCCCTGAACTGGGTTGCGCAGATATCGTGTAGGGTTATCGTCAAAAGCATCAGCTGTGGATATCAAGAGGATTTAGCATTTCCAATGTATTAAATTTAAATACATAGGGTAGGCCAAAATTTTATTATTAAACTGTTATTTCAATTCATTTGCCCCGCAATAATTTCATAGCGCATCGCCGCATAACAGACGCGCTGCAAGGGTAAGTAAATGTGCAGTTGTAACGTCTACCAGAGGGTTTGAAGTCTGCCCAGATGAAAATTAGAAAACAGGAGGCGAGAAGAAAAACCCGAGGCAAATGCACTGGTAGTCCCACGAGTCTTTATAGATGGTTCGCACAATATAGTACACTCTTCACATACATGTAAAAGAGCGAGGATAAACAGGAAAAAGAAAGCACTCTGATAAACGCTACGAATCAAAGTGGAAAAGTAACATTATTAAACTGTAACATCAGTCAGCAGTAGAGCAGTCATCTCTCTCGTCACACGAGCATTCTCTATCAACTCTGTGCGTGCGCGCTCACATGAGAACAGCGTGCACACTACAACGTACGCCATAGAAGAAGTTATCTTAAAGGCACATCAACATAAATGTCATGAACAATATTTAACATAATTTAGGTGGCCGTTACAGATCCCCCCCAGGAAGGTAAAGGCTGACCTCAGCCGTGCACAACTGAGTACAACATCACTTTGAACAACCCCACACATGAAAAGTTGTCAAAATTACAGAACCATACAGGAGTACGTATTAAGGCATACACTGGCATACATGACAGTACCGATGGACCAAAATACATAGTCTGCAGCAGCATACTTCAAACAAATGAAAACAGTTATAACCAACCATAAACAAAATATGGGACATCCCTTTTTTAAATTTTTTTCTTTTTGTTCAACACCATAACAAAACGTGTCAACAGACTGATTATTTATGCTAACTCTTTTTTTTTCACAGAAGGTGGTAAACCTTTTGCACTTCACAGTGTCAAACAAAACAAATGAACCCACACTTACATCATTAACACACTATTTAAGATCAAGTTTGTCAGTGTGGTATACATTCGTCCACCTATTAGTCGACCAGTCTGAGGTGATTCTTGGTGCACGTCGAGGTCTCAAGTCATAGTGGTGTCTGTCAAGATCACTATCAGCAGTCAAGTCATCGGCTTGAGTTCCAGAGTCAACTTGTAGGTCAGGAAAACAACCAACACTGTCCACACTTCCTGAACGATCATGAACACTGGTTGTTACTGGGCGACTGTATTCATCCTCAATTTGCAGGTCTGTTAAGTTCATGGCAGTAGCACAACTACTTGTTTCCTCAGGCATGTCATTCAGCAAAGAACTGTCAGTCGTTGCTTCTACAGCAGAACCGTCTGCAGACACAGTCTCGGTTTCAACATGTGGGTGCCAGGTACGAAAAGGCAGCAGATTTGCAACATGAAATACACCTGCGTCTGCCCCTGTATTCACATCAACGAGTCTGTAGTTCACTTCTGACAGCTTTTGTGTAATACGATAAGGGCCTGTATATACAGGTGCAAGCTTAGCCGTGAAGTTTGCCAGAGCATCAGAACGAGGATGAGTTTTAACTCTGACCAGTTCATCCACAGAGTAAGATACAGACCGACGTCTCTGGTCGTAGAACTTCTTCCTTTTAGCATGGCTTTCACTCAAAACAGACCTAGCATGATCATGCGCTTCTCTGATTGATGACTCCAAGCTTTCTGGGTATGGAATACCAGGTTCATCCGTACCGTCACAGTTCGGCTGAGTGATAATGTCAAGAGGAGTATTCAATTCTCGTCCGTACAGCAACATGGATGGGCTATGGCCAGTGCTTTCGTGTGGTGCAGTTCTCAAGGCAAAGCAAATTTGGGGCAGGTAACGATCCCAAGCAGTGTGTTTGTTACCAACGTACGCACGGATGGCAGTCTTCAGTGAACGATTCACCCTCTCCGTTGCATTCGTTTGGGGGTGATATGCAGTTGTAAGTCTGTGTTCCGACCCCAGGGTGGTGAGTACATGCTTAAAGAGTTCACTGACAAACGGGGACCCTCTGTCCGAGATCAGATAAGTAGGCGCACCATGACGCGCAAAGACTTCACTTAGCAACCTGCTGGCGGCAACTTGGGAAGTTGCTTCTCTCACTGCACTTACTTCCACCCATTTCGAAAAATAGTCCACAAAGACTAGGATGTATGCATTTCCGCTGGGTGTGCGCGGTAAAGGCCCTACAAAGTCCACCCCAGTATACTCCCATGGCTTTTGTGGGCGGATGGGAATCATAAACCCTGCAGGTTTCCTTTGGCTTGGTTTTGTGAACTGGCAGACAGTACAGGAGGCGACGTACTTCTTAGCATCAGACGACATCTTCGGCCAGTAAAATTGAAGTTTCAGTCTTGCTATTGTTTTCGTCATCCCCAAGTGTCCAGCCATCGGGTGATCATGGTAATATTCCATCAAACTCCTTTTAACAGCCGTAGGTGCATAGAGTTTAAGGCGCTTCATGGGGTGAAGATTACAAGACACTTTGTCATCTACAAAGTACAGGAGTCCATCCTGGATCACATACTGAGACAACTCCTCAGCGTTACTCTCGTCCTTTCCCTCTAACATCCGCAGAAGTTTCCCCGTAACTGGGTCATTGAGCTGCAGCTGCCTAAGGTGCTCCCGATCAGAAAACATTACAGGCGGTAAAGTACGCAGGTCAAGGCCCCCAATTATGGCACAATCAGGGAGGATTCCCAAGGGTGCACCACAGGAAGAAACAGGGTTGCGCGAAAGGGCATCGGGCACTTTATTACTTGTCCCTGGCTTATGGACAATGTCAAAGTCAAAGTCCCGCAATCTGAGAGACCACCTAGCCAGCCGGCCAGAGAGGTTTGGGCGAGACATCAGCCATCTCAAACTGCTGTGGTCTGAAAAGATTGTCACATGGAGACCTTCAATATATGGCCTGAAGTGTTCAAGGGCCCAAATGACAGCTAAGCACTCTTTTTCTGGAGTGGAATATGGTCTTTCAGACTTATGTAGGGAACGACTCGCGTAGGCCACCACAACATCTCTGCCATTGTTGTCCCTTTGCATGAGTGCGGCGCCAAGTCCACTGTCACACGCATCCGTGTGGATAAAGAAAGGAAGAGAAAAGTCTGGGAATCTCAAAATAGGAGCAGAAGTCAGCTTATCTTTGAGAAAATCCATGGCCGTCTGACACTCACTCGACCACACAAAAGGAACATCCATCCTGGTCAACGCAAAGAGTGGCTCAGCATGGCGGGCGTAATCATGGATAAAACGTCTATAATAGCTGGTCATTCCCAGAAACTGTCTGACTTGTTTTGTGTTAGTCGGGGTTCTGAAATCCGTCACTGCCTTTACTTTGTCCTCATTTGGCAGGATCCCTTTTGAGTTGACACTATAACCCAGAAAGGTGAGTTCACTCCTGCAGTACTGGCACTTTGCAAGCTTAATGGACAATCCTGCAGACTCCAGTCTGGATAGAACATCTTTTAAGTCAGAGAGGTGCTGCTCAAAAGTAGGTGACGCCACCACTATATCGTCTAAGTAGACGGCACAAGACTTATAGATGAGACCAGCGAGGACTGTGTTCATAAGCCTCTGGAATGTGGCGGGCGCTGTGCACAATCCAAAAGGTAAAACACGAAACTGATATAACCCACAGTGGGAAATGAAAGCGGTCTTCGGCTTTGAGTTCTCCGCCACCGCCACCTGCCAGTAGCCTCTGGCCAAGTCAATGGTGGAAATGAAAGTCCCTCTAGCCAGGAAGTCGAGAGATTCATCAATCCTGGGGAGTGGATACGAGTCTTTGACTGTGAGCTTATTTAGTGCGCGATAATCAACGCAGAACCTTGGCTCTCCTGAATGTTTTGGGACGATTACGACTGGGGCAGCCCAAGGACCAGAAGCGGGTTCAATTATTCCTTCCTTCAACATCTCCTTGATTTGAGATTCAATAAGTTTCTTCTTAGCAGGAGAAGTGCGGTAAGGGGCAAGGTGAACTGGTCTTGCATCACCCGTGACAATCTCATGCTCCACTAGCGAGGTGCGTCCCAAATGTCCGTCAAACAATCCACTGAAAGTCTCGAGCAATTCAGTCAATTCATTTTTCTGTTCATTATTTAGAGATGCTTCTTCAACCTTTCCAGACAGGGCAGAAGAACTGACCTCCAGGCACGACAAATCAGGGACAGGCATAGTTAAGTCAGTGCCCTCCAACTCCTCAAGGGGCATCGGCTCATCACCAAGCATCACTGACCTGGACGGAACATGGATTGTGACTGAAGACCTCAACATAAAGTCCATTCCCAAGATAAGAGGAGAAGATAGATTATGGACAACAGCAAAGCGATGATAGAAACGCTGGCCCATAAAACCCAAAGACAACCAGATAACACCCAGTGGGCAACAGGGTGCTCCATCCGCAAGATGAATAGGAGGTGCGGACCATGGCTTTATTTTTATGTCCCCCCCAGGAAGAGTCTGGACAACCACTGATTGCACTGCAGAAAGAGAAGCACCAGTGTCAAGAGTGGCATCAAAAGCTCGTCCATCAAGATTAACCTTTACTCTGAATGGAGTGTTCCAATAAGACTTGGAAGTAACATCCTCTACATGACACAGTGTAGGTTGATCACTCATGGAAGCATCAGGTAAACGAGGCACATTTATCTTCTGGAGGGAGGATTGCCCCGTCTGAACGTCCTCCCTCCCCTGAAGTTTCCCTTCTGGGCAAAGTCTGAGGTGACATTTCCTTCCCCAATGGCCTGGTTAGAGCCATCCATCCATCCTGCGTCCGGCGGTCTATTGACAGTGTCACCAGTCACTCTTGGTGGCTCTGTTGGAGGCGAACGCGGCTTTATTCCTGGACTACAGTTTGGGCATGTACGAGTGGTGAATCCAGGCAAGGAGCATTTAAAACAGTGAACATCCCTCATGGGCATACTGCTAGCCCGTGTCTGAGGCGGACACCCAACATTTGGACCAAGGACTGCATGAAGCTCGTGAGCCCGCAAAAGGAGGTCCATGACTGACGGTATGGGTGTGCCATAAAGAGCGACTCTGTATTTCTCCAGCACATGCTTCCGTATCAAATCTATTTGCTCTTGTTGGGGCGGAGGGGTCTTTAGCTTACGAAACTCATCCAACATGTGAGCAACAAAAGTTGGCAGCGGCTCGTCAGGCATTTGCACGCGGTCCAAAATGCCCCTCAGGATACGTTCTTGATTATCTGAAGGCAGAAAGACGGTCCTAAAAAACTCACAGAACTGAGCCCAAGTGGTCACATATGTGCTAAGGATAGTAAACCATTTTCTTGGCTCTTTTGACAGGAAACGTGGGAGCTCAAGGAGAATTTGAGTATCTGTGAGATCCAAGGAGGTTCTGTATACATTAAGTGACTGAAGCCATTCTTCAGGATTCAGGGAACCATCTGCAGAGAACACGGGTGGCTCGAGCCGTGATTGGTGAAGCACAGAAGTAAGCGCTTTTGTTGTGGTATTCATATCCACAGTGAGTGGCTGAGCAAATATGGGTGCAGTACTATATGTTGCATTGACTGGCACTGACCTTGAGGCCTTTGACGGAGCCTGCGGCAAGCTGTAAGGTGTCGAGCTGGCCAACGGAGCTGGTTGTGGTATGGCACTCTGTTGATCCGCCAAACGGTCCAGCATGTCTTTCTGTAGGTTAATTGAGTCACGAAGGCACCGCTGCAGGACTGCAACCTCTGCATGTAACAGCTGAACTTGAGTCTGTAAGTCTCCATCATTATTCTGTGATTCCACCTGTTGTGGAAGAGAGTCTGCAACTGAGGGCCAGTCAGTCAGGTCAAACTGAAAGTCAGGGTGAGTAGCCATTATGTACAAAAACAGTCACAATTAATCAGTGTGCAAACAATAATTTGAAAAACAGTAAATTTCCACAAATAATGGAAGAAAAAGCAGAATTTAGTAAAATGTTGTTTTTGCACACCCACAAGGAAGAAAGATCAAAACATGCACAATTCAATTTTCCCCTAAACAACACCCTGTGATATTTTTCCCAACAGTATACCACAGCAATGTGACAAATATCAAAAACATCAGAAAAAAAAAAAAAAAAACGTTGAAGCACTGGTGATTTGCACACTATAAAATTTTACCCCATCAAACAGTGATCTCTTCTGTGCGTGCTGGCTTGAAACGAGCAGATGCACACCACAAAAACGAGGGAGAGAAAAAAGAAAATAATAATAATAATAATGTCCCAGGCGTGACTTCTTCACTATTCACGGTTCACATTAATGTTCCTCATTGACACTCATCGCATAAAAGTCAGAGTGACGCAAAAAAACAAGTTTTTCCCGTAATGTCCTGATGCAATATAATACAGTTCAGTTCAAAAAGTGATCAAAAGGCAAAAACGGTCGAAAAAAACTTACAAAAGTTCGCGTATGCAATTGAAGCATTCAATATTCTGACGATCCAGGAAAATAGTATAAGTAATCAGTCAAAAAACACTTAAACAGTACCTGAAAATCAGTCCCGCACAGACCGCATGGTCCCCATAGCTAGCAAGATAGTCAGCCAGGCCCGATTGCAGCAGCGCGATGGAAAAACTCCAGCAACGAAATATCTTCCAAAAAGATAAACAAATACGAACAGCCGTGTCGAAAGCGAAAGATGACCGGTATGGATCCAGTTGTTCGGGCGCCAATTTGTAACGTCTACCAGAGGGTTTGAAGTCTGCCCAGATGAAAATTAGAAAACAGGAGGCGAGAAGAAAAACCCGAGGCAAATGCACTGGTAGTCCCACGAGTCTTTATAGATGGTTCGCACAATATGGTACACTCTTCACATACATGTAAAAGAGCGAGGATAAACAGGAAAAAGAAAGCACTCGGATAAACGCTACGAATCAAAGTGGAAAAGTAACATTATTAAACTGTAACATCAGTCAGCAGTAGAGCAGTCATCTCTCTCTCGTCACACGAGCATTCTCTATCAACTCTGTGCGTGCGCGCTCACATGAGAACAGCGTGCACACTACAACGTACGCCATAGAAGAAGTTATCTTAAAGGCACATCAACATAAATGTCATGAACAATATTTAACATAATTTAGGTGGCCGTTACACAGTCAGCCAGCCGGTTATCTCCTCAGAATAAACCCCGACAGCCTGAAGGCTGGATTATTACACGGCTCCTTGGCATATAAGTAAATAATTAGACATGAAATATTGATCTGGGTCGAAATATTTCACACCACTTAAATGGCATTTCGCCACATAAATAATTATGGGGATGACAGCTATTCATCCGAGATTAAACTTTTAAAATCGTACCCGTTTGTCATATTATAATCCATCAGTTTGTATTAAATCCTGAGTTTGTATGAAACTAGAGAGCGAATCCATGTTACAGGATGACAATTAAATAACTACAATAATTTATATATATATATATATATATATATATATATATATATATATATATATATATATATATATATTTATTAGAGAGAGAGAGAGAGATTTGACTGAGTTAATATTTTATTAGCTCACCAAATGCAAAACTTCGACGAAGAAAACCCATTCCTATCAAGCGTATAACGCTGCTGATTTCAGTTACCCAGATGAGCCTGTCTCGTCCGTTTTCAGCGGTTGTTATGGGAATAATGCTGCCTTCATGTGCTCTAGGAATTATAAGTTTCCTAGGTAAAAAAAGAAAATGCACATGAACGGCCTCCCATTTGAGGTCTGCGCGGGACTGTTTTTTTTTCGTCCCGCTCCCGCAAGGTTCTATTCCGCACACACCTGCTCCCGCCTAAAATTCACCCTGTGTTCACCCGCTATCCGCATATAGTGATTTTCTTCCCGACCCGACGGGTCCCGCTAAATTTAGATCGTTTCCAGAATCTCGCATTTAAACTTCCCCTAAAGAAAGATAGTGATTACAAAGAATAATAGGCTAAATATCACAGAAAAAAATAGGCTAAATTAAATAGCCTATAATATGTCCCTTAAAACTATAGGCTAAGCCAAAAATATATAAACGAAAACTGTTGGCTTACTAGCTATAGGCTACTGCAAAATGAAATATTTTTTAACATCCACGCAAGAACAGAATGGTGCTGCTGACGACCGTTTCAGAACGTCTCTCCTCCAAAATCCGATCACAAAGGTTGAAAGTTCTCTGAAGGTGCACTCGCGCAGACCTCTAATGCAAAGAACATATCTTGCCAAGTTGCCAGGTTTCTCAGGACAGGGAACTGGTGACTATGTGAACGCCAAAGTTTTGTTCTGCAGAAAGTTTTGTTCACTTCAAGTTCAAGCACAGATGCGCTGATGTCAAAGCTCGGGAGCGACCGGGTTACTGTCAGACCGCCCGCTCCCGCTTAAAGTACACTATAGTTAGGCTCCCGAGATGTCCCGTGGTCCCAGAATAGAGGTCTGCAATGCAGAAATAGAGAGCCACGGGAATGCAGACCTCCATTTCAAAACTTATATGCGATGAGCTCGTAATCAGACTTCAGAAACTGGAATTATCAAGTTTCTGATAGCATGTGAAGGCAGCATAACATACCCCTGGATGGCGCGATTGACCAATCAGAATCAAGTATTAAAAAAAATCGTTGAAAATTATATAAAACAGATGGATTATAGGATACAATGAATCATAGGCCTATAATTAAAATTACTAGTCAGCCTAATATGTAATGAAATCAATGAAAGTTAAGAGCAGCTTAAAAAAAATAACTTGTTTAATACGAAATACTTTTTTTTTTTTTCCCCACTATGGGCCACAAGACAAATATTAATAAAATAAATACATTTATTAGGATTTTCTCTCTCGTCGTCTCCGATGCGCCGAAACCTCGTCAGTTTTTACTTTTCGCTCTTTAGGCCAATATAATGAACAAATGAATGGGGTTTGAGACTTCTTATAACTCCCGCGAAAAGTTTGCACATTGCTTGTGTGATACACTGACTGGTTTAAAACCAAAGAATTTCCAATATTGCGACGTGATGTTTTTCTTTGTCACATTTTTAATTTTGCAACTTACAAAACATTAAAATATGTTTAAATTGAATATTAGTAGGAAATAGCAAATGAATTATTTTGCTCCAAACGTTGCGTATGGAAAATGTAAATTTAATACAGAAATGCATTGCCATTTTGCATATTACATTTCAAATTGAATATTGCTACCCATAAGCCTCCGTAGCAAATATCTTAAAACCACAGTTATTTATTTATTAATTCTGAGTATACTTAGAGTATACTTCACCGATACGATACAATTTAAAATGTAAATATTTACTAGCATAAAATTAGCCGTTTTACAACTTTTACAATCTGATAATGGATTTTCAGGAAACAAGTATTAAATTAAAGAGACAAATTTAGCAAATTTTGCTCTTTGGTTTATCCGATATATGATCTTTATGATCTCAAATCCTTTAACTGATTTAAAAATAAAAAAAAAAGTCTGCATTGTTCCTGTTTGTATAAACCAACAGTTTTTTATTATTATTGATATTTGATGATTTAATAAAATGTTTTGAACATCATTTATCTGACCTTATTGTCCATCGCAGCTTCATCGATGGGACAGAATCTGTGGTTGGAGTGTTTTCTGGAGTCTCGACACACCAAACACACGGGCTGTTGATCATCCAGACAGAAGAGTTTGAGTTTATCATTGTGAACACTGCAGACCGTTTCATCTCCAGATGAAGATCTTTTCTCCTGTAGGAAACTCTCGCACAGGTTCCTCAAAGCCAGATTCAACGGAGGACAATCATTTGAAGATCTTCCTCGGCAAACCGGACATTCTTTAAATCTTTTATTGTTCCAAAACCTCTGAATACAGACTGAACAAACACTGTGGCTACATGGCAGGAGAACAGGATTTATAAAAATGTCACAGCAAACCGGACAAGATAAATCCTCCTCAGAAAATGATCTAGACGCCATTAAAAAAAAAAAAAAAAAACTTAGAAATGAATCTCAAAGTCCATCTTTAAATTTCACTTTTAGTTAAAGTTAGGATAGGCCAGGGGGTTTTAAAACCAGCACTACACATTTTGTATGCTCATCCAACACACCTGATTCAACTCATCAGCTCATTATAGAGAGAGACTGCAAGACCTGAAGAGGGTGTGTCAAATAAGAGAGGCTGGCCCTGCGTTCCATTCGGAAGAGCTCATCCCTATGCCCTAATCCCTTCAAAAGGTTGAAGAGAGAGCTTCGGAGGGATGAAGAGTGTAGGGGTCAAAAAAACACTCTTTTTTTTATGGAAGGCACTTCTGCTTCATCTTA
This sequence comes from Ancherythroculter nigrocauda, assembly GCA_036281575.1. Taxonomy (NCBI): domain Eukaryota; kingdom Metazoa; phylum Chordata; class Actinopteri; order Cypriniformes; family Xenocyprididae; genus Ancherythroculter; species Ancherythroculter nigrocauda. Next base: position 36,044,479 of record VTFQ01000017.1, read on the forward strand.
ACGAGACAATCAAAGAGGAGTAGATTGTGCAAGCTGCGCCCTTTGTTTAACGTTAATTTATTTGTTTATTTATTTTTGGTTTATCGCACCGTATTGTAGGCTATATTGTGTTTATGTATTTGAAACATTTGAATGGACTGATAAATGGAGCTGTAAAGTATTTTTGCTTAAGTACAATGTCGTCTTGACCATAATAATGTGCCAAATCTAACTCGTATAAATATTACAGTAATAGAAAAATACTATACATATATTTATAGGTAAAAATCGAACTCCGAACCATGTACTTTGACATCAAACAACATCCCTGTACAAAGGATCAAGGTGTCCCGAAGTGTCCATCAGTCATACCCTTCGAAATTCTTAATTCCGAAGGGCCCTTTGAAGTGGCCAGTTTTGAGCACTTCGGTTTGGAATGACCCTTCAATATGGCGGCCATGATTATTTTAAACTCCGAAGTGCCCTTGACGATATATGCTGTTTGGAACGCACCAATATGCCTTGTCCAGATAGCTACCCACACTTGCTTTAAAACGGTATTTTAGGCTTAAATTAAAATTTTAATTTTAAATTTTAGCTTATCCCATCATGCATTATGTTCGGGAGCTCGCTTGCCCCGAAATCCTGAAATGTCAATGAAAACGCACTGTAAATTAAATTAATTAGATATTACATATAATTTGGTAGTAAAACGTAATGTGTTGCACATTTTATTATTGAAAAGATGAGTATATATAGCCCAACATTTGCAACTGCTTTTTAAAATGTATTTTCTTGCTGGTTTGTCTTTGTTGCCATGGTAACTAGAGGCTAGCTGGCGTATTACATACAATTTCTATCTTAGGTCTTAACTTAAGATATGATAGTTAATTTAGGATTTTTCACAAATTAGTATTACAGAAGCAAATCTTAACTTAATTTCTTAACTTAACTTAAAATAATCTTACAAAATCTCATCTTATCTGTATTTAGGAAATTTTAAACCGCTACATCGAGTTCGGTAATCAACTGTCAGGTCTGTTACCAAGCAACCAAGGACGCGCAAACTGATCCTGAGGTAAACCTAAAATCAATATGGAGAAACAATGGCGCGCTTTTAAATTCAGTGCGGCAGAGATTGAAATTTTGATAAGCTCCGTTGAAAAGGTAAAGCCTGTTTTATTCGGCAAGTTTTCACCTTCGCTCACACACTAACATAAGGAAAAAGAGTGGGCAAAAGTTGCCGAAAATGTGTCTGCTGTCTGTGTCTGCCGTTTCTCGTAATGCATCAAATGTTACGGCTATTTGTCTTGTATAATTAATAAATGTAACGCCATTTTCGAAAAAACCTTTTGTACTATCATTCGTACCGTTGGATTTAAAAAAAGTATGAAGTTAGAACACCAATGGGGTTGTCAAAGTAAGACAGCTTTAAGGATTTATTTATTTATTTATTTATTTTTTGTCGAGTTAGGATGCTTCTGTAATAGGCTACCCGTTTCCTATCCATAGTTAAGATAAGATAATGCACTTAAAGTGTTAGTTCACCCAAAAATGAAAATAATGTCATTAATTACTAACCCTCATGTCGTTCCACACCCATAAGACCTTCGTAAATCTTCAGAACAAAAATTAAAGGTGCTCTAAGCGATCCTGGGTGGAGTAACTTCGTGTTGACGTTCAAAGTGTTGTCAAACAAAACAGAGGCTAGCTAGACCCTCCCTCCTCCCCCTCCGTGCTTCCTGAAACAGTCATGAACGCGCATTTAAAATCATTCTTGTCGGTTATTGGCTGGAGCATGTTTATTATGTTTCGTGGTCCAGACTGCACCAGGTAGTTTTTGGAGCTTGTGGCGACTACAAATACCGCGTTTTTTTTTTACAGTGTGTTCAGGGGACAGGCAGCTAGCGGATAGTGAGGAGATGTTTGCTGTATGTGACAAAAAATGTTTTGGCCTAAAAATGTGTGACATTGCTTAGAGCACCTGTCACGATCTGTTCCTGTTCACTCCGGACTCCATTTCCCATAATCCTCCCTGTCAATCACATGCACTCACTCCACCAATCACCTGTTGCCACATACAGTCATGCACACTCCACGCTAATCACCACACCCAGCTGATACACATTACCTGGACTATAAAGGACTCACACACACACCACCCCACCGCGAAGTCTTGATTACTCCTGTATCATTTCCGAGCATTATTATTCCTGTCTGCCTGTCTGTTACCGTTACTGCCTGTTCCTGTTTCTTGACCCGTTGCTGCCTGTCCTGACCCTTGCCTGTTATACAGTTCTGCACGTTCTGTGAACGATATCCGCCTGTCCTGACCATTGCCTGTTTCCTGATTACGATTCTGCCTGTCCCTTGCTGTTCTCGTCTGCTCCTGATTGACCCTGCCTGTACGACATTCTTAATAAAGCTTGCAAATGGATCTCTGCCTCAGTACCGCTTCGTTACAGAAGACTTCGCCGCCACCACGATCCAGCAGCTTTCCCGGAGGATCTCTTTACGGTATGGACATTAATCAATTGCTATTGTGGAGTTCGCAAGGCACGCGATCGTTGGAGGAATACGTGCAGGAATATCTAAACATTGCTTACCTCTCTGATCTTCCGGACTGTGCTCTGATCGATTTCTTCTGCGATGGCGTGAACCAACCACTCCGATCTCAACTCATCCGTGAAGGGCCCCGTTCATCTCTCTGTAACTTTATGGATTATGCATTACTGACTGTTGGCTCTTCGTTTACGGTGGGGGTCGCGGAGAATTGCGACACTTCGCCGAATCATGTAATGGCCGCCACGCCTAAGAACTTTCACAAGATGGCGGTCACAACAACACCAGGTCACGTCACCACAGATCTCCCAGAGCAACGTCATGTCGCCGTTGATCGCCCAGAGCAATGTCACGTCGCCGCTGATCGCCCAGAGCAACGTCATGCCTTCGCTGATCACCCAGAGCAACGTTACGCCTTCGTTGATCGCCTAGAGCAATGTCACGTCGCCGCTGATCGCCCAGAGCCACATCACGTCTCTAAATCAGTCAGAAAGCGGAAAGGATTACGTTCCAGTGTGGCTGATCCTCCGCTGACTTCAGCACGAGCGGCTGGCATTCCGAAGCATCTGCCGGACGCTTCGCTCTCAAGCCAGCCGGCCGCTTCGCGCTCAAGCCCGGCGGTCGTTTCGCACACAAACCCGGCGGCCGCCTCGCTCTCAAGTTCGCCGGTCGCCTCGCTCTCAAGTTCGCCGGTTGCAACGCTCTCAAGTTCGCCGGTTGCCATGGACTCAGGTTCGCCGATTGCAACGCACTCAAGTTTGCCGGTTGCTATGGACTCAAGCGCCCTGGACGCGCTGGACAAGATGGCTGCTTTGCCAGTGCCCACGGGCAAGATGGCCGCCCCTGCAGTGCTCAAGGATGTGGGGGGCGTTCCAGCCATTGAGTCCGCTCCAGAACCCGCTTCAGCCAGTGAGTTTGCTCCTGAACACGCTCCAACCGGTGAACCATCGCCTCATCCTCGGAAGAGGAGGAGGAGGAGGAAGAGGAAGGCTCTTTCTATTCTTCCCCTTCTTACACCCAAGCTCCTCGCTCTGCCGGCGCCACCTGTGCTTCTCGCTCTGCCGGCGCCACCTGTGCTTCTTGCCCTGCCGGCGCCACCTGTGCTTCTTGCCCTGTCGGCGCCATCCACGCTTCTAGCCCTGCCAGCGCCACCCAAGCTTCTAGCCCTGCCAGCACCGCTCAAGCTCCTTGCGCTGCCAGTGCCACCCAAGCTTCCAGCCCTGCCAGCGCCACCCACGCTTCCAGCCCTGCCAGCACCACCCAAGCTTCCAGCCCTGCCAGCGCCGCTCAAACTCTTTGCGCTGCCAGCGCCACTCAGGCGTCTTGCCCTGCCGGCTTCACCCACACGCCTGGCCCTGCCGGCGTCACCCGAACTCCTTGCCCACGAACCTGCGACGGGCCCCGCTGAAATCCCCAAGAACTTTTTTGGGGGGGGCAGTATACCTAGGGGTGGGGAGCTGCTGGGTGGGGACCCTGCCCAGCCACTGCTGTCATGGCCATTTATGGACTGTAGCCCACTAGGGCCATTTATGGACTGTAGCCCACTAGGGCCATTTATGGACTGTAGCCCACTAGGGCCATTTATGGACTGTAGCCCACTAGGGCCATTTATGGACTCATTGCTGTGGCTGCCCAAGCCGCCTGACCTGCTGTGGCCGTCCGAGCCGCCTGACCTGCCGTGGCCGTCCGAGCCGCCTGACCTGCCGTGGCCGTCCGAGCCGCCTGATCTGCCGTGGCCGCCCGAGCCACCTGACCTGCCGTGGTTGCCTGAACCACCCGACCTGCCGTGGCCGCCCAGGCCACCTGACCTGCCGTGGCCGCCCGAGCCACCTGACCCACCGTGGCTGCCTGAGTCCCTGGGGCTGCATTGGAGATCCCGTTCCCGGCTGCTGTTAGATCTCCAATGTACCCACCCCCCCTCCCTAGCTGTTCCTTTACGTCGCGAGGACGCGCCTTCCGGGAGGGGGGCGTTATGTCACGATCTGTTCCTGTTCACTCCGGACTCCATTTCCCATAATCCTCCCTGTCAATCACATGCACTCACTCCACCAATCACCTGTTGCCACATACAGTCATGCACACTCCACGCTAATCACCACACCCAGCTGATACACATTACCTGGACTATAAAGGACTCACACACACACCACCCCACCGCGAAGTCTTGATTACTCCTGTATCATTTCTGAGCATTATTATTCCTGTCTGCCTGTCTGTTACCGTTACTGCCTGTTCCTGTTTCTTGACCCATTGCTGCCTGTCCTGACCCTTGCCTGTTATACTGTTCTGTGAACGATATCCGCCTGTCCTGACCATTGCCTGTTTCCTGATTACGATTCTGCCTGTCCCTTGCTGTTCTCGTCTGCTCCTGATTGACCCTGCCTGTACGACATTCTTAATAAAGCTTGCAAATGGATCTCTGCCTCAGTCCCGCTTCGTTACAGCACCTTTAAGATACTTTTGATTAAATACGATGGCTCAGTGAGGCCTGCATAGGGAGCAATGACATATCCTCTCTCAAGATCCATTAATGTACTAAAAACATATTTAAATAAGTTAGTGGGGATGGGGATTGACACAATTTTCACGATTTGATTCTATTACTATTCACATGCTTTCTATTCGATTACGATTTCGATTCAATTGGAATCTATATTGATTATTTTGGATGTAGTATTTCAATTACAGTACATGGCACATTTTCTAGAGGAAAAAAATCTCTCAACTAATACTAATACTGGGAGTCAGCTGGTACTACTATAATAATATTGAAGGTTAAATTAACCTATTTATATACAAACACTTAAATTACACTCATTGATGTTTTTATAATAAATAAAGTTTAGAATTACAATCTTATTTCTACTCCAATTCATTTTTTTGAAATATAAACATTTAAATTGCAGCTGTCATAACTGATTTATTCAAACATGCATTAAATATTGAAAAACATTAAAATAATGAATATGTAACAGTGCATAGCTATATTTATCATAATGTTGCTTTCTAGAGTTCACTTTTCTAGCTGATTAATGAGTTTATGAATGTTATGATGTTTTTCTGAGGTAAATGTGACGTTATGTGACATTGTTTACAAGCTGTTTTATTGACGTCTTTCCGAGGTTGAAACACTGATTGAGCGATTACACGAGACATGATACAGATTTCAGTAAGTTGTACTGTATCTTTTAACATACCTTCAGATGTTCATGCATGTTTATTTCGCGCTGTAACTGGTATTAAAGCGGAGGAGAGGATGATCACATGCGCTCGTGCTGCCGCTTCTCTTTAACTGAGGTGCTAAAGCAATCTGTCACGCCACATTAAACAGCCAAAAGTTCACCAAAACAGTATTTCTTTTTTGAATCTCATAATAAGATGGACGTCATTTGAAATCTGAGACTTTGCTTCATATCAAAAGTAACAAAGCACAAAGATTATTGTGATTTATTGGATGCTACATATTCTGCTCATTCATCAACTGAAAACAGACTAGACTAATTGATTCTTGGGATTTAAGAATCAATATCAGTTTGTAAAAATGAGAATCGATTAAAATCGAGAAATCAATATTTTTTACTCAGCCCTATTATATAGTGATGGCCGATTTCAAAACACTGTATCATGAAGCTTTGGAGCGTTATGAATCTTTTGTGTCAAATCATGATTCGGATCGCGTGTCAAACCACCAGACTGCTGAAATCATGTGACTTTGGCGCTCTGAACAGCTGATTCGAAACTCTGATTCATAACGCTTCGAAGCTTCATGAAGCAGTAGGTGCGTCCCAATTTGCGTACTTAAAAACATAATAGAATAGTGCATAAGTATAAATAATGTAAGTAGTGCATTCACACTGAAAATTCCAAAAATAAAAAATACACTTTAAATACCCGGATGATGCACAAAAAAAATAATGGAAAAAACGAAATGTGGAATGTTGGACACTTCATGCACTCAACTGTCACAGCTTTAATTACAAATTGGAGGGGGAGAGGGTAGACTCCTTTGTTAAATGACAAAATAACCTTATACAATTCACGCACTACATGGATGAGTACATAGTGCATAAGTACAGTGTTTTGAAATCGGCCATCACTATATTAACATAAGTTATTTTGTTTTTTTGGCGCACCAAAAATATTCTCATCACTTTATAATATTAATATTGAACCACTGTACTCATATGAACTGATTTAAATATGTTTTAGTACATTAATGGATCTTGAGAGAGGAAATGCCATGCAATGCAGGCCTCACAGAGCCATCGGATTTCAACAAAAATATCTTAATTTGTGTTCTGAAGATGGTTGAAAATTACAACCACAAGCTGCAGAATGTGGCATTGTACATTATATTCCGAGTTGTGCTGCGGTAAAAATAGTAATAGGACAGTGTCAGTAGCTCAGTGTGTGAAACCATTTGACGTCATCGACATAGAACGCACTGTGCACCTAAACAAAATGGTGCCACCCATTGTCCAAATCGGTCCAAATACGTCATGGATTTTTTTTTTTAAAACGTAAATCTTTCATGGGTTTTCTACTACATATTTCAGTAAGAGACATAATTTACGTTATATTAAGCCATACAAGTCTTAACACCAGGGGTTCCCTTTAAGCCCAGGTAAGCCTGTGTATTAATGCGGCCCAGCCTGCATGACAGCATTTTTTTTGTAGTTATGCTAAACATTTTGTTTGTATGGTGAATGCTAATCTCCCACATTTTACAGGTTCGACTTCATTTGTACTATGCACTCTGAAGCGCTGTGTCTCTGTCTTCTTCTATTGGATTTGATCCGAAACCTGCATTACAGTATTGCGCTACAGCGCCCCACTGGTCAAACAGCAATATTGCTGGCCCTTCAAATAGGTCATACGAGATCAAAAGACTATTCGACAACAAAAATATTTGTAGACAATTTTTTTTATCGTCGACGTTGCTGAAAACAACTAATCGTTTCAGCCCTATATACCATGATGGTAGTTGAACAAACTCAGGGTTACAGGATTAGTTTCAAGTTGAAAAAAATCAAACCGATTCATTTAGGCTTTGTTGGTACCATGACGCTGATCATCAATGCTCTCTGTCAACCCAGGCTTTGATCCTGAGTTCAAGGAGAGCATGCACATGAAAGCATGACATCAGTAGCAAACAGTCAATCACATGCCTTGAAACAGAGAGAAACTGCGATTCACTTCTCACGAGAGAATCAGCAAGATTCATTTCAAATGAGGAACTTAAATACACAATGATGATTAACTCAAAGACTGACAGGTGTGATCATAAATGAGTGTCCATGACAACTGATTAGTGGCGGGAAAAGGAAAACAAAGGAACATAGGAAAACAGGTGGCTAAACATACTGACAGAAAATGAAACCAAAAGCAAGATGTGACACTCCACCCCAAACAAGTTAAAATGAGTCTTTTAAGGAGAACTTGGGCAGGGGATTTCTTTCACTTCTTGCTAAAAATGTCTTTAAAAGATAACTTGGGCTGGGGTTTCATTTCTTTCACTTCTTGCTGGAAGTCTTTAAAGGAGAACTTGGGCTGGGGATTCATTTCTTTCACTTCTTGCTGGAAGTCTTTAAAGGAGAACTTGGGCTGGGGATTCATTTCTTTCACTTCTTGCTGGAAGTCTTTAAAGGAGAACGTGGGCTGTGGTTCCATTTCTTTCACTTCTTGCTGGAAGTCTTTAAAGGAGAATGTGGGCTGTGGTTCCATTTCTTTCACTTCTTGCTGAAAGTCTTTAAAGGAGAACGTGGGCTGTGGTTCCATTTCTTTCACTTCTTGCTGGAAGTCTTTAAAGGAGAACGTGGGCTGTGGTTCCATTTCTTTCACTTCTTGCTGGAAGTCTTTAAAGGAGAACGTGGGCTGTGGTTCCATTTCTTTCACTTCTTGCTGAAAGTCTTTAAAGGAGAACGTGGGCTGTGGTTCCATTTCTTTCACTTCTTGCTGAAAGTCTTTAAAGGAGAACTTGGGCTGTGGTTCCATTTCTTTCACTTCTTGCTGGAAGTCTTTAAAGGAGAACGTGGGCTGTGGTTCCATTTCTTTCACTTCTTGCTGGAAGTCTTTAAAGGAGAACTTGGGCTGTGGTTCCATTTCTTTCACTTCTTGCTGGAAGTCTTTAAAGGAGAACGTGGGCTGTGGTTCCATTTCTTTCACTTCTTGCTGGAAGTCTTTAAAGGAGAACTTGGGCTGTGGTTCCATTTCTTTCACTTCTTGCTGGAAGTCTTTAAAGGAGAACGTGGGCTGTGGTTCCATTTCTTTCACTTCTTGCTGGAAGTCTTTAAAGGAGAACTTGGGCTGTGGTTCCATTTCTTTCACTTCTTGCTGGAAGTCTTTAAAGGAGAACGTGGGCTGTGGTTCCATTTCTTTCACTTCTTGCTGGAAGTCTTTAAAGGAGAACGTGGGCTGTGGTTCCATTTCTTTCACTTCTTGCTGAAAGTCTTTAAAGGAGAACGTGGGCTGTGGTTCCATTTCTTTCACTTCTTGCTGAAAGTCTTTAAAGGAGAACGTGGGCTGTGGTTCCATTTCTTTCACTTCTTGCTGGAAGTCTTTAAAGGAGAACGTGGGCTGTGGTTCCATTTCTTTCACTTCTTGCTGGAAGTCTTTAAAGGAGAACTTGGGCTGAGGATTCATTTCTTTCACTTCTTGCAGTGGTCCTTTTTTGGACTGTTGGCCTCCAAACATATTTCCTCCAGTACTTTGAAAATGCTTGTATTCCTTATATTTGACTTCATCAATTAGGAAATGAGAACGATTGATGCTGAACTCTGAAGCTGGAGAGAACAGATACACATACAGTGGGTACAGAAAGTATTCAGACCCCCTTACATTTTCACTCTGTTATGTTGCAGCCATTTGCTAAAATCATTTAAGTTCATTTTTTTCCTCATTAATGTACACACAGCACCCCATATTGACAGAAAAACACAGAATTGTTGACATTTTTGCAGATTTATTAAAAAAGAAAAACTGAAATATCACATGGTCCTAAGTATTCAGACCCTTTGCTGTGACACTCGTATATTTAACTCAGGTGCTGTCCATTTCTTCTGATCATCCTTGAGATGGTTCTACACCTTCATTTGAGTCCAGCTGTGTTTGATTATACTGATTGGACTTGATTAGGAAAGCCACACACCTGTCTATATAAGACCTTACAGCTCACAGTGCATGTCAGAGCAAATGAGAATCATGAGGTCAAAGGAACTGCCTGAAGAGCTAAGAGACAGAATTGTAGCAAGGCACAGATCTGGCCAAGGTTACAAAAAAATTTCTGCTGCACTTAAGGTTCCTAAGAGCACAGTGGCCTCCATAATCCTTAAATGGAAGACCCTTCCTAGAGCTGGCCGTCCGGCCAAACTGAGCTATCGGGGGAGAAGAGCCTTGGTGAGAGAGGTAAAGAAGAACCCAAAGATCACTGTGGCTGAGCTCCAGAGATGCAGTCGGGAGATGGGAGAAAGTTGTAGAAAGTCAACCATCACTGCAGCCCTCCACCAGTCGGGGCTTTATGACAGAGTGGCCCGACGGAAGCCTCTCCTCAGTGCAAGACACATGCATGGAGTTTGCCAAGATGGTGAGAAATAAGATTCTCTGGTCTGATGAGACCAAGATAGAACTTTTTGGCCTTAATTCTAAGCGGTATGTGTGGAGAAAACCAGGCACTGCTCATCACCTGTCCAATACAGTCCCAACAGTGAAGCATGGTGGTGGCAGCATCATGCTGTGGGGGTGTTTTTCAGCTGCAGGGACAGGACGACTGGTTGCAAGTACAAGTACAGGGATATCCTGGATGAAAACCTTCTCCAGAGTTCTCAGGACCTCAGACTGGGCCGAAGGTTTACCTTCCAACAAGACAATGACCCTAAGCACACAGCTAAAATAACCAAGGAGTGGCTTCACAACAACCTTGTGACTGTTCTTGAATGGCCCAGCCAGAGCCCTGACTTAAACCCAATTGAGCATCTCTGGAGAGACCTAAAAATGGCTGTCCACCAATGTTTACCATCCAACCTGACAGAACTGGAGAGGATCTGCAAGGAGGAATGGCAGAGGATCCCCAAATTCAGGTGTGAAAAACATGTTGCATCTTTCCCAAAAAGACTCATGGCTGTATTAAGGCTCCGGTATACTTCAAACAAAATCGAAGAACAAACTGATGTGACGTCATTTCGAACAAAATCAGGCACAAAAGAAGTTCGTTTTGTGTTCTTTTTGGAAGTTCGAAACGGCTTGCCAAAGCTAACTTTCAGGAAAAGTTCGCTTCAGCTGCAAAACACCTTCGTACTACCATTGGTCCGTGACGATAACGTAATAGGAGGTGTGCGCTGAGGCTCCACCTTCACTCGCGTGGGTCGCGTCTTTGAGTCATTTCATGTGTTGAATTCATTGAGGTAAGATCTCCGCGGGTGAAAACATGAACACACTGGATAGTCGCTTTATAGTACAAAATGAAGTTGTGCATGTAAAAAAAATGAGTCACTAACACTGTTTTTCATGTTTGATACTGTAAAGCTTCTTGATTTTAAGCAATCTATTGAATAAAGTGCTGTATGACGTGACGTGACTGGAGTGCTACTTTGCAGAGCTCGTGCTAACATTCCCATGTTGTTATGATCAGACGTTTTTCTTATGCTTTCTATAATAAATGCTTGCTGATTTCTCATTTTTGTTGTGTTTATTTTGTTACTGAGAAGAAAGTGCACGGCACATATTTACATATTCATCTAACTGTCGCTCTCAGCAGTGTGGGCGGCGTCAGATGTTAGTTTACAGTATATCGCTGGTCACGCATTTCGAACTTCGTTTTACCCCTAAACGAAGAACGAAAAAGAACTTCGTTTGAAGTATACCGGGGCCTTTAGATCAAAAGGGTGCTTCTACTAAATACTGAGCAAAGGGTCTGAATATTTAGGACCATGTGATATTTCAGTTTTTCTTTTTTAATAAATCTGCAAAAATGTCAACAATTGTGTGTTTTTCTGTCAATATGGGGTGCTGTGTGTACATTAATGAGGAAAAAAAATGAACTTAAATGATTTTAGCAAATGGCTGCAATATAACAAAGAGTGAAAAATTTAAGGGGGTCTGAATACTTTCCATACCCACTGTACATTAAGACAAATAACACTGAAATCATTGTTGCGTTCTGTTTTATCTCACTTTTACCAAAGTTTTCCTGCATCTTCTGTAAGACACTGAGCTTCAGGTTGGTCAGGTGATTTGTGAAAGTGATCGTCACATTTAGACTGGGGTCTGGATCTGGAAGGCTATACTGGGCTCTGAAACAACATTCAAGAGTCAGAGATGATGATGATGATGAATTGAGTTCAGAAGGACAGAGAAAAACAGACATGACACTCAAACACAAACCTTTGCAATGTGGCCTTAAAGTTCTGTAAAGAAAGAAGAAATGCAAATTATTCAGCAAAATTGAGCTTAAATCTCTGAAATTGATGTAATTCATGTAATTGGAGAATAATGAAGATTCATTGAACACCTGCAGGAATGAAACATCTTCAGTCTTCATCTGCTCCTCTATATCTTCAATTATGCTTGTGAGAGATGAAATCTGTTTGGTCGTCTCCTCCATCATCTGACTCCTCTGCTCTTCTTCCTCTCTCAGCACTGTTATTCTGAACGCTTCTTCACTGCGTAGAAACTGGTGAAGCTCCTCAAACCCCTCTTTAATCTTCGTCTCTGTGAGATGAGCTTGAAACTGAAATAAAAGACAACAATATTGGACAAACTAGATCTAAATCATTATCTACACTTCCAGAATTGCATTAAAAACATTGTTTATTTCAAACCTTAATATCTTTAGCAGTTTCACACAGATTCTGTTCATGATTCACAGATATTCTCAGTTCCTCCTGTAAGCGTTCCAATGAAGATTTGAGTATCTCCTGAAAGAGAACAACAAATTGAATCTTTTGAATTTGTTTTTGGGTTTTTGCCTCTATTTTTTAATATACAGACAGTGGAGGGAGTGGATTTGTGCTGACGGATGAACCATAACTGAAAATATTTTTACTTAATCTGATGATGCACTAAACTGAAATATTAAAAGAAAACATTACAGTGTAAGTGTCTGAAGAAATAAATCAGTTAAGCTTATTTTTCTCTCAAATTCTTATTGCTATAATCCGGAAAAAAAATGTTTCACTCATTATCTGTAATTTGGGGGGAACCTCAAAAATGCAAGAGAGCTTGAACCAAACACAGTGAATTTTATTAACAGAACAGATACAAACAAATCTAAAGAACTGTTAAGAGAATGAGCTCATGAAACATTACATCCAAGAAGGATATTAACAGAACTAATCAACAAGATCTACAAAGGACTACAAAACATGGTGCAGAACAGGAAATTAAATAAAAGTTCTCACAATACCAGAGGAACACAGGCCTTAAAACCAGACACATTTATTTATTTATTTATTTATTTATACTTAGGATTATACTTGACCGATACAATTTTTATTTTATTTATTAGCATAAAATTAGCAGTTTTACAACTTTTACAATCTGATTATGGCTTAAAGTCAGAATAAAATTATTAATTAAAGACAAAGAGCAAATTTAGCAAATTAAGTTTTTTTATTTGTAAATTGCTCTTTGGTGTATCTGCCCAGGGAAAAAAACAAAACAAAACACTTCTATAATGTACTTAAAGTGCTCTATTTTCGCGGACTACTTTTGTACTTAAAGTAGGGCCTACTAAAAATTCTTCTTTAGTATTTCTTAAGATAATCTAAGTGTACTCAACTGTGCTATTTTGAGACATTTGTAGTACACTATGTGGTAACGAAATACATTTTTTAAATACAGAGATAGTATATTAAAAGTACATTTTAGTTCATATCATGGTGTCTCAAAATAGCACAGTTGATTAATTAGTGTGCCAAAATAGAGCACTTTAAGTACACTATAGAAATTTACTTTTTTTTTTTTTTTTTTTTACCTGGATGATCTTAGATGATCTTTTGATCATTTGAATAAACCCACACGAGTATTTATTTATTTATTTTTTTCAGTATTGGTTTGTGAAAATGTCTCTCAATAACTAAAGATATTTGATGATTTAATAAAATGTTTTGAACATCATTTATCTGACCTTATTGTCCATCGCAGCTTCATCTACGGGACAGAATCTGTGGTTGGAGTGTTTTCTGGAGTCTCGACACACCAAACACACGAGCTGTTGATCATCCAGACAGAAGAGTTTGAGCTTCTCTTTGTGAACACTGCAGACCGTTTCATCTTCAGATGAAGATCTCTGACTTTTCTCCTGTAGGAAACTCTCACACAGATTCCTCAATGCCAGATTTAACGGAGGACGATCATTTGAAGATGTTGTTCGGCAAACCGGACATTCTTTAAATGTTTTATTTTCCCAAACCTTCTGAATACAGACTGAACAAACACTGTGGCTACATGACAGAAGAACAGGATTTATATAAATATCACAGCACACTGGACAAGAGAAATCCTCCTCAGCAAAAGATTGTGCCGCCATTTTTCTAAGTAAGTTTCACTTTCAGTACAGTAATAATCGTTTCCTCCTTCTTTTGAGATTTTATTGGTGGTTGACAAACAACAAATTGGTATTACCGCCACCGACTGGTGAAGTGTAGGGAGAGCGAGGCACAACCTAATGCTCTTTGACTTTCTCAGTTTGTGTAAATCTACTTAGGGTTCAGGGAATTTCTTTTGTTCCACATTCATTTCACACATGTCTGGTACAAATATGTGGCTTTGTTTCATTAATACAGTGTATACTTTGTTCTTTTTTTACCCCAAAAGATGGGAAGTGAAATGTGACAACATACCCCATAGGTGGGACACATTGTAACATGACCATATGAGAGCTAAAAATTTTATCTGATTTAATTTAAAATATATACATGACAAACTAAAACATTTTGTCAATAAAAGACAATATTTTTTTCTTATATAATAGCATTTTTTTTTTTTAGAAATTCAAATTTAAATAATTTTGTAGAACACTCTGTTAAACACAGCTATACAGCTATAGGTCAAAACAATACAGGCAAACAGATGAAGAAACATCCAGACATTCAGAAAAACACGGAACTGAACAAACACTCCTCTCCCTCCACTCATAGCTCTCACAGAAGTCAGTTTTCTATACATGCATATACATACACTAACATTTGTATAGCATTTATGTACAAATAAGAAAGTTCCTGTGCAAAACTAAACTTGTAGTTAGGCACTGGTTTGGTATAAAAAAAGTCATTTTCATGCTGTGCAGGGCCCCACCCCCCCTCTCGAATCAATGTAAATGGTACGACCCGCAGGTCAGGTGCTTCTGCTGCGGACCTGCGGTGAATCAGTTAATGAGACAGGAGCTGGAGTTAGCCGTGATATGAACTAGGAAGACAGGGGAAGAGTCATGTCTTTCCTTAAGAAAGGAAAATCAGGGGCTCAAAAACGAAAAGAAAAGAAGATTAAAGAGAGAAAGGCAAATGAGGGCAAGCAGTTGCTCACTCAGTTTTTTGAAAAGAAAGGTGAGCTCCAAATGCATCATCGAGCATTGACATTGTTTTAACATAAATATCTACTCCAGGTAGAATAGCATACATTTATGTTCGTACTCTATTTGAATAATAATATTTCGAAAACACAGATCGTTAGCGCCTATTTTACAGCATTGTTATGCAAATTAGATCGCGCACGCTCTTACATTAAGTACAGGATTGTTCTCAGTTTAATGCACATCTTAATGATTGAAAATGACTTATTTTAAAACGTAATTCAAAGACTGAATGTCTAGTTTGGCGGTTAGTGTACCCTGTGATTCTATAGTCTGCATTTATTTTAAACAGACAAATAATCAGCAATTAACTTGTACTTAGCCTACACTTTAAAAAAGGTATTGTGACAATAAAGGATATTTTAGCAACCATTTGAAGCCATATATTTCAGTTTCAGACAAAAATATATTAATCAGAGTGTGGCTTATTGTGTTTACATTTTAAAGGTGCCCTAGAATCCAAAATTGAATTTATCTTGTCATAGTTGAATAACAAGAGTTCAGTACATGGAAAAGACATACAGTGAGTCTCAAACTCCATTGTTTCCTCCTTCTTATGTAAATCTCATTTGTTTACAAGACTTCTGGAAAACGCGCGGATCTCAACATAACACCGACTGTTACGTAACAGTCGGGATCATTAATATGTACGCCCCCAATATTTGCATATATGCCAGCCCATGTTCGAGCGTTAGACAAGGAAAGTCAGTATTAACGTCTGGATCTGTGCACAGACAAGGTAAGCAAGCAAGAACAACAGCGAAAAAGGGCAGATGGAGCAATAATAACTGACATGATCCATGATAACATGATATTTTTAGTGATATTTGTAAATTGTCTTTCTAAATGTTTCGTTAGCATGTTGCTAATGTACTGTTAAATGAGGTTAAAGTTACCATCATTTCTTACTGTATTCACGGAGACAAGAGCCGTCGCTATTTTCATTTTTAAACACTTGCAGTCTGTATAATTCATAAACACAACTTCATTCTTTATAAATCTCTCCAACAGTGTAGCATTAGCCGTTAGCCACAAAGCATAGCCTCAAACTCATAGAGAATCAAATGTAAACATCAAAATAAATACTTTACTCACATGATTCGATGTATGCACACAGCATGCATGACGAACATCTTGTAAAGATCCATTTGAGGGTTATATTAGCTGTGTGAACTTTGTAAATGTGCTGTAATATAGTGGAGAGCTCGTGTGGCAGGGAGCGTGCAATGTAAGCGGGCGGCGCCGAGTGTAAATCAGTGCATTGTTAATGATGCCCCAAAATAGGCAGTTAAAAAATTAATTTAAAAAAATCTATGGGGTATTTTGAGCTGAAACTTCACAGACACATTTAGGAGACACCTTAGACTTATATTACATCTTGTGAAAAGCATTCTTGGGCACCTTTAAGTGTTTTTATGATAAAAATGCAATACCCCACCCATTGGATCACTATGGTATTTGGTACGGGGGCCCAGCAAGATGGTTTGTACCCAGGGCCCAAAATTTGGTGCTACGCCCCTGCCGCTTAAAGTACACCGACCGCAATCCGCCTTTCATTCAAAATTAATCCCACCTAGCAATAAATCTTTTCGGGTCCCGTGGTCCTAGAATAGAGGTCTGCAATGCAGAAATAGAGGTCTGCATTCCTCTATTTCAAAACTTATATGCGATGAGCTCGTAATCAGACTTCAGAAATTGGAATTATCAAGTTTCTGATAGCATGTGAAGGCAGCATAACATACCGCTGGATGGCGCGATTGACCAATCAGAATCAAGTATTCCACAGAGCCGTGTAATAAAAAAAGATCATTGAAAATTATATAAAACAGGTGGATTATAGGATACAATGAATAGGCCTATAATTACTATTAACAGTCTATAGCCTAATATGTCCGAACATTGCAAGTCATCAATGAAAGTTAAGAGCAGCTTAAAAAATAACTTGTTTAATACGAAATACTTAATTTTTTCTCACTACGTATATATGGGCCACAAGACAAACATTAAGAAAATAAATGCATTTATTAGGATTTTCTCTCTCGTTGTCTCCGAGATATGCGCCGAATGCTCGTCAGTTTTTACTTTTCGCTTTCTGTATTGTGAACAAATGAATGAAGTTTGAGACTTCTTATAACTCTCGCGCAAAGTTTGCACATTGTGTGATATCCACTGACTCGCCTTCATGGTTTAAAACCTAAGAATTTCCAATATTGCGACGTGACATTTTTCTTTGTCACATATTTTTAATTTTGCAACTTACAAAACGTCAAAATATGTTTAAATTAAATATTAGTAAGAAATAAAAAAAAATTAATTATTTTGCTCCAAACGTTGCATATGGTATGGAAAATGTAAATTTAAATACAGAAATGCATTGCCATTTTGCATATTACACTTCAAATTGAATATTGCTACCCATAAGCTTCCATAGCAAATATCTTAAAACCACACAGTTATTTATTTATTAATTCTGAGTATAGGTTACTTAGAATATACTTCACCGATACAATTTAAAATGTAAACATTTACTAGCATAAAATTAGCAGTTTTACAACTTTTACAATCTGATAATGGATTTAAAATCAGGATAAAAAGTATTAAATTAAAGAGACAAATTTAACAAATTTTGCTCTTTGGTTTATCCGATATATAATCTTTATGATCTCAAATCCTTTAACGGATTAAAAAAAAGTCTGCATTGTTCCTGTGTGTATAAACCAACATTTTTATTATTATTGATATTTGATGATTTAATAAAATGTTTTGAACATCATTTATCTGACCTTATTGTCCATCGCAGCTTCATCGATGGGACAGAATCTGTGGTTGGAGTGTTTTCTGGAGTCTCGACACACCAAACACACGGGCTGTTGATCATCCAGACAGAAGAGTTTGAGTTTATCATTGTGAACACTGCAGACCGTTTCATCTCCAGATGAAGATCTTTTCTCCTGTAGGAAATTCTCGCACAGGTTCCTCAAAGCCAGATTCAACGGAGGACAATCATTTGAAGATCTTCCTCGGCAAACCGGACACTCTTTAAATCTTTTATTGTTCCAAAACTTCTGAATACAGCTTGAACAAACTTGGATTTATGTAAATATCACAGCACACCGGACAAGAGAAATCCTCCTCAGAAAATGATCTAGACGCCATTTTTTAAACTTAGAAATGAATCTCAAAGTCCATCTTTAAGTTTCACATTTAGTTAAAGTTAGGGGGTTTTCAAGAGTCGTATGCTCTACAAACGCTCCCGCGGATCCGCGGCACCCGCCGAATCGGTCTGCGCTGCTCCGATGCATCTCGAACAAGCCTTCTATCAACAATCGCGGATGTTTCACTACTGTTGATGCTCATGGCTTTGCGAACCTACATCGGCATCCAAACACGGCTCGCCGTAATTTGTATATAGACGGCGATTACAATCGAGCTGCTATTTCAAAAATGGTAGTCACAAGTTTCTTGTTGGTCACGGTAACCCCGCCCCCAGCCCCTGACGCAAGCGGTTCTTACTTCTAGCCCAGCAATGTTTTGGTGCTACTTGCGAACCACTTTTCCTGGTTCGGAGCTGGTGCTTTGTGTGTCGAAAGACAAAGAACTGATTTGAAACTAGGCTCTGGCTCCGAACCAGCACTCAAACTGCCTTGGTGGAAAAGGGGTAATAGCTACCCACACTTGCTTCAAAGCGGTATTCGAGGCTAAGCGTATCCCATCATGCATTATGTTCGGGAGCTTGCGTGCCCCGAAATCGTGAAATGTCAATGAAAACATTCCACTTAAGTTAAATTAATTAGATATTACATATAATTTGGAAGTAAAACGTAAAGTGTTGCACATTTTATTATTGCAAAGATGAGTATGTATAGCCCAACATTTGCAACTACTTTTTTTTGTCACTTAATTAGAAGCACCACAATTTTCATATTGTGTCTTCTGTTAGTTACAGTGTCTTTTACCCCAAAATAATTTTTAATTATTTTCTCTAAAGATAATTGGTGGGAAAATGTGCTTATTGGTTATGAAAATGTCACAATGCAAGAAAGGTCATAAAAACATTTTTTTTTATTATTCATTCTTTTGATTTTGGGGTTTGAGTTTCTCTATGTTCATACAGGTTTTGAGAGATTCGCTCAACGCTTCAAACTGAATGTCCATTTAAAAAATTAATTAGAATCAATTTCCATTCAAAAACAAATTTGAGCTGATCAGAATATTATCTTAAATATGTTTTACACTCTGGTAAACCTGGTCAGGTAAGATTGCTTGATTAAATGAGGCATTTTCACTAAGAGCATGTAGCTGTGATTCCATCATTAATTTGTTTTGCAAGCAATGACCACAGAATCAACACACACGTGAATATGCACAAAAGTTTTATTTAACTAAATCTCAAACACAAGTCTAAACAAACACATATATACGCACTCTCTCATGGGTAAAATGGAAAGTGAATGAATTAAACGGAAACAGAATTAAAATGTAAGAGTCAGTTAACCAGTTAACCAAAACCATCAAGTTTCTTGATTTAAAGCCCCTTGGTAAAGGGCTCTACAGATTACACTAAACCTCTGTTTAGTTAGTTAAAATATACAAAATACTTGCAATGCCTTTGCCGTTGAACGAGCATCCAGATGCAGTCTCGGATGAAAAGTCTTGATGGTTCAGTAGTTTGATGGTGGTGAAGTTGAAATCAGGTTCTGCCGGGTTGAGTGAAGAATGATGAACTTCAGTGATGTCTGACTCGGTTGTGGTTGTAAGAGTCCGCTCTCCCGGGTGGAAAGTTATAACATGACTGGCTGTAAATTTGAGACCCCTCCGGCTGCACTTCGGGGCAAAGTGAGATCCCATCACAGACCGGATGTCCAGCAACAAGAAGAGAGAGGGTCACTGAAATAATGCCCCTTTTAACTTCTGCAGAGGTCACACCTCTTGAGTTTAGCTTGACCAATGAAAAAGGTGTCATTTCAAGCGAGACAGTCTTCTTTGTTTGGAAGCTGACTCAGAGTGGAATGGCAGTTTTATGTCTCTTTATACTCTTGATTAAATATAACAAGCATACAATGCATGTTAAAAGGGCATTAAAGGACCATTTTGACATGAAGCATTATATAGATGAGGTTACATTAACTAGTGGTTCAGTCATATAACATGCATAAAACAGTATACAATACAAAAGACAATATACAAAACAGAAGTAATACAATGTCCTGGGGATATACACATTGACTCAATGGTTCGTCTATGAATTAATGGAAAGAAGACCTTTTTATGAGCCTTGTGTCTGTTTCAATAAGGAATGCATTTGTGAGTGAACTCTCACTAAATTCCTTTGGGGTGTAAAATGTATTTTCTTGCTGGTTTGTCTTTGTTGCCATGATAACCAGAGGCCACGGGCCTATACCATGAAGGTAGTTGAACAAACTCAGGATTACAAGATTAGTTTCAAGTTAAAAAATACAAACCAATTCAACCAGGGTTAGTTGGTACCATGACACTGATAATCAACTTTCTCTGTCAACTCAGGCTTTGATCCTGAGTTCATGGAGAGCATGCACATGAAAGCATGACATCAGTAGCGAACAGTCTATTACATGCCTTGAAACAGAGAAACTGCGATTCACTTCGCGCAAGAGAATCAGCAAGATTAATTTCTTTCTTCTGCCAAAGATTAAGAGATTGAAGAATATATGCACAGCACAAATA
This sequence comes from Ancherythroculter nigrocauda, assembly GCA_036281575.1. Classification (NCBI taxonomy): domain Eukaryota; kingdom Metazoa; phylum Chordata; class Actinopteri; order Cypriniformes; family Xenocyprididae; genus Ancherythroculter; species Ancherythroculter nigrocauda. Next base: position 36,065,288 of record VTFQ01000017.1, read on the forward strand.
ATACTCGACAATGAATGAAAGGAAATGAGGCACTTAAATACACAATGATGATTAACTCAAAGACTAACAGGTGTGATAGTAAATGAGTGTCCATAACAACTAATTAGTGGCAGGAAAAGGAGAACAAATGAACACAGGAAAACAGGTGACTAAATATACTGACAGAAAACAAAAACAAAACTAAAGCAAAACTTGACAGAACTCCACCCTTCCAGAAGGCAACTCCTGGCACCGTAAATGATAAATGTTCAAATTAAGTTCAGGAGAGTGGAGGAGAGGAGGACTTTCATGGCAGAGCTGATGGTGGGAGGAGTCATAGAGGACGCACTGGTGTGAATGGAGCAGGTTGAAGCTTCAAGCCCAGGTGGTACAAAGACCCACAGCAGAATTGATGTTGGGAGGATCCAGGGTAAAGTTAGTGGCCCGACCACCAGCGATGGAACAGAGAGATCTGAAGACCTGGGTGAAGCTGAGGTGATGACGAGGTTGGATGACACCAAAGGATCCAGTGGCTTAGACGGAGCCGCAGAGATGAGCACTCGAGGTGGAACCAAGGTACCAGAGGCCTGAGGCAACTCCAGTATGACCAAGGTGAAGACCGACGGAGCTGTAGGGGTGGAGGGATGGAGCACAGCTAAAGCACTTGAGTCCATGGCATAGGCAGAGCGATGTCTGACCAAAGTGGAGACGTGGGGACAAGGGAGCTCGGTGGAGCCAAGAGGGCACTGACTGGTCGACGGGCAGAGGTGGACTAACTGGATCGGAGGCCCGAGGTGAAGTCAGGAGATCCACTCTCCAAGGCAGAGCTGGTAACCAAAAGATCTGCAGCTAGACCAGCTTGAAGGGTTGAACTTAAAAGAGGAGGAGACAAGGGACTTGAGGGAATCAGTGGAGAGGGGCCGAAGAAGTGACTGGTTTAGGCAGAGAAGGCATGGTGGGCGCATCATCAGCGACAATGTAGACATTGAGCAGGGGATTGCCTGGGATCAGTGGTGGAAGATCATCCTCTTTTAGTTCACTAAACTACTTTAACCGGCTCACACATAGCTGCAGGCTCTGTCTCCGTAGAGGGCATCGGATCTGGCTCTTTGTCCGTGGCGGATATCAGCTCAGGCACGGGTCTGCCATAGGCTTGGGCTCTGAAGTCTAAAATGGGCAGCCCTTCACAGGTGAGGGTGATAATGTCTGCAGCATGCTCCATAAAAATCCTTTATGGGTTGAGTATTCTGTCAGTGTTGTATAGTACTGACAACCTTTAAAAGCTCCACAACCTTTAAAATTGTCATGTCTTGACTTAGGATTGGTTTCATTTTCTGTAAGTATGTGTAACTGTGTTCCTTTGTTCTCCTTTTTCTGCCACTAATCAGTTGTCATGGACACTCATTTACGATCACACCTGTCAGTTTTTGAGTTAATCATCATTGTGTATTTAAGTTCCTCATTTCCTAGTAAAAGAAACTTTGTAATGGACTGGAATTGGATGATGTACCATTGAAGTGTAGTTGAAATGTTAATGTTGTTTCAGCATTAGTACATACAATTGCAACATTGATTTAACTATGTTAACATTACATTTCAGTGTAATGTTTTTCGACATTAAGGGGTTTCCTTTAAAATGACACCAATTTTATATTATTAACTGTATGTCATGTCAATTTCAGTTGGAAATCCAAAATAAGCTTAAGAGCTTAAGGGGTTAAATGAGGCTGCAAACCTGATGTTGTACCACCATTACAGTGTAACAGCGATATGATTTAGTGGGGAGGTCAATTGCTAGCCACAAACCCCAACCCCACCCCACCCCACTCCAAACAAGTTATAGTGATTCTTTTAAGGAGAACTTGGGTAGGGTTTTCATTTCTTTTACTACTTCTTGCAGTGCGTCTTTTAAAGAAAACTTGGGCAGGGGTTTCATTTCTTTCACTTCTTGCTGAGAGTCTTTTAAGGAGAACTTTGGCAGGGTTCTCACTTCTTTTACATCTTCTTGCTGTGAGTCGTTTAAGGAGAACTTGGGCAGGGTTCTCGCTTCTTTTACATCTTCTTGCTGTGAGTCGTTTAAGGAGAACTTGGGCAGGGTTCTCACTTCTTTTACATCTTCTTGCTGTGAGTCGTTTAAGGAGAACTTGGGCAGGGCTCTCGCTTCTTTTACATCTTCTTGCTGTGAGTCGTTTAAGGAGAACTTGGGCAGGGTTCTCACTTCTTTTACATCTTCTTGCTGTGAGTTGTTTAAGGAGAACTTGGGCTTGGGTTTCATTTCTTTCACTTCTTGCTGTGAGTCTTTTAACAAGAACTTGGGCTTGGGTTTTATTTCTTTTACTTTTTGCTGTGAGTCTTTTAAGGAGAACTTGGGCAGGGTTCTCACTTCTTTTACATCTTGCTGTGAGTCATTTAAGGAGAACTTGGGCAGGGTTCTCGCTTCTTTTACATCTTCTTGCTGAGACTCTTTTAAGGAGAACTTGGGCAGGGTTCTCACTTCTTTTACATCTTCTTGCTGAGACTCTTTTAAGGAGAACTTGGGCAGGGTTCTCACTTCTTTTACATCTTCTTGCTGTGAGTCATTTAAGGAGAACTTGGGCAGGGTTCTCGCTTCTTTTACATCTTCTTGCTGTGAGTCGTTTAAGGAGAACTTGGGCAGGGGTTTCATTTCTTTCACTTCTTGCTGTGAGTCTTTTAACAAGAACTTGGGCTTGGGTTTTATTTCTTTTACTTCTTGCTGTGAGTCTTTTAACAAGAACTTGGGCTTGGGTTTTATTTCTTTTACTTTTTGCTGTGAGTCTTTTAATGAGAACTTGGGCAGGGTTCTCGCTTCTTTTACATCTTGCTGTGAGTCATTTAAGGAGAACTTGGGCAGGGTTCTCACTTCTTTTACATCTTCTTGCTGAGACTCTTTTAAGGAGAACTTGGGCAGGGTTCTCGCTTCTTTTACATCTTCTTGCTGAGACTCTTTTAAGGAGAACTTGGGCAGGGGTTTCATTTCTTTCACTTCTTGCTGAGACTCTTTTAAGGAGAACTTGGGCAGGGGTTTCATTTCTTTCACTTCTTGCTGTGAGTCTTTTAATAAGAACTTGGGCTTGGGTTTTATTTCTTTTAATTTTTGCTGTGAGTCTTTTAAGGAGAATTTGGGCAGGGGTTTCATTTCTTTCACTTCTTGCTGAGAGTCTTTTAAGGAGAACTTTGGCAGGGTTCTCACTTCTTTTACATCTTCTTGCTGAGAGTCTTTTAAGAAGAAATTGGGCTGCTGATTCATTTCTTTTACTTCTTGCAGTGGTCCTTTCTTGGACTGTTGGCCTCCAAACTTATTTGGACTGTTTCCTCCAGCACTCTGAAAATGCTTGCATTCATTATATTTGACTTCCTCAAAAAGGAAATGAGAACAATTGATGCTGAACTCTGAAGCTGAAGAGAGAGAGAACGGATACACCCTCATACACATACATTAAAACAAAAAATACAGAAATCATTGTTGCATTCTGTCATACTCACTTTTACCAACATTGTCCTGCATCTTCTGTAAGACATTGAGCTTCATGTTGGTCAGGTGATCTGTGAAAGTGATCGTCACACTTGGACTGAGGTCTGGATCTGGAAGGCTATACTGGGCTCTGAAACAACATTCAAGAGTCAGAGATGTTGAGCGGTACAGGCCCTAACAAAAAAAAAAATAAATAAAATAAAAAATACCGGTTTCCATACTGACGTAATGAATCCGCTCTTCAACCAGATGGATCATGATTAAATATTTTGACTGTTCCAGTCCAATCTGAATTCTGACCTGTAATGCTGCCTGAATCATAATCACACACTGTTTGTTGATGGCCAGAGGAGAACTGGCCCCCTGACTGAGCCTGGTTTCTCCCAAGGTTTTTTCTACATTTTTGTCACCTGTTTGGGTTCCTTGCCGCTGTCACCTCTGGCTTGCTTAGTTGGGGACACTTGATATTCAACAATGTTTTTGATCTGCCTGCATTGACACCATTGTATGCGAACTGAACTGAGCTGGATGATGACTCACTGTTTTCTCCTGAGCCTGTTGTATAGATAAATCAATACTGAACTTACTTAAGCTGGACAATGATACCAATTTCTTCTAGAGCTGCTGTGCAGCCAACATTTTTTTCCAGTTATCAATGTAAAGCTGCTTTGACACAATCTGCATTGTAAAAAGTGCTATATAAATAAAGGTGACTTGACTTGAGTTCAGAAGGACAGAGAGAAACAGATATGACACAAACCTTTGCAATGTGGCCTTAAAGTTCTGTAAAGAATAAAAAAAAGAAATGCAAATTATTCAGCAAAATTGAGTTTGGCTTAAATCTCTGAAACTGACATTCATATAATTGGAGAATAGTGAAGATTCATTGACACCTGCAGGAATGAGACATCTTCAGGCTTCATCTGCTTCTCCATGTCACTGATCATGCTTGTGAGAGATGAAATCTGTTTGGTCGTCTCCTCCATCTTCTTCTCCATCACCTGATTCCTCTGCTCTTCTTCCTCTCTCAGTGCTGTTATTCTGAACGCTTCTTCATTGTGTAGAAACTGGTGAAGCTCCTCAAACTCCTCTTTAATCTGCGTCTCTGTGAGTTGAGCTTGAAACTGAAATTAAAGATGCAACAATATTGGCCAAACCAGATCTACATCAGTATCTTCAAGAATTGCATTAAACACATTGTTTATTTCAAACCTTAATATCTTCAGCAGTTTTACACAGATTCTGTTCATGATTCACATATTTTCTCAGTTCCTCCTGTAAGCGTTCCAGTGAAGCTTTGAGTATCTCCTGAAAGAGAACAAAAAGAGAGTTGAATTTGTTTTTATTTTGGGGGTTTTACCTCTTTTATTTAACAATAATGCAGACAGTGGAGGGAATGGATTTGTGCTGACGGATGCACCATAACTTAAAACATTTTTACTACTTAATGACACAATAAACTGAAATATTAAAAGCAAACATTAGATAATTTAGTGCTAGTATCTAAAGAAATAAGACTTTTTGGTAACACTTTACAATATGGGTGCACTAATATGCATTCATTCATGCATAACTAATGCACAGATAATCATGTGTTAATGAATGACTCATGAAGGACTATTCATTAATGATTACTGCATCAGCAACTAATAAAGAGTCTGTGTGATTAATAGATTAAGTAATATATGAATTGTTATTAATTAAATAGTTTCATAATGTATTAATTCCTTAATAACATATTTTTATTAACTAATAGTGTAAGTTAATGTGTTAATTATGATTTGCTAATGATTTGAAAATGTATCATTATGTTATGACTTTACTTATTGAGGCACATGGCTATTAACTAATTGTTAAGCAATATGTCATCATGGTTTTGATATCACTAAGCCATGGATTTCAATTTCCAACCATCTACAACTGTGATTCCACTGTACCAGATGAACTGCTGCATCCAGAACCTTCTTGTTCATCGCACAGGAATATTTCAGGTTAAGCTTGAGGTCAAGGATTCAAAGGCAGAACACTGAGAACATGTGGCCGGGCATTGCTATTTCGCAACACTGTGTCAAGACTGGACAAAGACAATAGAACCCGTTATAATAATCAGTAACAGTGATGCTACACTGGATGCGGGACGGCACTACATGACACAACAAAATGCTACTTCTGTTATGAAGGACAAATGGACTTTGGTCTGTCAGTGGCAATGGCAATGGTCTGTCACATGACTCGATAAGGGTCGCGTCCAGTTTGAACACAATGTAACAGTGGTCAGTATTTCAGATTCTGGCGTGCTGATATTCATGTGCAGCCCAACTGACCCATCCTTCAAACACATTCTCTGACATCACACTCACTGCATGTGCAACTTTCAAAACCCATAAATGACATATTACTTAACAATTAGTTAATAGTCATGTGCCTCATCATTCATTAACACATGATTATCTGTGCATTAGTTAAGCATGAATTAATGCATATTAGTGCACCTGAATTGTAAAGTGTTACCCTTTTTTTAAAGGATTTTTTTTTTTCATGTCAGTTGCTTATTTGTCTCTCAAATTCTTATTGCTGTAATGCAGAAAACATATTTCATATTTCACTCATTATCTGTAATAGGGGGCCCTCAAAAATGCTGGAGAGCTGTATCCAAATGCAGTGAATTTTGAGCAGTATTAACAAAAACAAATTAAACACAAAGAGAGAGAACCAGGAACAGATTAAGCTCACCAAACATTACAACGGGGTTAAAGGAAACACCTTTTTCACTCGTTACTAATGCATCCTCATCCCAAAACACTGTTTTCTGTGGTCAATAAACTCACCAACCCTCCTGCACCTGTCATGAGTAACTCAGCGGACCTCTGTGAGTCATTCTTACACTTCTTTCAAAATAAAATAAATTGCATATATGATCTCTTTTCACCTACTAACTCCTCTCACCCTTGCATGACTTCCCCTCTGATTTTGTACCTGGTACTTTTACTGACTTTAACCCTCCAACGCCTGCTTTTATCTCTGAGCTAATCAAGAAATCAAATGCATCTTTCTGTCGTCTTGATCCTGCTCCTACTGCTTTACTTAAAAACTGTGCACCTGTTATCTCACTGCCTATTTCACTTCTCATTTCTCAACTTCTCAGTACTGGTGTTGTTCCTCTGGAATTAAAAACTGCAGCTGTCACACCTGTCTTAAAAAAAACATGGTCTCGATCCTTCTGACATGGTCAATTACAGACCAATCTCGAACCTTCCATTTCTTTCAAAGCTGCTTGAAAAAGTTGATACTATGCAGACGACACCCAACTCTATATTAGTTTTCAACACAATTCTCCTTTTCTCATCAACTCCATATCTGCTTGTATTAATGATATTAATGCTTGGATGACCAGTAACCTTCTCAAACTCAACACAGATGAAACAAATCTACTAATTGTTGGTTCACCACAATCTGTATCTCGTTTCTGTCTTGACAGTGTTAACATTGCAGGAGTCTTGGTCCAACCTTCCACCTCCGTTAAAAACCTGGGTATAATCTTCGACTCATCACTATCCTTCCTTCCACACATCTCTTCACTCACTAAGTCTGCCTTCTTTCACCTCCGTAATATTGCACGTTCTTACATACCAATGATGCTGAGACACTGGTTTACGCCTTCATTACTTCCAGACTGTTTTTGTATTGTTTACCTGTCTATTGTCATTTGTGTTATAATATTGTACAACGACCTTGAGTTTGTAGAAAGGCGCTATATAAAATAAACGTATTATTATTATTATTACTCTCAAAGTATTTGATTGCAGGAAAAATATATATGTTTGTATTGGACATTGATGGAGCAACAGATTTTGTGTGAAAACAAAAATCATAAAGTGGTTAATTTTGTTTAAAAATCTTATATATGAGGTGGTGAGGGGGGGGCTTTTACCCCACACATTAGATTTTAAAAACACAGAAACAAAATTATTTTAAAAAGTAAAGATTCTGAAAGCATTGAAGGAGATCCCATAATAGCCTATTTAATATAGATTTACAGCAGTAACAATAAATGATATTTTATTATGATATGATTACTATATTTTAAAATATGATTGTTTCATTATAAATATGGGTATTATCTCTAAGATGGATACCCAGTTTGATATATGATATTTGCTATGTGAATCTAACCATGTCATGTCAAGAAATGGAAAAGTCAGCCAGCTATTCATTTCATTATCATGTTAATTATTGTGCCTTTTGCCCCAACAACAGCGGTGCTTTTTACCCCAAATACCATACTTTTACATATTCACCCGTTATTGAAAAACTGTTGCTTGAATTACCTTGAACAAAACTGAAAATCATTAAGAAGACCTTTGTCTGAAAATACAAAACATTAATTTAATCAATTCTCGTTTGCTACTTAAATCAACAACATTTAAAAAACATTAAATATTAGCCTACATCCAAGAAGGACAAGACTCGACCAGTAACACAAGAAACACTGGGCTTTAAATACACAAGTGGTAACAGGCAAACAAGACACACCTAATATAACAAGAACTGCAAATGACTAAACATGGTGCATAACAGGAAATTACACGCATGTCCAGGGAAAAACAGGCTGGGATCAAGGCATTATCTTAAAACCAGACACATTTATTCATTTATTTATTTATTCTGACTTAAAATTATACTTCCCCTATACAATTGAAAATGTAAACATTTTATTTGTTTGCATAGAATTGGCAGTTTTACAATCAATAGGCAGTTTTCTCAACTATAAGTCAGAATAAAATTATTAATTAAAGACATAAAATTATTAATTAAAGGTTAATAAACCCACACAATTATATTTTGTTTTTCAGTATTGGCTTGTGATTGTGAAAATGTCAATAATTATTGATATTTGATGATTAAACAAAATAATAATAATAATAATAATAATAATTTATCTAACCTCATCGCCCATCGCAGCTTCATCTACAGGACAGAATCTGTGGTTGGAGTGTTTTCTGGAGTCTCGACACACCAAACACACGAGCTGTTGATCATCCAGACAGAAGAGTTTGAGCTTCTCTTTGTGAACACTGCAGACCATTTCATCTTCAGATGAAGATCTCTGACTTCTCTCCTGTAGGAAACTTTCGCACAGATTCTTCAATGCCAGATTTAATGGAGGTCGATCATTTGAAGATATTCTTCGGCAAACCGGACATTCTTTTAATGTTTTATTTTCCCAAAACCTCTGAATACAGAATGAACAAACACTGTGGCTACATGACAGAAGAACAGGATTGATATAAATATCACAGCACACTGGACAAGAGAAATCCTCCTCAGCAAAAGATTGTGACGCCATTTTTCAAATTTACTTAGAAATGAATCTCAGAGTAAAGTTTCACTTTCAATCAAAGTATAAGTTTCAAATCAACGGTTCACTTGCTTGCTCTCCTGATACCCACACTGAGTGCTCTCAATCACTGACGGCTCGCGTGCTCAACACAACAGAGAGTTACAATGTGCCACAATTCCAGCGAATCAGAGATGAGGCTGCTAAATTCTGATTGGCTGGCTTGACAACTAATCACAAGACTCCCTGCTTTACCGGCAGAGGAAGAGGAAAAATACATGGCGTTTGTTCAATGGCTTGAACACTATCAAAGTCTATATAAAGTCTTTGATGCTATTTATTTTCAAATTCAAATGTCTACCACTCGAAGTAGATTTTTTTTTTTTTATTTAAATTTTTTTTTTTTTTTTATCAAAATCATATCGTATTATTACATAATGGCATGTCCCAGTGTTTCCTACACCTCAGTTAACTGGTAAGTGACTTCTTACTGAACTGCAGGTTATGTAATTAGTGGAATTTAAAAGTGACTGAGCTGGGGTCTCTAATGTTACATGCTTTCAGAAATTAAGATGAACAGACTTTTGGCCTTTTAATTAGTTAAGTGTGCAGGTGGCGACAGAGTAGCATTTATTTGCGCATAAATTTCACTTTGTTTCGTTTTTTTACTGAATATTAAACATTATGAAATAACTAGGTTTAAAAATACATTTTGTCAATGTGAAGTATTAAGTACTTACAAAATTATGAAAAATAATAACTTCTCTTGTGAATGAATTAGGCTACACTGTAGCTGTCAGTCAGAGCAGCACAAGATCAATGATTTCAGCACACTTGTGAAAACACACATTTTATTCAATTAATCTAACTAAAGTGCACAATAAATATTTAATTTTTGACGCTTTTTCTCACACGAAAGTGTGAAAACTGATGGTCGAATTAAATTTAGCCGAGGAACACTGGATGCAGGCGGCGTGGCGCAACACCGTGTCTATGCCGGACGCGACCGCGCCGCGTCACAACAGCTTGTATTGACCGCTGCAAAGAGCGTGGACTGCATCAGAAATAACGGGAATTCGTTTACTGTTGGGGATTTGACCTGTCGCGTCGGGCCGCGCCGCATTTAGTGAGACGCGCACTGTGTGAACATGAATAAATGGCTTACAATAATGTGTAATGAGCGGACATTAATGGTATAATGCGTGGGCGTATGAACCACTGTATGTGGGCAGGGCAAGACCCATCCACTTTATAAGACCAATGATGTTAGACCCACTCACTTTTACCGTCTCTAATTCAGCGCGTCTGTTCACTTTTCAGAGCGCCGTCAGTCAGAACCATTCTACTTGAGGAATGCCCTGATAAATATAGTCAACAAACATGTTAATAAGTAGAAATAAATTATCAAACTATGTGTGCGCACGAGGCGCCGGCGCGATCATTTGACAAGTGATCATAAAGATCATAATGATCACTTACTATTCTTCTAATAAGGTTCTAATAAGACTACATATTTCACTCAAATAATTAACAGATTAACAAAATAAAAGAAGAAAAATCTGTGACAAGTAGTAGCCTGTATAGCCTACTGGGCTTTTTATGTTTTGACGCTCTCCATCACAATGAATTTGATGGAAAAGAAATTGAAACGGCGGAAAGCAGTAGGATATCCTGTCTGTTTTCTTTATTTTGATGGGTTTAAAGGTGCAAAAGAGAAAGTTTTGTTTTATACATTTTTGCAATATTAATTGAAACTGTCTTTACTAACTGATAAAAGACTATTTATTAGGTGCACTGAAAGGAATAATATTAATATACATCATCTGTGCACGAGGTAGGGCCTTAAAAACATAGCGTAAACGATTGGCCCTCTGGCTTGTCAATCACTGCCGTGACGTTCCTTGTGAGAGACGAGCGCGGCTGCGCGCTCCAGTAACTTTCCACACTCCACAGGCGCCGCATGCAATGTTTTTGTCAGGAGACAGGAGTAACAACTGCAGATTATGAGTTACCTGCGGTGAGTCCGACATAATGAATCCACTAACACGACACAGCGAATGCCGGTGGTAAACACTCGTGTTCCAATACGAGTTTTGGGAGGCGTTCCTTCGAAGGAGGGGGGTTGTTCTTACGCATGCGCTCATTTCAAAAACTCAGTAACAGTCTTTAGTTTCTCAGTCGACGAAAAGATCCTCTTTAGCACCTTTAATCAATGGGTATATTGTCATGTCGCTCACGTCCTGTGTAGACAGTAGCATGCTAATCACTTTCATACCAAATATACTTTAAAACAAACAATAGAGAAACTTAGACAAATGTTTCAAGTGCTGAAAAAGCCAACCTAACATATAAATACAGCTCATAAATGTTTAAGCAGACTCGCCTCAACTGCTGCTCAGTATTTGGCCGAAATGCTCCATTCGACTTTTCTGAGATCCTCAACTCTTCCCTGCGGATGTCCTCTGACCTACTTTCTGTCCGATCTGAATTTCTGCGCTTTGAATTTACAATATTGAATTTGATGTTCTGAATTTCTTCTTCATCTTGAAAACTTGAAGCTTTATTTTTAAACACTGGATATTTGCAGTCTAAAATTTCAAAACGAAAAATCTGCTGTTTGAAAATACATGTCTATAAAATTCTGCCATGAAAACATTTCAGTTGTGTTCAATTTCAAATGTTTAATATTCAAGTTTTAAAAAATCAAATTCAGAACTATGTAAAATGCCACATAATATTCAATTTTATTAAATTACACTTGTCTATAATTCAAATTTACAAAATTCAAATTCAAATAGTAGCCTATTGTCATAATCCTAGCAAGTGAAACGTTGCACGCGAAAGAGAACATCTGCGCACATCCAAATAAACTTATTTTAAATGCAAAATTGATTTTCGTTTACTCAAAATACTTTTGCGAGACGAACATTTATCCGCTAAACTCAGTTCACGCGCGTGTGAAATGCCCTTTTGCGTGCTCAAAATATGATCTTGCGCGCGCGGAATTGTGGCAGAAATGTAATTCCATAATTGCAGAGAGGCTACCAAAAGCATGGTCCTGTTTATTTTTGTAGTCTGAGGCGTTGCAATGGGTTGCGTGCGTTTTGATGCTGATTTTCCAGTCTGTTTGGAAACATAGCTCTCGAGCTATATGGTTCCTATATATGGTATGCCTATGGCTGTCGGAAGAAAAATAAAATAATTTATTTTAATTTTTTTTTTCATCAAAAATCAAAGTTAGTGTGTCGATTTAATTAAAAATCTCTATATTATATATTTTAAAATATTACATAATTCATCAAAGCCCATTTGTCATGTATAATACACCAACCAATCGTGATCAGGCACAAGAAGTTAAAATTTCATTGGACAATGTGAAGTGGAGCGGTAATTTTCAAAATTCATAAATCGGTTGAAAATTACATGGACAGACAAAGTTGCATTTGTGGAGCGATTTCTGCGGGTTGTCTCATTTTATAAATCAAATTACATTGCTGACAAAATGGATGTTAACTGACAATAAAGCACTGCACAAAACCATGCAGCACCAAAAACTCGCATTAATGGTAAGTAGTGTTCAATTCATGTATATTGATACACAGTTTATTAAGCAAAATAACATGTAATTTACAAGAGGTTCTGACAAATGTTGCTGCAGTCTATTTAAAATGTTTAAAAAAAATCAGAATTAGCCTAATTATTAAAAAAAAAAAAAGCTTTGAATGAATGACTCAATTATAAGTACTTGTTTCTTTACTGGATGAATCAGCATTTTTTTGAATCAATGATTCAATAACAAATACATTTTTTAACAGTCACTTGTCCCCACCTACTGGTGTAACGATGTAATTGATACAAAATTTATTTGAAGCATCAAGTTACTTTCAAAACGTGATTCACTCTATTTTGATCGCTAACATAGACATAAGTGTTTATGTCCTAACTATACACTTTCATCCCAGTTTTTCTATGTTTTCTACATGAATATTTGTAACAGAAATAATGATACTGTGTGGTTGAAAAGACCGTTTGTGAAGCGGTTTCTTCCCTATTCATGACAACAGCTCTCTCTGGATCAGCAGCAGCATGAACGCAGATTTGAAGTTCCGGTGTGATTGTCACTTTTCAAGGACTTTTATTAAGAAACACTTAGAAACACCAGCAATTCCCTACTGTAGAATCTGAGTACAGTTATTGTAGATTTTGGGAAGGAGGGCTGTATATAGGCTACGTTTTATTCTGATGTTATTTGCAAGATATAAAGCTACGTTTTAGTTAATACGTTTCCGTAAAAATATCCGAGGCAGCGTTCATTTTCTGGACTTCCTCTCGCAGTGTCGTTAAGATGAAAGGAGTAGCCTACGTTGTATTGGTAGGTATGCTTTAAAACATGTAGTCGCCTTATTTGTTTTATACAAATGTTATTTGCAAGGTATAAATATGTTCGAGTTAACAAAATATGTAACACCGGAGCGGGTGCTCGTTTCACATTTAAGTCGCACTAACTAGCATTTTCTTCCGGCAGCGGTATATCCATGCATTTTGACAATGCATACCATGACTATATATTTTAAAAATTGCTGGGAAAGTTTGCATTGTCAGCCCTTTCCTTTTCTCAAAAACTAATTTTTCCTCATAAACAGATTGAACAGGATCAGATGTTTGAGTGTCAGTAAGTTTGTGCTTCATGATGATCCTCATTCATCTTCAGATCAGATTCTCTTCACTCTCTGAACTGAAACTAAAGGCTTTGAGTTTGAGGAAATCTAGTTGTGCCATCTAGTGGCCAGAGATGGAAACTCCTGTTAATCTTCTGTGTATTAAAATAATAAGTATGCATTAACGTATTTGTTTGATTCAATTAATATTCTGTAGTCTTGAGTTTACTCAGATAGACCTGAACCTACTCTATACTCCTAACAACACTGTTTATGTGTAAAGCTATTTGATCTGTTTTTAAATATAAAAATGTGTTTGACTGACTTTGGATTACAGCAGTCAAAAAACATCACTTTTAATTCAGTGTCAGAAATGTAGAAAGGTAAAGATAATAGGATTTAAAAAGTTTTATATATGCGCATCTATAGGTATATTGATATACTTATAAATCACAAAAATAAATAAACACAGTTTCAGTAGCCTAAACAAATATTATTTATATTTATTTGTACAAGAAGTACAAATGTTATTCTTTCCTGCAGTAGTCATTATGATGAAATTCTTTTTAATCCATCATTCTTAAAATAATAATAATTTTAGTTCATATACCTGTATTTTCTGAAACTTGTTATATTGCATTCTAATAATAAAAAAATGTCATTGTCTTAAATGGATGTAATATCATACAGTACAGTAATAAACTATGTAAATAAAAATGGCATTGCTTAATCAGTGACCGAACGTGTCTGTTATATATCTGTAAGATATCTGGACTTCATATTTGTTGCTGACCCCACAAGAAGCTGAATGCAAAGTTTATTAAGTGAAGCACAAAATTGCATCAGTGTTCAAACTAAAGGTCATCATGAGTGTAACAGGCCTCTGAATGAGCCGTGGAGAAAATGAGTTCAGAAAGAGTTTGTAATGCACATACATGATCATTTATGTATTTTATTTAAAATAGTGTGTCTGTATCTCCAGGATGGACTTTATTGACATGTTTATTTCAGGTTTTTATTCAGTTACAGTAAATGTTTCAAAGAAACTGAAATCTTGATTAAAGACAAAGAACATTAAAAACAAAATGACAAATTATTAAAATATTTACAGACAGGTGCAAAAATGCTGCAAACATCTACTTTTGAATCAAGAACCACACATGAGCGTCACATCATATTTAACATGGAAAAGACACAATACTGTAACAGATATAATAATGAACTTTCATCCAGTCATTTTACTTATTAGGTTCTGAACAAAAATTATACAACTAAAATATGATAGAATTTACACATATACTCTATTTACACTTATTCCTGTTTTCCCCACAAAGCCTAATATAGACTATACTGACACAGTTTATCCAACATTCATTTCTCCTGCTGGTTTGTTCTCAAGGGAAGATTTAAGGTCATTTTATTTCATGATGCGCCGTTCTGAATAAAGCTGCTGTCAGGATCTTCAGAGTCCAGAAGACACTTTATTGTGCTCTGCTTTAAAAAGAAACACAAGAATCACGTTTCATCATCAACAATATATACTGAAATAAATATTAAAGAAAACATGGATCCGCTGATCATCAGAGCTGCCACTTCACGAATGTAGTTTCAGACATTCACACATCATTTCTTCAGATGTTCATGATCTCACCTCATGTTTAATCGTCTCTACTTCAGATCAACACTCTTCAGGACTGTGTGGATCAACAGAGACTGTGAATGAAGAAACAGTTTCATTTTCACTGATTACTTGATTCTGTTCACCTTTTCATCTTCCAGTTTCCTGTGTTTGTACCTATTATTATTATTATTATACTATATTATTGTATCTTGAGTATTTCTGTGTTCTGTTATTCTGAATAAAGACTTTGATTAAATCTGCTTTATCGTGCTATTTACTCAGCGTAACGTGAAAGATGGATTAATCAAGTAAAATAAATAAATCTGATCATCTGTGGCTGGTGTGTGTTTTCTGCTTTTTAATCCTCACATGTACACTATATGAATTTATCACGTCATTTTATCACTCAGAACACCAATGTGAGAGCAATATTAGGCTATTATTTGATGATATTATTATAAACACACCTCTGTTAGTTTAATTTGATAACTTGTTATATTTATACTTTGTATGGTTCAGAATCGTTTTGTGTAGTTGCTTTAACAAGATCGAGCCCTCTACAGGAAGTCTGCCATTTTGAGACTTTAGGTTGACAAATGATGTCAAAACACAGTCTTGTTAATGGTCTGATCTAATTCTTTATTTTTTTCAGTTGTTTAAAAAGTAATAAAATGAAAAAGGATCTCTCGACATCCTGGTTGAATTATTATATGTAGCCTATTAAATAAAGCACGAGTCAGTTTAATGAAAGTTAAGGAACTATAAGTTATCTGGAGACCACATATGAAATCATTAATCAGCAATTTTTGCACAATTAACACAAATATGGACACAGTCAATGTCATATATTTCAGGAACATATGATTCCCTTAAACATTTACTGAGTGAATTATGAGTGATGTTTTACTCACAGTTCAGTCTAATATCAACATTGCTTCTCCATCTGACAATCCTCACAAGCTTCATGTTTTCACTTTGTGTTTCATCCCTCTCTGTCCTGTGTTCATGCGTTTACTGCTAGGCCTACTTTTCATCTTATTTAATCAATAAAACAAGAAATATAAAGAAAAACAAATCAAATTAATCTCTTCTGTTTTGTAGAAATAAAGGATCTCAGAGGAATGTAGCTACAGTACACGAACCAAACAGCAAGACTTTTTATACGGCTAACTTTATCACATGCTGCACCAGCCTATCGTGTAAGAGAAAGCAGACAGGGAATGTTGACTTGTTAATGTTGACTGACGTCACAATGTTGACATTCTCCCATATAGAGAGTGAGAGTTGCGACAACTTGAGATAGCGTTGGACTAGCTGATATTGCTCACTAAATAAATAGTTTCAGGGGATGTTATCAGACAGTAGATTAGATTATAGATTAAAAATAGCTTATTTATTGTAAAAACTTAATTCAGTTTTATCCATCGTTGTGTAATTAGAGAAAAAGGCTTCTAAACGGGGTTAAATATAGCCTAACTTTGGGCTTGTGGTGGGTGAAAGTGGTAAAATAAGAATATCCTTATTAAATGCACAACCCAGTTGAAAAAATACTATAGTAAATAGTATAGTGCTTTTGAACCATACTATAGTAAATTGTGGTATACTGTATAAATTATAGTTACAACACTTTGTTAATGAATGCTACAGCATACTGCAGTATAGTGAACTGACAAACTGTAATAAATACTGTAGTATACTTGAGATTTTACTACAGTAAACTCTAGTGTATACTGTAGTATAATATTGTAGAAAACTTAGTACAGTATTAGGTAGAGTAATTTGTTTACCATAGCAACTACTGCAACTAATTAATTCAAGTACTTTATTATAGTATGGTTCAAAACATTATAGTATTTACTATAAATTACTACAGTATTTTTTTCACCTGGGAATAAAGAAAAAAAATCCTTATTTTAGAATGTATATCTGAGAATGTATGTATTGTGATTCTGTTGACTTGACTGTCTATTATGTGTCAGCTTAGCTGATTTTTGGATTGATGGGGAGAGGGAAGTTTATAAGTGAGATTTAAAAAAAATCATACTAGGCTAAATGGGAAATCATACTAAATACCAAAACTGTATATTATATACTATTACTGTATATAATTTCTCCCGTTTTTGTCTCCTTTCATATTGCTTTCAATACAAGCACAAGGGGATTCAGATTCTGAAGACTCGATGCAATGATTCTATACCCTCACCGCCAGTCTCTGCTCCTTGGATTTTGCAAGCTTTTCCTTGCTCCTTATTTTTAATAAACCTTTAATAAACATAAAATTTCCCAGTGTTAGTTTTTGTGAAAAAGGGCAGATACACCTGTATATGATTAGCACACAATCTTTAGTTCTGTTTAGATTGCTCCTGCTGACTAGAACATATTTTCTCCTTTCCATGTCAGTAAAACATGCGTTCACACTGCTTTCTCGGAACAACAGGATCACCCTCATAGCACTGCAAACCATAGCGGAGACCAGGGACGTGCACAGACATTTTGGGGGTCAGGGGCTCAAGTGGAAAAAAGGGCACTTCTCATAATTATTTATTTAAAAAATAATGAACCCTTAAATATATTAAGACAACTTTGACTTCCCTTACACTCATGCAATTGTTTTATACTCCAAAGATTTCTACAAAATAATTAGTTCACACAGAGACCATGGTCTTCTTTAGTATTCACTAGGTTTATCACAAGAGAAGTCAACAGCAACTATTTTCAAGTAGCTATATATATTTAGAATAAATCACTGCACCAAGGAGAGGGACATAGTTTCACTAATAATTTGTTTATTTTGCACAAATCAATACATTGTTTTAATTTTTTTGATGTTATTGGAATACTTATTTCATGAATTGTACAATTTTAAGACTGTGGTCCATTTTTGCTTCCATGTCTTTTACTCTAATGGAAAGAAAACTTTTAACCCTAACCCTACACATTTAGATAGAGTTTGTTTTAAGCCTACTACTGTTTGCATCTGTAGATTTCTTCTAAATTAACCAAAACAATCTGCATCAAGAATGTGTTGATTGTGGTCAAACTATTAATGCAGCGTTAAATGTATAAATAACCCTTAAATAGACAAAACTTTCAGGTTTGTGAACATAGGTTAGCCTACCTGAAAGAAATGCACGGGATGCATCCATCTAGGGCTTTTTTCTTTTTCGCTTCTCATCGCCAGACAGCAGTTGCATTTTCGCGGGAATAGTTGTCACAAGTTTTCAGCCAGCAGCAAACGCGAGGTGAGGTGGGACGTAGCGCGCGTGCGGGCATGAATGGCGTGTCGCGGAGTGAGGGCATCTGAACTCGACAAAGCCGACCTGATATAGTATTTTTTTTTTTTTTTTTTAATTCAGTAAATATATTTGTTTGACAGGGAAGCTGTGAGCAAACAGGAATATATATTCATTTATTTAAAAAAAAAAAAGCACCCTAGAAAAAGGGCACTTTCTCTCGAGGAAGAAAAAGGGCAGGTGCTCAAGCCCCTTTTTTGTCAATGAGTGCACGTGCCTGGCGGAGACTAAAGAACATGTAGGAAAGAACAGACAAAATGGTTGACATGCAGTTCATTAGAAATTTATAAATCCATTGCACTGAATCAAGTCAATGTGTGTGTATAGTTCCTCAGGTTAAAATAGAAAATCCTCAAGATCAGGAGGGATACATACAGTACAATATATCTATACATTTAATTGATTTTTTCTCCTTAATGATTGAACAAAATATATATGAAGTACAACATAATGCTGTTTAAAAAAACTTTACACCTTCTAATTTTCAATTACATTATGTACATAGACAAATCAAAGTTTACATTTTTTACCACTGCAAATGCCCAGTGGGGTTAACAAATTGTGACAAACATCATTAGATTTAACTCTTCTTGGTTCTTCAGATTAAAATCAAGCAAAATTCTCAAGATCATGATACATAGAGGCACACAGAACCATTTATCTATACATTTCATTAGAATTCACATAGTACGTAGACATGACATGTCTGTAAAAACTCTCTATGACAAAACAAAAAGAGATGCATTACAGTACGTATTGCTTCTATTACTTATATTTTTTCTTATTCATTACATTTTACAACGTACTTAATTATTTTAACAAATAAACAGAAAATAGTATAAAAGCTGGTTTCACTATTCAAGTAATAATGGGTGTATCTGATGTTTGCATAGCTACAAAGAACAGTTGTGACTAAAAATAGTTTGTTTTAGTTCATTTATAATTTTGAAAGGTTCATTCCAAGTCCAAATTTTCCAATGAATTTTTGAAAATCTGGACCATCTGGAGATGGTTGGAAGATAGATTTCCTACACAAGACTAATATTTGCCTGTAGTGGCAGATATTAGTTATGTAACTGAACTTATTTATCAAACGTATCTCCAGATATTTCAGGACCAAACTGAGAATGGCCGTAGTGAGTGGACAGCCCTCTTGTAACTCTCTGAGATCATCAGAATTACTGCTTTTAGGGAGAATACTCTCTAAAATGCTAAAATGCTCTGTATCCTCATTAATTATATAATCTAGGATATTGAAATCCTTTAGGGAGATAAGCTTTTTAGACTTGCAATATTTGCACAGGAATAAGAGGCACTTCTTCAAGAAATTCCAGTTGATGTGTATCGGTTTTTCTGAAAAGGCCAGACTGTAACAGGTTTTTGTATTTATTCTGTTCTTTTCCTCAGGGACTGCCACCAGTAACATCTTTAGACGTTTGGCCAGGACCTTCGCAAAAATCAAATAATCCAGATTTAAGTATGTTGAACTGGTGTGTTCTTTGAAACGTGGAGATGTTTCTTTACCTGTTAGCCAGGAGTTGAAACGTATTTTTAATATTTCTGTTTTTGGATAGTAAGGCTTCTTGTAATCTTGCAAACTGTTGTCATCAATGTATTGCTGCCCAGAGTCAGTCAAAGACTTGATCACACTCAGTATTTCTTCCCCATTAATCTTTCCTGATCTTTTATCTCTATCGTATATATAGTTATTATCTAAACATGCTGCAACTTGTGGCATTTCTCCTTTTCTTGTCTCTTCACTAAGAGTCATACTCAAAACTAGAGGCTCATGATCTGAGATAGACCTATTCTTCCTCGTATTTGCATTGCATGTGCTCTCCGGTTCTATTCTTTCAGTTTTGCTGATTACAAGATCACTTACTTGTTTTATGATGTCTTCTGGCAACAGAAACATGTCTATTCTAGATGAAGCATTTATCTTTGAACATGTGAATTCCCTAACTGTGGGTTTACTGTATGCCCATGTGTCCATAAGATTTAGAGAGGTGGTGAATTTCTTGAATGGGTCCCACAGTGGTGAATGACATAGTTTTTTTCCAGCAGAATTTCTGTCAAAGCTAAGGTCCAGAACTTCGTTGAAATCACCTCCAACTATAAGCACCCCTTCAGCCATTTCCCTCAAGTAATCCTGCAGTCTGTTCAGTACATCTTTGTCATCTTTGTGATTGTACACATTAACAAGAGTAAACAGCTCACCATGAAGATGACAGAAGAGTACAAGATACCCTCCACTGTAATCTTCATCATGGCAAAAGTACTGGAAAGGAACATCTTCTTTAATCAGGATGGCCACTCCCTTGCTTTGAGAATCATAGACTGTAAAGAAACATTTCCATTGTAAAGCCTCAGCCTTATCTTTTAATATCTTGTGATTTTTACTTCCAATATGTGTCTCTTGCAAAAAGACAATTTCAGCATTTTGTCTATCGAGCTCTTCAAAAACAAAGTCTAACTTTCGTCTTCCATTTATTTTCACCTCAAGCCCACAAACATTCCAGGAGACAAATCGAAGCGTTTGCCCTGCTTCTGATGCCATGCGATGGCCCTGTACAAAAAACAAACAAACAAAAAAAAAAAACGAACAAACAAACAAAAAACAATTCATGAACCCCAGTTTTGTTTATTTTATAAAGCAGTAATACAAAGAAAAGTTAACTAGTCATAAGTTGTCACCCTTATTTTATATGAGGAGATTTGTCACATTATTGTTTTCTGGGAGATATATCTCTTATGCAACTTTTATAGGGTAGTACAAAATAAAACAATAGATATTTATATAAAATATGAACAATTTAAATCAATCACCCTGATTGTTGCATAAACTTTATATTTGTAAACAGGAAAATGTATATACTTCACCTCTTCAGACATCTCTGGATCTTATTACTATCCTTAGAGTAAGAATTGGCTTAATGTTTTTCGTCAGTGACCTTCAGCTATATTCAGGCAGACACTGAACATCAGGTTTTAAGCAAACTTTTTTTATTATTGAATCATGTGATTGTTAGGTGTGGCTTAAACATTTGCTTGCTGTGTTGACGTGTGTTCTCAGGGCTATTTTGTAATATGAATTGGCATTCTGATTTAAAAATGTAGATGATTTGATGACATGCATATTAAAGTTATAAGCCAGAAAACTGGATATCTGAGAATATAATTGCAAACTCTGTTTGCTGTTTTTCTTTTCTTTTTCTATTAATATTTTACTTAATGTTTGGGTTGGTTGCTTTGTGCTTCCAGAAATCAGTCTGACCAAACAATTTCCAATCCATTATTTTTTAAAGTTTTTAATCCCAATTAATCCCTGAAGAACTATGCCACTAAAAACTTTTTACCTACCAGCCTAATTTACCTGAATTCACCTTACAAATATAAATAATAAATAAAGATAAATTTATATTTGTTTGTGTTGTATTTTTCATTTTATATATATATATATATATTTTTTTTTTTGCCAAAATACTTAATGTAGAAGCAGCAATTCAGTCTTTGTGTCTTTTAAATATCAGAGTATGGTTCAGTTTCCTTGCACCACAACTTCTTAACCACCCAGTTATTCTGGTGTAGCAGACTGGGTTAGATATTTCTATGATTACACATAGCTATTTAAAAAAAAAAAGTAGTTCTGCAAGTTAGGATGCACATTTTAACTCAGCAGACCAAGTTGTTGGTAAAACCCCAGATTTTGTTATTTTAAAGGGTTAGTTAAGCCAAAAATTACATTTCTGTCAGGGTTTTTTGAACACTTCTTGGTTTTTCATGACTTATTTACATGTATGTTGAACAGTTGAATAAATCCAAAATCACACTTGTTGATTTAATATAGGAGTCAGAGAGATGAAGGGTGTGGTGCTATGAGTCCAGCAATACTTCTTGTTCATACCACATGAGTGCCACCAGAACAGGTACCTGAGAAACCTGTTCAAATGTGTCAAAACAGTCATTACCCCATCATGAAACTATGAAACAAGAAATACCCATACATGGACAGGAACTAAATTCCATAAAGGTGACTGTGCATTAGAATTGTTTAATTTCACTTGTAAAGAAAATAATACAGGAGGAAGAACAACACAGCAGTGTTGTTACATTTGGCAAAGCATTCTGGTGTAGCAGACTGGGTTAGATATTTCTATGATTACTCATAGTTATTTATAAAAACAGTAGTTCTGCAAGTTAGGATGCACATTTTAACTCAGCAGACTTGTTGGTAAAACCCCAGATTTTGTTATTTTAAAGGGTTAGTTAACTCAAAAATTACATTTCTGTCATTAATTACTCACCCTTATGCCGTTCCACACCCATAAGACCTTCTTTCATCTTTGAAACACAAAAGAGTTTTTTTTCTTATCGTCCAAAGAAAGCAATGAAATTACCACATTCAAGGTCCAAAAAAGTAGTAAAGACATTGTTACAATAGTCAATGTGACAGTGGTTCAATCTTAATGTAATGAAGCGATGAGAATACTTTTGGTCACCGATTAAGCAATGCCATTTTTATTTACATAGTTTATTACTGTACTGTATGGTACTACATCCATTTAAGACAATTACATAATTATTTATTATTTGAATGCAATATAACAAGTTTCAGAAAATACAGGTATATGAACTGAAATTATTTTACAAATGATGGATTTAAAAGAATTTCACCCTAATGACTACTGCAGGAAAGAATAACATTTGTACCTCTTGTACAAATAAATATGAATAATAAAACATTTTAAATCCTATTATCTTTACCTTTCTACATTTCTGACACTGAATTAAAAGTGATGTTTTTTGACTGCTGTAATCCAAAGTCATTCAAACACATTTTTATATTTAAAAACAGATCAAATAGCTTTACACATAAACAGTGTTGTTAGGAGTATAGAGTAGGTTCAGGTCTATCTGAGTAAACTCAAGACTACAGAATATTAATTGAATCAAACAAATACGTTAATGCATTATATACTTATTATTTTAATACACAGAAGATTAACAGTATGGCACAACAGATGGCACAACTAGATTTCCTCAAACTCAAAGCCTTTAGTTTCAGTTCAGAGAGTGAAGAGAATCTGATCTGAAGATGAATGAGGATCATCATGAAGCACAAACTCACTGACACTCAAACATCTGATCCTGTTCAATCTGTTTATGAGGGAAAATTAGATTTGAGAAAAGGAAAGGGCTGACAATGCAAACTTTCCCAGCAGTTTTTAAAATATATATTATCTATATATCTGTGTAAAACAGCTAAAGACCTTACAAGACAAAGACAGTTTTAACTGAAATATAAAGGTAAAATAAGTAAAAACTATTGACTAATGTAAATTTTCTAGTGATTGTAGTGACTCAACAAGAAGCATCAAACTCATTTTAAGAAACAGAAATTAATAGTAAAATATATATAATAGGTTACATTAAATCTTATCATTAGATAATGATTATTATGGAAACATTGCACAGTTTTGTTGTGTGCCTACGTCACACGATAGAAAATGTCAAAAACTTTACTACGAGACAACATTCAGTCGGTTTCCTAAAAAAGGCCGAACGGAGAGTATGAGGCAATAACAGAGACGCCGGATCTGGGTTGGTGAGACGCAAAAACATCACCTTCCGCCAAGATATCTCGAGATTCATTCATGTATGCTTCTCTACATTTTCACAAAGGTAAGTTAGAGATTTCTGTTTTCTGAAGTAGCAAACGCTATATCAACGCATTTTTTAATTGTATGTGCTATGAAACAATCAATTTAAACTGAATGCTTTTATTTAAATGTATATTTTTTATTCTTACAAAACGGATACTATTAGCTAAATTAAATCCTTAAATAAGAACATAAATTATCAGATCGGATGGACCTGTAAGAAGGTAGGCCTAACAATAATAAATTCATTAACATTAAAGGATTAGTTCACCCAAAAAGAAATTAATACAGGTTTGGAACATCTTGAGAGTGAGTAGCCTAAATGATTACAGAATTTTCATTTCTGGGTGAACTATCCCTTTAAGGACAAGCGGCAGCATGCTTACTATTAGGCTTCTGTTATTTCCTTCTATGCTTCCTTCATGCATCTAACATACAGACACGCATCCGATTTTCTCTCAACCGAAAAAGTCCCGTAGTCAGACGCTGTTTGACAGGCTTTTTATGTACGCGCTCAGAAAAAGCGCATGCCAGAACAGCACGCGAGTGAAATGTTTAACTGGCAAGGCTTTAAAGCACATGCAAATAATCAACTTTTGTGATTGCGAAAAAGTGCAGTGCTTATCCTGTGAGTAACTCTACCGCTGCATTACAATGTAATGCGAATATACGTTAAGTTGTACAGTATTGGGACGGAGGCACAGAACTGCAACTGATAGAAAGTGCGCTGTAAAAATAAAGCTGTCATTTCATGTGCTCTTGGGGGCCCTCTGGTGGTGGTGGGGACCTAAGCAGCCGCTTGGTTCTCTACTCTCGCGCAAAGGGTGCACATTGCTTGTGTGATATCCACTGACTCGTCGTGGTTTAAAACCGAATAATTTCCAGTATTGCGGCGTGATATTTTTCTTTATCACTTTTTCATTTTAATTTTGTACCTTCTTAAACGTTAAAATATATGTAGCCTATGCCTATATATAATGGGTGTGTTTAAATTATGTTCATATGAAGTAGCAAATGTAAATTATATTATTGAATTATCATGCATTGCCATTCTACATTTCAAATTGAATATCGCGTTGTTCCTGTGTGAATAAACCAACCTTTTTTTAATTTACTTATATTTGATGATTTAATAATATGTTTTGAACATCATTTATCTGACCTTATTGTCCATCGCAGCTTCATCTACAGGACAGAATCTGTGGTTGGAGTGTTTTCTGGAGTCTCGACACACCAAACACACGAGCTGTTGATCATCCAGACAGAAGAGTTTGAGCTTCTCTTTGTGAAAGCTGCAGACTGTTTCATCTTCAGATGAAGATCTTCTCTCCTGTTGAAAACTCTCACACAGGTTCTTCAATGCCAGATTTAATGGAGGACGATCATTTGAAGATGTTGTTCGGCAAACCGGACATTCTTTTGATGTTTTATTGTTCCAAAACCTCTGAATACAGACTGAACAAACACTGTGGCTACATGGCAGGAGAACAGGATTTATATAAATACCACAGCACACTGGACAAGAGAAATCCTACTCAGAAAATGATCTAGACGCCTTTTTTTTTAAGCTTAGAAATAAATCTCGAAGTCCATCTTTAACTTTTCACTTTTAGTTAAAGTTAGGGTAGGCAAGGATTTTCAAACCAGCTCTACACATTTTGTATGCCTCCCTCATCTAACACACCCGGTTCAACTCATCAGTAAAGATGCGAAACTCTGAGGGCTTTTTGGTAACAGCCAATGAAAATACCAAATGAGCAGAATCCATCACATCTTACGCACCACAAATCTCACAGCCAAATCTTTATTTTTTATTTTGTTATAGAAAAAAGCTTCCATAATAATGTGAATTTATTGTAGATTACAGGATTAATAACGTTCCCAAATTAAGTATTACAGTAGGCTATCTGTTGCGTTTCAATTTCAGTAGTACCATTATTGACATCATTATTATCTACTATAAGTTGTGCAAGATCAAATATATAATTAATTATATATAATTAATTATAAATAACAATTATATATAAATAAGGCATCCCACGCATATATGCATTGTATTGTAATTTATACATAAAAAAAAAACAATCTTCAAATCATGGCTGTTTTTAAAGATGGAGTTTTATTCATGGTTGCAAAATAAACAGTACCATGAAAAAAAAAAAGTATTGTGTTTTTATATTGTATTACATACAATTGCTCTTGAAAAGACAGCATTTAAACATTCAACAGAAACTGGAAATGAAGGGTTCAAATAAAACCATCTAACTTAGTAATGTTATCAACAGAACGGCTGAGAAGAACATCAACAGAAAACTGCAAAGGACAAAACAACACAAGCTTAAGCCCATAATGCCGTGCGGTCCTTCAGCAAACTCTCGTTATTCAGACTTGTGTCTAAAACAAACTGCACTGCCGCTTCACATTGGTCCAGAATCCAAAAAGCTGTTTTGCACCATCAGAATTAAACATTGTTAGTATTTCACTCCTTTCTGCCTTTAAAGAGTCATGTGTTATTAGAGAATTGTTCATACCGCACAGGTTAGTATTCAAGAACAGATGAATCTCAGGAAAACTGCAAAGAAACGTACAGGTCATAATTCAACTCAAAACAGAATTCAAAAATTTTATTATGAAAAAAAATTGTCATTACTGAAATAGAGAAAAAGTGTTTGTAAGTACACATAATGGAAGTATCTGTTGCACTAATTTTAATAAACAACCAATCTTTTGTATTACAGTAATGAGGATTTTTTTGCATTATGGTTATGAGGATTTCAGGATCAAATGTGCAAAGAAAATCTTAAAAATAGATCATTTTCTGTATGCAAAATAATGCTTTTCTCTTTTAAATCTGTGTTGAAATATGAAGTGGACGTTTCTTTGTGAGATTCACCATTTAGACGTCCATCTTGAAGCATGTTAGCAGTGGTTATTCAGGGATGGTTGAGTGAAAACTTTCACAGTGTTACTAGAGACACACCGCAGGAGTGTGTTCATCAATAAACCAATCCAGAGCACGCATATATCATCATCATCAGCGGCTGTTTGAAACTTTAATAAGAAATAATAGTGTCGAAGTTACAACAGTGATGTCAAGTTACTTGACGTGTTTTGAATGAAACTTACGGAGCCGCACATGACGTGTGGACAAAAATATGGCATGAAACCAATTAAGAATTCATTCTCACGTTTTGATTTAACTAAAACAAGGGAACGATTATTATTAAAACGTGGCCATATGTTATTATATTGTGAGCATGATTTACTTAAAATGAGAAAATGAATTAATAAAACGTGTTGATGTATTAGTATTTTTATCATATTTTTTCCCCCACATGTCATGTGTGGATCCGTAGAAACTATATAAACTACAGCTAAAAATAACTACAAAATATATATAAAAGCAAAAGCAAACGTATGTCATTCATATTACTGCAGGATGAAAGTCACAGCTAGTTTTAAAACAAACCTTCACAAGGACAAAAAGTGTTTTGTGTTTAGACATGTAAAGCTACAGAAACGCATCTTTGTAGGGCGAATCTCACAAAACATTCACATTTCATCCCAAAATTTTAAAAAAAAAAGTAAATTATATTTTGCATAAAAAATTATAACAATTTTCAAAGCAATTGCACACATTTTGACTCCAACTCTCCTGATTTCAATTGTGAATTAAAGATAATTGGTGGGGAATGTGATTATTTGTTATGAAAATGTCACAAAGCAAAACATTTTGATTTGTTTGTAGAGGTTTTGTGAGATTCGACCAACGCTTCGCACTAATGTCCATTTCAAAAAATCAGTCAATGAGTCAATTTCCATCCAAAAACAAACTTTAGCTGATCAGAATATTATCGTAAGCATGTTTTACACTCTTGTGAACCCGATTGCTTGAAACGATTTCATGATTATATGAGGCATTTCACTCCAGGTCATATTGTGTTTGAGATGTTTATAGTCATGATTTGAAAAGCCATAAACATGCAGCGGAGTAAAGATCTTAATTTAACACCAGGAGGAACTTTAACTTGAGTTCATTTACATTCCCGATACATTATAGTGGTTATTCATATTCAGATTTTTCTTTATAAAAACAGAGATGACTGATGTTCATGCTTAACAAGCCGCACTTAAAGTGCACTTCAGCCAGCATTTATAAAGAACTGTTAAAAGAATAAAAATGTAATAAAAAGATCGACACACTAAATGTGAACACAGTACAAAAACAAATCGATTTAAAGAAAGGTATTGCCAAGCTTCCTCACTGGGTTTCAGACTTCTTTTTGTTTTTCTTCAGGAAAGACGGGGTGCGAAACTTTTTCTTCTTCTTTGAAGGGGATTTGTTTGGTGATTCATCACTGCCGTGGTCACCGGCCGCATCGTCCCCTGCGACAGGCTCCTCCCCCTCCGGCTGAGGGGCGGAGTCTGTCTGTTCAGGGGCGGGCTCTTCTGCAGGGAGGGCGGCGACTTCTGAGGCTTCGTCGGGGGTCAGATCGGGGAGGGTCTGTCTTAAAGTGGCGGCGTCACTATCGTCTTTGAACGTCTGTTCCTGTTGTGCCTCTGTGGAGGATGAGGGGAAAGATCACAGTGAGTTTGTCGATCGGCTCACGGCATGGAAACCGTCCAAGGGGAAATTCAGCACTCTTCATGTGTGAAGCATGGAAAAAGCATTTCTGACTGTAAACCTTAAAGACCTGACTGATCTCCAGACACACACATCTTTATCTTTAAAGGGTTAGTTCACCCAAAAATGAAAATTGTGTCATTAATTATGTCGTTCCACATCCATAAGACTTTCATTCATCTTCAGAACACAAATTAAGATCCTTTATATGAAGTCCGAGAGCTCTCTGACCTCTCCATAGAAATCCAACGCAACTACCACTTTCTAAAGATGAATGAAGGTCTTACAGGTGTGGAACGACATGAGGTTGAGTAATTAATGACAGAAGTTTCATTTTTGGGTGAACTAACCCTTTAATTACCAAACTGCTACACCATGAAACACCTGCATCCCAATGCAATTACCTAATTAACAAAAACTAGATGTACTGGCCACACAGAACCACCAATTTCAAAGTGAACCATGAAAAACTGTGCCTAGTTTGCAAAATAGGGATCTTAGTTAACAATAAAATAGTAAATAGTAAAAATGAATGCTTTAAAATAAGTGTACAGGACTCTCAAATATATACACATCAAATTATTTTACAATTATTGGTTCATTGGTTAAACATTAAGATCCCTATCTGCAAACTATTAAAGACCATTAAAAGCAGATTTAAATAACAGTAAAACCTGCATATCTCATCCTATATTTTGCATATCTGTCACTCAATAAATCCTAATATATAATAGCAATTAACGGGGTTCAAGCGTTTTAAGATTTGTTAAAAGATTTTAGCAAGCTTGTAACCATCTCGATCATACATGGAAAATATCATTTACAGCCAATACAGGCAATTTACCTTTGTAAATATTTGATTTATAAAGCTTTTTAATAGATATCAAGTTTGAGCCAAAAATCTAGGACTAGTTCGCCAAAGTTAGTTTTAGAAATAATCACTAATATTTAACGAACGATTCGATGGATGGCATTGGTCCTAGAGGCAAAGTTGCTGAGAATGAGGAGTTCTACCATGTGGTATGAATTTTGTGAGCGCGTGCGAAAAATCGCACGATACATCATTTTTTTACACACGTGAAAAACATGAAGGCGCCTCTCAGTGGCCGATTTCTTTCGAATTTCAAACATGTCCAGCGAGATTCATTCCGATCGGCCTCTGTTAACCTTGTCTGATAGCTGCTCAAATTTCATTGAACATGTTTTTCGAGATACGTCAATGTCCTCATAGACAATCATGACAGCTCGGACGAAGACTCTGCACACCAATTTTCAAGTCGATCAGACTAACGGCAAAGTAGTTATAGCCGTTTACATGTTTTTTTCCCTGTTATAGCGCCACCAAGTGGCCAGTCGCCGTGTCCTTTTTCATGTGACCACAGAATGAGCTCTTACAGAGGTGTGCCAATTTTGGTGAAAATATCTCTTTCCGTTCACGAGTTATAGCCATTTTAGTAAAAGAGGCTCCGCCCACTTCAAACGCTTTGACGATTCTTAGGGACCGTGAATCGAAATTTAAACTTTTTTTGATAATTATTGACAATCAGACTCCGGAGAATCTCGCTGCACTGGTTTGGTTCTGATCGGGTCAGAAACCTAAGACTAGTTTGCAAAAGTAAAAAAATCCAAAATACCCCCAAATTTTGAGTGAATCCGATTTCATACTTTTGACCTCTGTAGCGCCCCCGTCAGGCCAATCAGGGCAAGCCTTGGTGACATTGTAGACGGTGTGAGTACTACCAGCCCTGAAAGTTTCAAGTCTCTACGACTTATGGTTTGGTCTGTCCAATCACTTTTAGAGGAGAATGCAGATCCTTTGGAAATGTAATAAATTACATTAGTGTTTCACGCTTGAACCCCTCATTATTCAGTTATTTTATTCTCCATCAGAAGCATCAGGCTGAAAATACAGACCAGCAGTGACCCAGTTCATGCAGGTAAGCAGCGAAACAGAACCAGTCTGGGCTCTTCAACACATACATCTATGAATGTGACATTCATATTTCCTCTCGAACAAACACCAGGAATAAAGACAAACATATGTAACGCTCACTACTATCTGATCTCTACAGAGACGAACCAGCTTCAAAACCACACAGCAGCGTTTCACTGACAGTCATAAACAGAGAAATAGAGATATTTAAAACATTATTCACACCAGAAGCGCAATATTCATACATTACCTGTTCTTCTGGAGCAATACTAGATTGCATTAAAATGGCAGATTTCTTTGTTATTGTTATAGAAGGTAAAATAGGAAAGATGTAGAAGTTTCTAGGGAGAGATTTGTTGCTATAGCATGATCTCACCGCACTCCAGACAGACCGAACAACATCCGACAGGTGTTTTTACCTTTAAAATGACATCTATAATAATAATTTAAAATGTTATTGGATTTATTATGCACAATTCAGCGATTGTAGAAAAGACTGGCAGAGTTGTGACAGCAAGGAAAAGTTTAATGACATCCAATCAAATCCTGAATTATAAAATCGGTCACATTATAGAAGATAAATGTGTTACAAATGCAGATTTCAAACGGCATTCGCAACCATACGACTGACTGGAGCTGAGCGGCGTAAATCATCCCTCACAACAATCGAGACCCAGAGGAAAGCGAGGACAGGAAGATGAGTTAGACAGCAGAGGAGTGAGGTCGAGTGAAGCCGTGCAGAGGGAAGCAAACTCAGGTGTGGGGAGGTGAGGTACTTACTATGGTAACAGGTACTCTTTTGCATTTCCATCTCCTGATTGTGACGCAGCCACGAAGAAGAAAAAGCACAAGTAGAGAGAGAATGTCTATGCAGATCAAATCACAGCCACCGGGTTAAATTAAAAAGAAATTAACAGAAACCGTAAAGAGACACAGGCCACCGGAAGTAAAGAATGGTTGCCGAGCCATTCTTAAAGACCCCAGAGAAATGAGCATGAAGGGTGAGTGAGAACATTTAAGACAGGTGATTTACAAGACATTTCTCATTTCGGATTACACCTGAGTTTCGGGATACAGCAGCTGATCTGAGTGCATATGTGAGTGTGACGTTCTGGTGTATTAAAGCTAGTAAGAGTATAAGAATCTGATGACATTCAGGGCCTGAAATACTATGAATTCACTAGAACTGAATGATTTACTAGTGACCATTTCATATCATAAGCAGAACAAGAGCAATTCAGGGTTATCGTTAAAACTAAAGTTTTAAAAATACTTCTGTTAATTAAAATAATCCTGAAATAAAATAAAATATAAATATTAGTTTTAAATGAAAATTAAAAATGTTGCCTTAGTTGAAGCCCTAAAATTATAACCTGGAAATTAATTATAACTAAAACTGAAATAAAAATAAATTAAACTTGCATAGCAATATTAAAAAAAAAAAACCCTAATAAAAATGACAAAAGATTACTAAAAATATTTAAAAAGCTAGTTCAAAATATTAATAAAACTAATAAAAACAACAACAACAAAAAAATTAAATAACACTGGTGCAATTGGTCAGTAAAACCATGCTTGCATGAAATGCAAAAAGTTTTTTTAAAATGTTTATTTAAATCATTGTTATTTTACTTTTTGTTTATTTAAAAAGGCATCAAGTAGATTTATAATATTGTCCTATTATTCATAAATGATCGGCTATTGGTATCAATGTAAAAAAGGTGAAAATATTGGTGTATCCTATAAATAGATACTATAAAGCATTGTATATTACATAATCTCAATATAAAAGCTCCTATTTTGATAAGATGGGTGTAATCCATAGTAATAAAGACCAAGAGGGTAAAATAGATAAAAAATAAAATAAAAAAAAAAGATAAAAGGGTGAAATGAAAACAAAAAATAAAAATAAATATGATTTTTTAAAAAGGCTTAACTTGGATTTAAAATGATTTTGTCATTAATCCTCCTTTAAATGAATTTAAATCATCTGTCTGAAGACTTTCTTTTAAATTGTGGGGGTAAATGAACAAAACATCAATGATGCCCTTTGGTCTGTTATTACGAACAGCAATAAATGTCTAAAAATGTTAATTAACAAACGTACAGACAGACATTAGCAGGTCTCAACCTCCTAGAACCGGCTCATGCTCAGAGAGACGCCGTCTGAGCGGATGGACGTACCTTCCTCCACACGCACAGGTGAGCTTGGGGGAGTGCAGGTGGCGCTGGGAACCTGCCCCTCTTCAACCTCCGCTGTCTGACCTGGAAACAGCACAAGAATCATTACAGTCCAGCCGTCGCCACATCAAAACCTTCTCAAACGCTCAGATCTGACATCAAAACACTGCAAGTAATGTGACATACTACAAAAATTCAGATTCCATGTGGGATTTTTTTACATATTGACTGATGGATAAAATCTGTGAAATGCATGTAAATATGGTAAAATGCATTAAAATGTATACTTTTGGTAGACAAAATAATATAAAAACTGCCAAAATATATCAACAGATGATTCCTGATAATGTCTGACTCAACTGTCGTTAACTAAAACTAGAAGAACCATAAAAAACATTTTCATTGCTTGAAATAAAATAAACATTAACTGAAATAAAATTCAATATAAAAAACCTTAAACTTATTTTTTTAGTTAGTGTTTTCAACTCGTTTATATACCATATGACATTGATGTACTAAAATAGAGAGAAAAAAAAAAACAAAAAAAAACAATTGCCAAAACTTTAACTAAAATGAACATGAAAATGGATCATATAAAAAAACACTAATTAAAAAAATATTATTAAAACTATAATAGTACATTAAATCATAATAAAAAACTGAAAACATGAAAATGTATATAATAAAAATTAACTAAAATGAAAATGCATAATATAAAAAAACTAATTCAAAATAAGAATAAAAACTAATAGTACATTAATGATACTAAAAAAAACAAAACAATAAAAAGTACTAAAACTAACTCAAATGAAAATAATATAAAAACTAACTAAAAAATTAAAATCAAAATGCATATAAAAATAAATACTAAAATTAAAACTAAAACAAACGGATAATATAAAAATAAACGCTAATTCAAAATATATAAAAAACAATAGTACATTAACGATACTAAAAAAAACAACAAAAGTACTGAAACTAAAATGAAAAAGGATATTAAAATAAACGCTAAAATTAAAACGAATAAAAAATAAACACTAATTTAAAATATCAATAATCTGTATATAAAGGACACTAAACTAAAAAAAAAAAAAAAAAAAAAAATTTATATATATATATATGATTCTTTCCAATTTCATAAATGCTATAATAACAGTAACATTCATTTGCATGATAAAGTAAAAAGGAAAACCATTGAAAAAATGCTGAAGAACCAAGAAACAAAGCAGCACATCAACATTTAGTCAAATCTCAGCTCAGACTCAGAGACGTCCATCAGAAACACCACATTAGTACAAGAACATCGAAATAAACCCCAACAATCAGAGCAGCGAATCCCACTTCAGAGGACAGCG
Organism: Ancherythroculter nigrocauda; assembly: GCA_036281575.1. Lineage (NCBI taxonomy): Eukaryota > Metazoa > Chordata > Actinopteri > Cypriniformes > Xenocyprididae > Ancherythroculter > Ancherythroculter nigrocauda. Next base: position 36,099,423 of record VTFQ01000017.1, read on the forward strand.
AGGAGCCCGCAGGTGATTTCAGTCCAGGAGTAAGATTGGAAGAGTGGACGAG